>JAODLD010000144.1:7925605-7940885 GCA_026781065.1 Mormyrops boulengeri
GCTGGATCAATGTCCGACATTTTCCGTAAAATGTGGTTTCTCGCAGTTGCCGTACAGAATCATGGGACATATTCGGTTCTCCAGAACGCCAACCGAACGCCATGTAAACGCAATAGCGTCGTTCTCCTCGCATTCGGCGGGATTTTGATGCCAAGAAAACGTTGCATGCAGCGTTCATTTGACGCCACCAGAACACGTAGCCGGCCGAACGCCCGTGTGGAAGCTTTGATTTGCTCCAATGAGTAGAAAAACGGTCGCCGTTCAGTCGGCGCTCACCTGGCGCCACGAACGCCAGAAAAACGCCTGGTACAGACGTCCATGTGAACGAGGCCTTACTCTGACACATTTCATATGTAGTATTACACTTAGTAACGAAGTGCCAAATTTCAGGGAGTCCGTGCCATGTGTCATTATTTTATACGTGAATAATAATCTGGTCTCTGTGATGGGTTGGTGCCCCACCCTGCCTGAGACGGGAGATGTAAATAAGCTCCCCTGTACGGGGGACAGGTTGCTGACCCTACGATACTTTTTGTCCAAAATAATATAGGCTGATAACCTACAGGCAGGCTTTTAAACTGAAGAACAGAAGTTAAAAAAAAATGGAAACCGCAAATTTTATTTCAGTTGGATATGGAGTTTGTTTCAATTTCAGTTACAGTTTTGTGTCTTACACTTTTAGTTTTATTTTAATTTTTATTAAAGAAATCCTTTACTTATCATTTAAGTTTCACTATTTATCACATAAATATTGCATTTATTCTGATCTGGATCAGCAACAATTTAAATATGTTTCCCTTTGTTTCCCATATTTTTTTAAATATGAAACTTTTAGAAGTTGAGAAAGAAAATAATAGATCACCCAAAAACTGAATATGGGCAAGATTTACTACAGTAGCCGAAAAATCCACTGGAAAAGGCACAAATGAGATGATAGGTTTCACCTCTCGTTCGCGCTTCCTCTCGGTTCTCTGTTTGTGCGCAGGCGCACACAGCACTCAGCAGATATCCCCCACTCACCCTCCCCCAGCTAAACATCCAATCACTGTTTGTATGCAAATGAGGCGCTGTCAGGTTTCTCAGTAGGCGGGGCAGAGCAAGATGAGCTGCGCAACAGCGGGAGGATTTGAGGAAACGGCGAATATCTGTCGTCAAAATCATAGCGACTCGTGAGATAATTAACAACTAAAAATACATCAATATTTGTATAGTCAATGGGGGACGATTCCATTGTTCTTCTCACAGTTTCAGTCTGGTAGAGAAGTGTTTCTTTCTCGACCCCACAAGCACCACTGGGAGCCTGTCTGCTGCACAGAGCCGACTGGAGGACCTGTGTCTGTCAGACCCCGACACAAAGCCCCGCCCAAGCTTTCAACTCTGCACTCAACAGTTTTCTCGTTTCATATACTGATGTCATCACAGCGATTTTAGTAAAGCTTATTCACTTTCCACCCCAGCTTCCAGTAGCTCACAAAGGGAAAGTTAATGCTGTGAGATGCATCCTTTTTCCAAGCTTTTAAAAAGTGTGGTGCTACTCCTGCCTGTACCAATAGCAGCAGCTAGCATGTCTACTCCTGTGGCAACAACAAGCACCGCTTCTCCTGTACCTCTGCCAACAACTGCTGCCCCAAAGCAACCCACTCAGCTACCCAGTGACTTAAATGACAACCATTTTTAGTTTTGTAAATATTGGCTATATTGAGAGGTCTTATTTTATTTTGCTAATTTATTTGATAATTAGGCCATCCAATTAAGATAAATTTTATGTTGTTGGTTGTAAAGATCTGGATGTTTATTTTATTCTTTATTTTTTTTATTCTATTTTTCAGTTTTATTTTTCAAGACTTGGTGAATAGATTATTTTTTTATAACGTCGCCTACCCTTTTTAGTTTTGTTAATATCGGCAACAGTGAGAAGTGTTATTGTTGGGTTCGAATATATCTGATATAGGCCATCCAATTATGGTAAATCTCATGTTTTTAGTTGTTAGAATCTGAGGAGGAATATTTTATTTTTTGTTGTTTTATTTTTCAGTTTTCCCCCTGAGGGATCGCCACCTTATCGTCGTCAGGGGGGTTTGCGTGCCTCAGTGATCCTGAAGGCTTAGCCTACAGATGGGACACCCAAGATGGACAGGTCTTAGAGGAGAGGCCTGACTAAGTGCAATCCAATTACATGACAAAAACAGTTATCCAGAGCACCCCCACCACCCCACCTCTTTCCCGCCTCCGTCGCTACCATGTGCCCCCTTCACATTTCTGTCTGCCCCCTCATATATGCCTGTCTAGAACCGGCCCCTACCACAGCACACAACAACGAAATGTGTCCTCTGCATTTTTACTCGTAGGAGAGAGATCGAGTTTTGCTATCTTCGCCACCCTGGAAGCGTTTAAAAAACGCAGATATTTTTGTCTGCTTGACGCGACATATTTTTCGACGCGATTCGCGACACAGAGAGCAGAGGAGAATTATAAACGCGCCAAGATGCATGGTTATTAAGACTCGTTTAAAAGAAAACTAAACAGCTGCCGCGGATACGTGACGTTTGGAAACCACTACAACGCTTAACAAATGTGTTCTTTATTGTTCAAGAAAACACGAAATCATTTTAGCTGTTTTACTTGGATGGCGGCCTGTATCATAAAAACTCACGTCACCATCAAAACCAAAAGTGGAAAAAAAATCACAATACGTGTTATACACCGGTAAACAAAACACCAAAGTGGCCAACCTAATAACAGTATGATACATTTTGGTAGAATAACCAAAGACCCATTTTAAGTTTTTTTTTTCTTTAGGTCAATTCTAATAACATGGCGATAAAGGAACCATTTCGAAATACGCCTCCGTCACACTACATGTCGTCGTGGGGAGTTTCTACGATCTTACGGCAGTTTTCGGATAATTCCCGTTTAATTTCTCGCGGATAACCAAAACTACGAATATCAAATGCGTGAATGTGAAACAATTACTGCATAATCTTACCTTAGAATAAAAAAATGTCTAGATATTTATGGCAGAATCTAATGCGCGTTTCTTGACAAAATGGCGACTCCAGCGCAGTGTACTTTCATTTAAACAGGAAATGATCTGCTTCGTATAAAACGCGGAAGCGATCTAAGCAGAAATGGTCACGGACTCTCAGCGACACATCGTGCCATTTTGAGGATATCATCAATATGTAACAATAAGAGAGAGGGAAGGAAAGAAAAGAACAAAACAAGCCTCCGCCGGCATCTCTCATAACGCACATTCTGCATTATATTTGTGCTTATTCCACGGCTGCGAACTCTTCTAAGTCGATATAATCGCAAGCTCAAACAAATTATCTATAACTGTCGTCAAAGAGTGACAGGCTACACACCGCACTATACATCAGTAAAATAATTTTATTAACATTTACATGAAGCATTTGCCTCCGCTTGGGCTTGCGTGTCTGCGTTGTTGCCGCCATTATTCAACTCTGAAAACTTGCCGAAAGTCCCTCCCCTTCCGCTACGTTTTCAAAATGGCGTCCGTTTAGTACGAGTAGTGACAGCGTCCATCATTCTGCACTGCGTTTTCTGACCGTTTTCAGTGCACCATCCGGGTACTTTCAGCGCACTGAAATTCAGCTTAGTTGTCAGTGTGAACGCACTACGCCCTAAAATCGCGCACTAAAAGTGCGCAAGTGCGCGATTTCGGACACAGCCAGTGTCTTTCTGGTATGCTACAGTCAGGAACCCTTTGGTATTTTCTGGAAATCATTACAAAAGACAGTATTACAACAACAAAAAGAGACTGTATGCAGAGCTAAATTACTGTAGTGTCTTGCTCCAAGTATTTTTTTATATATATATATATATATAAATAAAATAAAATATTCTCTTCAAATAGGAACCAAGCCTGAAATTTCTGCAGCAATACATTTTGTAGAGTCTTTGTATAACAGTGACTGGCATTAATGTTGACCCTGTGTGTGGCCTCCCTTGTTTGTAGTGTTCTGAGCTCCTGGTTTTGATCCTTTGATCCTGTTTCTTTTTGTTTTGGTCTATTAGTTGAATAAACCACTGATTTGTGATTAGTTTGTTTGCCCCATCTCCTACTCCTGTGTCCTTTGTCCTTTATTGCATGATAGAATGCCAGTCCTCCCAAATATTCCCTGTGATTTCCACCTCAGGTCTGGCTTCCACACATCCCTGCATCTGGCTGACTGAATACCCCAGGTGCCTAAGACCATGGGACCAAGAAAGACGCCCACGTCTTGGAGACCAGCCTTCCTTCGGACGGAAGACCTCCCTCCTGCACTCCACTCAGGAGTGGAGGAGCAATCTAGTGGTCTGGAGAATTCCCAAGCTTGCAACTCCTTTGGTCCATGGGTGAGGTGTTGGCAAGGTTCACACCAGACTCGGACCAGGAGGTGGAGAAGGATTGGCACCTACCGGCTGAGCTGATGGGAATTGCTGAGTATGAAGCTGCTGATCCGGCCACTGATGCCCCACAGCTGGCCCCTGATCCGCCTGACTCCCTGGCTGCTGCCTGCTCAGAGGGGATGGACCTAGATGACGCCCAACCAGAAGACTTGGAGTGGGACCCTCTAGGGCTGGCCCCAAGACCTGTTTTGAAGGCCCACCACACTGGTTTAAAGACCCAGAGTGGTCTGCAGAGTAAGCTGGGGCCTAAATGAGAGGTGGGCAGATTCTCAGTGTCCAGGTGGGGACGCGCTTTCTGGGCCAACTAGGCCGTTGACCCGGACCCTGGTCAGCCTGGTGCTGTCCGCCTGCATCCATCTGCTGCTGCTTTGGGTGCTGCTATGCTCTCTGGCTCCTGCCCTGCAGTCCTTGCGACACTCTACTCCCATCCTGCCATCTCTTCATTGCCGTCTGGTCCCACTGGACCTCCAGAGTCTAGGAGGATCCACAGCCCAGAGTCTTTGCCCAGCTTCCTGGGGTCAGGAATGCTACCTGGATGCCCCCTGTTATTCCTCTTCACCCCAGTTTTTGCCCTGTTGCATTCCAGGAATACAGTGTCTGTGGTCCAGTTTGCTTCAGAATATCAGAAAAAGGAAGTAACTTCACACATTTTAGAGAAAACACTAAATGAGATGCATAAGGAGTTTCAGATTCACCTGTTGATCACCATTTGTTTAATACCTTTTGGTTTCAGCTGCTGTTAGAAATGAATGAGAATTCCACCAACAGGTAATGTGATTTATTTTAGACTCTGCATTGGGATCAGAGTTGGGTAATTCAGGTCCAGAGAGTAAAAGTCCAGACCAAGATTTTGTTTCAACCAACAAGTTGAGCATAAAGAGTCACAGAGTAATCAACTGGTTTGTTGAAACAAAATCCCGGTCTGGACTTTTACTCTCTGGACCTGAGTTACCTGACTCTGTTTGGGATGCATAGATATGTGTGTGGTCTGGGAGTCCAAATGGATCGATGGTGTTAAAAAGTGAGGATTAAAACATACACTGGTACAGAAGAAAATTGCATTTTCAAGCTTAACAACCCAACAGCAGGATTTTATTCATTATAATTAAATTATAGCTTGTAAAGGGAGAGCTGAGCTAGAAGGCAAGGCGTTCGATTTACCGGTTGATCCCCATTCCTACCCTCACCTATGGTCATGAGCTCTGGGTAGTGTCTCAAAGAATAAGATCATGGATATAAGCAACAGAAATGAGTTTCCTCTGCAGGGTGGCTGGGCTCAGCCTTAGATAGAGTGAGGAACTCAGACATTCAGGAGGGGCTCAGAGTAGAGCTGCTGCTCCTCTGCATCAAATGGAACCAGCTGAAGTGGTCTGGGAATCTATCTAGGATGTCTCCTGGGCAGCGCCCTGGGGAGGTGTTTCGGGATGTCCAACCGGGAGGAGGCCCGGGGGCAGACCCAGGACAAGCTGGAGAGAGTATATCTCCAGACGGTGGAGCTGAAGGAGGTGGCTGGGAAGACGGAGGTCTGGGCATCCCAGATTAGACTGCTGCCCTTGTGACCTGACCCAGGATAAGTGGCAGATAAAGGATGGAAGGGTTTTTCATTTTCAAATTTTTGCACTATTTACCTACTTGTAAGAATCTTCTTGTCTCGTATAATATTTGGAAAGCAATTTCTCATGCCATGCCAGTTTTGTTTTGTGTAATAATAAAATTAATAACAAAGAAGATGGATGGATGGATGGATACTGGAATATACGCGTATTTAACGGTCCTACCAGTAGATGTCACCATCCCTCTGTTGTAGAGCATCGGCTTTGCGCCCCACCGTTTACGGCTCAGAGAGGCGTCGTGCGAGGAGGGGCTCCTCTATCCGACCCGTGTCGCGGTGCCGTGGGCTCCGCCGAGGGTGTGTGATCCTTCCGTCGGCTCATTCTCGCGAGGTGAGCCCTCTGTTTTCCCTTTCTCTCCTTTTTTGTAAGTGGGCTCCAGTCTTCCGCCCAGCTCCGGCTCCATGCGCGACATCTGCCGCTGTGCTCATTGTAAGGTGCCCCGGAGTGAGGAGAGATGCGCCGAGGCGTGTGCGGAGACCGCGTCCCAACATCTCGCAGGGCAGGAAACATGTAACGCAGCCTGAAAATACAGCACCAGTATTTCTGCCCCGTTTTTGTCACCTTCCTACATTTTATGTAGTCCGACTGTTGTATTTTTTGTTCTTTGGATACCATTAATTTGGACATAATCTGCGATACACATTTGACAGAATGAGCGAGGAGACATCCGATATTCCCAAAGACCTTCTTGGTAAGAAAAAAGATTTTTATTTTATCATTTTTTAACAATTTTGCACTTGATTTCTTTATTCTGATAAAGACACCGCGGTGATTATCGCCCGTGTTCATGAATACAGCGCTTATCGCTATTGTTGTAGTTTTTACACAGTGGAAGAATGTTGTACAAGCAGTACATTTGTCACAGTTTAATGAAAATGTCGTGGATATACTGTTATATGCATTTCACATATATACATGCGTCCCTCTGTGCGTGATCCTGATGAAGAGCTGGATGTAAATCATAAATATTTGACAGTTTCCAGAATTTCCCTGATAGTGTTTATCGGATTCTTCACTGAAGGAATATTAGGCTTTTAAATATTTGTTTATCCTTTCATTACTCGATAATTACTCATTTCATTATCGACCGCAGTAGTGCGCCTAACGCCTGCTGATTGGAATTTTGCTGAAAAGGAATTATTATTATTATTATTATTTATTAGCTTCGATTCGCACAGTCCCTTGTAATTAACCTTACCAAATTCTCCTGTTTATGCTGGTTAAGCGGTCCAAGCTAGTGGTAGTAGTATATCTCTCAGTCACCACTAGCGATGACATTTCAAGCGCTTCATTCATAGGTGCAGCATTTACCTTTAGGAGAGTAATTTCCTATAAGATAATCGTGTTTGGAGAATTTATTTAGTGTGCAGTTGAGTGCAGGCATTTCCGTGCGCACGTATAGCTTTGTTGCAGATGGGCCAACGTGTTGCTGCCGTTTGCTTTGAATCGGGACCAAAGGGACATACTGCTGACAGGACACTAAATCGGTACCATCATTAAAAAATCAGTTGCAAATCATGCCCGTGTCTAGGTGGTACGGTGTGAAACTCGTCCGTACTAATCTAAAAAGAAAATGGCAAGATATATTTCTTGTACCTGTCTACCAAACTTGGGGTTTTGTTTTGAAGTTTCCCGCGATGTACCGCAAAAAATCAGAGATTGAGATAAAATCAACATGCTGATGTTGTGAGAACATCTGAATATTATGATAGTAAAACCGGGCGGCTGATTCGCATGGCGCGGCTGGTAAATTACAGCAAAGCACGATAAATCACAGCTTCTATATTTGCTGTCCTTTCTTCGCAGAGCAGTTAAGTCCATGTAAGAAAATCGGCAATGTGGTAAACAGGTGAGGAAGAGGAGCATTGTCCCGTTGGCCTCAGCGAACCGGCTGGGCTGGAGCTTATTGTTCTTTCTCGGCTCGTCGAATAGGTTTTGGCTGTTACCTGGATGGATGGAGGGAGGGAGGGAGGGAGAGAGTGCGTAAGGAAGAGGGAGAAAACTAAAGAAGAGCCAGTGTGAGCAACTTGTCCCTTTGTTTTCAGGCTCGTGCAGCAGCAGAATCTATTCAGGGTCATTTAAAAAAGAAAGTGAAATTGTGGCGTGCGTTTGCCCGTTGTACTGGCAGACAGGGTCTCTACTCTAGATCTGTGCTGTTTCATGGGTGGTCACCAGACAGATTTTCTATTTACACTTGAGTTACTGGAAGCTACATGTGGAGACTTCTAGGTGTTGTGTTTAAGATGCTGGTTGGAGGTCTTAGCTACATCACGAGTCAGTCTTCACAATAAGCTGATATTTTATTTATCAGGGAAAAAAAAAGGTGGATGGTTTCTTATGGCTGGCTGGAGTTTGACTACTGCAATGTTGTCTTTCATGGGATCTTGCGAAGGTGGATCCATTAAATCACGTCTGGCACTCCTGCCAGGTTCATCACTGCGCACTGGCCGAACGCTGCAGACTGCAGAACTGGTCTGTTCTTCAAGGGCCAAATTCCACTTCCAGATTACGTGTCCAAAAAGTGTGGGACTCTATGAACCGTTTGGACAGGAGGAGTCACAAAGCTGCTTTTGCCATCAGCCTTCTGGAATATAATCCTCACTGTTTGTTTTTGTGATTATTATATAAATAGTTTGGGTAACTGCTTATAGTATTTCCACAAAATGTCAGATAAACCCACTTCACTTTGTAGGTTCCCTTTGAGGTAAAATTCAGGCATTAATTACTAGTGGTTGATAATTCTGCCTGACTTTGGGTTGAATGAATCATTTTGCCCATCAGTACTTTAAATTGCTTGGAAAACTCAGCTTTTTCAGCTGTTACAGTGTCAGAAAAAATACCAATTGGTACATCTGAGGGTACAATTACTTGTACAAGTATCTTCAAGGGTCTGTCAGTTGTACACTAGCTGTAGGTAAATGTACCTTTAAGGTTCAGAAATGGCTGATGAACAATTTTGTACCATTGGGGTACATCAATGTTGTTTGTACCTAGGAGTGCATGACTGTACCAGTGCTGTACCCTTTTATCTGACAGTGTAAGGCCTCCTTAATCTTCCTTGTAAATGTCTCATGACCCTTTGTGTTTTGAAGCTGGTTTTAAAGTTATGAGGATCCTTGATCGGGCTGTGCGGAGTTTTTGTGAGTGAGTTCTGTGTACAGTTTCTAAGATGCTAAGTCGTATGTGGTCAGTCTGCGGATTTTCGAAGTGAATGACAGCGTCTTTCCCGTCTTGCCGGTCTTCCTGATCTCCGGGTGCCCGTTTTCCTTACAGAGAGCATAAAGGACACCGTGGGCAGGAGGGTCAAACTGACTCTTAAGAAGAAAGTCAAGCTGGAGATCAAGGGCGATAAAGTTGAAAACCGCGTCCTGGTGAGTCTGCCGGGGACGCTCCTCTGCCCCGCTTGGGTTTTTTTCTTCGTTTGGGTGGGCGGTGTACTGTGGCACGTTGGTGTCTCGTACATCCTAGGCACGTTTCTTCCTGGGCTTGCCGGTGTGAGGTTCTGCCTGACCCGCGGGCCGGACAGAGGCTGGTGAGGCCGACCCAGAAAGATCGTGTCAAAGTGAACTGTGGAGGAGCGCGTGAGCCCCATACTGGGCTGACGTAATTGGCCAGCTGTTTATGTGACCTGTGTAATCCTAATAATCCAAATTAGTGCTAAAAACAATGTTTACTGTGTATACAAGAGATCAGAGCATGAAGTGCCACAAAAGTGTACAGCCTGGGATGATTATAGCATTTTTGAAAGTTACACCACTATTTATGACGTATTATAATATAATTCATAATCTTCCCCCTCCCTCCCTCATGGTTTGACCAGGGCTTTGATCAGACTCTATGTCTGAACCCGGCATTTCTTGGAATGAATTTTACATGTGGGGAAGGGTGAATGAGAAATGTTCTGAGCATGCACCTGACGAGGAGATCAGGAAAGCGGCACCTTAAATGCAGTCAGATGGCTGAAAGCCTCTGGCGGTCACATGGTCTCTCATCCACACTGGTGGCGGATTCATTGGTACAGCTACTCCATTCCGTGGGCAGATGAAGGGTTTCATTGTTTTTCTTAGTGAATATAGACTTTCATAAGTATATAAATGACTACATCTCATATATTTGTGTCCCTCAGCATGTTGACAAACTTAGTAATTAATTCTAGTAGACCTAGAGGTGGACATTTCAGGTTCAGAAAGGAAAAATCCAGACCAAGATTTTATTTCAACCAACAAGTTGAGCATAAAGACAGTCACAGTATTCAACTCGTTGGTTGAAATGAAATCTTGGTCTGGATTTTTCCTTTCTGAACCTGAAATGTCCACCTCTGAATTGACCTTTAAGAGAATATCATTTTCAATTAGAGATCTAGTAAATTATAATGGGTGGCTCGCTGGGTAGCGCTGTTGCCTTCTGCCTCCAGTGCTGGGGGGTTGGCATCCTGTCAGGGCGTATGGAAGAAGCTCTGGACCCCCACTGCTCACCTCCATAATCCTGGATATTCAATCACTGGATTTTAAATTGACGTGTCTAACAAACACTAATTGATACATTAACGGAAGCCTACAGGTTTAGTGGCTAGAATGAGTATTACTTCACTGATTCAAAGTCCTTTCTCAGCATTAGGGAATTCACTGTCACTTTACGTAACATAAAACAGTGTGGCATTAACCATATGAATCTGGTCACGTACGCCAACAAAGCAGTGGCCCCTGATGACAGCAGGGTTACGCTAAGTAACATTTGCATTCCTCTGGAGTATAGCAAGGTCATTGAGTACAGCTGGAGTATTTCTTCTTCTTTTTAGGTATTTGTGGGGCTTTGCGACGTGGCTCAGGCTTTTTCATCACCTTTAATGAAGTCTGACTGTAACTTTGGGCTCCTGTCACTCTTACTGTTCTATTCTGAGAAATAAATGTGCAGCAAAACAAGGCAGCAGGGAATTCTGCTCACCACAGCTTTCACACTTTTCGTGGAGTAAAAATGGGACCGTCAGCGTGGGGGATGCCGAAAGGAAGCTGCCCTGTTTCCCTGCGGGTTATCAGGCGCAGAGAGATGAGACGCCAGCTGGATCAGACAGCTCTGTCATTCAGACGATGAGCCGCTGACCGTGATGGATGTGGTCGGCCCCACTGGCTGCGAGGGTCAAAAGCAAGGGCCTTGTCGAGCCTCTGCAGAACCTGTGAGGGGGGGGGGGGGGGGAGGTTCCAGTAAAAAAAAAAAAACTGAACCCTGCATTTATTTAGTACCTGCTTTCGATAAGCGTGTTGGCTGCCCAAAGAGGAAGTGGGAAATAGGAAATGGCTGTTAGGAACAGGAAAGCAGACCTACTGACGAGTGGACAGTGAGACTACAGGCCGTGTGTGTGTGTGTGTGTGTGTGTGTGTGTGTGTGTGTGTGTGTGTGTGTGTGGCGCGGGAGGGATTACTATAAAACGAGCTCACAAACATCTCCACTGACCTCGCATTCGTGTCACTGTCTCACCCTGTAAGAGCCTCTGTGGTCTCGCACTCGAGTGTCTGTTCGTGACTGGACGCACAGATACTGTATGATCAGCAGTGGGAGCCTTACTCAGCGCTGGGATGGGACTCGGTCCGGCTCGCTGTGATTAACCACCTAAGTGGGGGCCGAAGATGATGGTTAAGTCAATTAGACGCCAAGTACGCAAAGCTTGAAGCTTGTTTTTATATCTACATTTACTTTAATCTATTGTATAGACTTTGAACTCCATGTAGCTACGTCAGCATTTTGTTCAACTCCCAGAAAACTCTCCTTGACCCGGGGGCTCGACTCTGCAGCCTGAAGCAGCCCTTTCAATTTCATTTTGTCTTTTTGTTTAATTTTCATTCCTCCCTTCCCTCCATTTTTGTTCGCCCTGTCTTCACTCCCTTTACTCCCCCTCCCCCACATTTCCCGGTCACGTGAATTTCTTCGCCATCCCACCTGAGGAAGGCATTACAATACAGTGTCAGAAATAACCTGCCCAGGATTGTAGCCCACTTTTTGCTAAGCTAATGCTTCTCATCCCTGGTCCTCAAAGGGCCGATTCCCTGCAGGTTTAAGGTAATGAAGTTAGCGTCTAAATCAAGGTGAGATGATGTAACATCCAAATAATTACGTAGGCAGTAAGTATTTAGGCAGAAATAATTAAGGCAGATAGGGCTAAGTGAAATGCAGAACTTTACTCTTAAAGGTACAGCTGGCCTCCTTTCTGAAGATGCTGCTGCAATAATATATCCATCTGTCTAGTTTTAAGAATATTTTAATTTATTTATTTATCAGACACTTTTATCTAAAGCAACATGCGATTGTGAAAGAAGGATCAGCCAGTCCCATGAGCAACTGGGGTTCAGGGCCTTGCTGTCTTTGCTGGGATTTGACCCGCCGACCTTCTGATCCACAGGCCACCACCCCCATAGCCACTCCAGGGATATGGAAATGCGTCACGGGATGTTATAGCTGCAAAGGGGGGACCAGCTACATATTGATGCCTGTGAATTTAGAATGGGATGTCATAAAAGTTCCTATGGGTGTAATGGCCAGGTGTCCCAGTACTTTCGTCCATGTAGTGTATCATATAAACCCAATATTGGAATTTTCAGATGCAAAAATTAATCCCAATACGTGTGTCTTGGGACACTGAGAAGGACCCTGCAGAGCGGCAGGTAGGAAATGAGTGCTTTACGCAGAAACATACACAGCTGTGGCAAGAATTATACCCCCAGTACTGGAGCTGTCACAGTGTATTTTTAACATTTATTTTCACATTGAAATACTAATGCATCATTCAGGCAAGCAGAATTTGCTAAAATCAAAGTCATGTTCTAGCGTACATTTTCGAATCCTCTCGAATCCGTTTGGTTGTGTGTGTGAGTGCGCACTAACGTAGCGTAAATATGTTGGGTTACTGTATGTTGTGTTGACGCCAAGTTGGCAACTTTCCCACGGTTTTTCAAGTAAGTAGCTTAGTTGTTTATCTAGCTGTTAACAGACAAAATTAACATCCAAAAAGGGTTAAAAATAAACCCACAATAGAGGACCCTGGGACTAGCATATTAATCAGTGCACTGACCAACCAGCTGCTCAGGACAACACAGGCAAGCCAGAAAAAACGACTTTGGCACAGCAGTGCGATGCTGTGTGGATGGATGGTACATGTTTCATGGGGTTGATCTGTGAGTATGTGTGTGGTGTAATGATGTACTTGTTTAATGATCGTAAAGCGTTTGCAGAGTGTGTAGTTTTTTGGGGTTAAGTCACTGCACCCTCTCTACATTTCAATTGCATTCAAGTTAGCATTTTTATTAGAGATATTTTCTCTCTATTTTCCAGTCTAAGCTTCAAATCTTAAACAGTTTCGGTCTCTGCATACAACCTTACCTGTGTTCAGCTGGACTGCTGAAGTTTTTAATATGCAAAAGCCAGACCTGGGTCAGTGAAGGTTTTTACAAAGTTAATCTAATTATCTGACTATCGAGACCCCACTGTGGTACAGGCCTTTTCATGTTTTCCCTGAGGTCGACTGCTAATCGGCCGTGTTTAAACAGAGGATCCCAGTATCGTATCATCCAATCAGAGAAGTTTTGGTTCTGCAGTAAATAATGGATGCGGCATCAGCTGGCAGACAGAACCTATAAAATGGGTAGAGTATCACATACTGAGCCCAACAGGCTGCCCTGATAGGGCTTTTAAAGCGGTAATGGGCTTCTGCACTGTGGGCGGGGTCAGCCACAGACCCAAGCTGTGGGAATGAAATAGCCACCTTCAATTAATAGAGAGATTCATTTGATTTGCTGTTCCAGGATTATAAAAAACAGGAAATGGCACCGGGACACAGAAATCGAGAGGGGGGGCTGAGGGGCGTCTGGCACTGTACTCATCACAGCTGGGCTGGGGGGTCCCTCTCTGGCAAATTTTACCGAGTGATCCTTTTGATAACAGACGATCATGCAAAATTTGCAGCCATTTACCAAGACCCCGCCCCTCCTCTGCCCTGGACACATGAACAAGGTCTGGCCTCCCCTTATCCACCAGTTTGTTTATATCTTTGTTTATTTACTTGCAGAGAGGCAAATCACCCTTTTCCTGGAAAACAAAGAAAACGCACATGGGAGGAGGGTGGGGGTGGTGGTGAGGTGCAGTGCAGCCCCTAGGGACTGGCTTCACTTTCCTTGGGCATTGTGGGATTTCACGTGCCCCACCCGTGGGGATGAGTACTTCTTTCTAGTCCGATGCCGCTAATCTTAGCTGTCGGCAAGTTTGCACGGTATGTTGGGAGGTGGTGTTTTGTTCGGAAGGTTAGGCCTTTCTACCTGTGATCTGAAGGTTGCTGGTTTGAATCCCAGGGCTGGCAGAATAGTCACATTGGTGCTGGGCACTTGGTTGAGGCCCTTAACCACCTGAAAAATGCTCCAGGGGTGAACATAAGAAATTTACAAACGAGAGGAGGCCATTCGGCCCTTCAAGCTCATTTGGGGAGAACTTAACTAATAGCTCAGAGTCGTTAAAATCTTATCTAACTCTGATTTAAAGGAACCCAATGTTGTAGCTTGCGCTACACTAGCAGGAAGACTATTCCATACTCTAACTACACGCTGGGTAAAGAAGTGCTTTCTCAAATTCATTTTAAAATGTTCTCCTAATTTTCACCAATGACAATGAATCCTTGTATTTGAACTAATATTGAAGTAACTATTTGGTTGAACAGCATCCAGACCTGTTAGAATCTTATATACCTGGATCATACTTCCCCTTAGTCTCCTTTGCTTGAGGCTGAACAGATTCAGCTCAACTAATCTTAGCATCACTTCCCTTGACTTAAACACCACACACCTAGAGATATAACCCAACACCCTATTGGCCTTTTTAATTGCTTCCACACACTGGCGAGATGGGACATGGAAGCATCATACATCAACATACACACCGAGGGGTTTCTCATAATCCGCTACCTTTATTTCAGTGGGACCAATAAAATATCTGTACTATATATTTCTACTCCCTGCATGGATTACTTTACATTTGTCTACATTAAATTTCATCTGCCAGATATCAGCCCAGTCACTAATTAAATCAAGATCCCACTGAAGCCTTTGTCCCGCTAGTTCAGTATCTGCTACACCACCCACCTTGGTGTCATCTGCAAATTTAACCAGTTTGCTGTATATATTGGTATCAATATCATTAATGTAAATTAGGAATAATAGTGGTCCTAAAATTGAACCCTGCGGTACCCCACTATGAACGCAGGCCCACTGTGACAT
>JAODLD010000144.1:7944676-7955462 GCA_026781065.1 Mormyrops boulengeri
CCTCACACCCCGTCCGGCTCACTACAGCATGGGTGTATCCTGTAGCACTGGGAATACGTATCTTTCACAATTATGGGGCAAAACTCCTGTATAAAAACAAATGATATCAGTGTAACAGACGTCTCCAAAGCTCTTCATACTCCTGCACTTGTATATGTGAGGCAGGGCCCGGTGGACTTTGATAATGACACCATCCTATTTGCTTTTATTTAACTATACTAAATCCTGTATTCCCCAGGTAGCTCTTTCGTACACGACTGATCTCACATCAGCTGAAAGTGGTGCCATGTAAGCGTTTGGCCTGTGGCAACGTTCAGAGTATTTTTTCTCCTGTGTAGAGTTGGTTGTGCTTCTCGGCTGGCATTGAATTGTAGCTTTGCCTCTGATGTGATTTCATACCACAGCGCTAATGTACCTTAGCACTGGCTTGTACAGCCTATGGGGGTGGATTCTATTGCGTACCGTGAAATGAAATTATACTTTATCGCACAGTAAACTCTTGTCCTCGCCTGTTTTCCTTAACTTCCTGCTGCGCTCCTGTTACATTTTAAGCCCGCTGGCTTTGAAAAGCCTCAGTAGTGACCTTCCCCCCTACCCGCCCCCTCAGCCTCAGGCTCTTGGCTGTGCCTCTTCAGGGCTGCGGTGCATCAGGGGAGCCTGGACTTCCAGCCCCATAGCACCTCCTCTCTGGAGGCCGTCCTTGTCGCCTCCACTGCGGTACTGAGACAAAGCGATGATAAAAACTCGCCCAGCACCTTGGCCTTCTATGACTGTAAAAGCCATAATTTCCTAGCAATGTGACAGACACCTCTTCCTCTACACCTCTGCTACACAAAGCCTTTATCTACTAAGACAACGACGGCTTTATACCTTTATTACACTCATCAGCCTCCCCTTTGTATAGTGCTTAAGATTGTACTTCAAGCACTTCAATTTTGTGATCTAATAAATAATCTCTTCTATAAATTTCTGAAAAAACTTGCCAAAGGGTCAATTTTTATCTCCTTCGGACACCCTGGCTTATTTGTTTTTAGTTTTCGGCGTTGTTGCTTTGTCCTTTTGTGGCGTCTGGACCTCAGTGTTTAAGGAGCAGCCGACATTTGGCCGCAGAGCAGCTCATTTTCAAACTCATTTGTCTTTAAAGCGCCGGTATGTGCCGAGGTGGCGTGCGAAGGCATGGTCTTAGTGGGAGCTCCGGTAACATTTCAGAGACAGGGCTGGACAGCCTGTTAACTACAGGCGATTAAGGATCTCCTATAGCAGCCATCTGAGAACCGTGATGATTTTCAGGTGTATTTTCCAGCTAAAGGTGGGAGCTTCTCGCTAAATAGAGCAAGATCACCTGTGTGTTTTCTTGCCCTCTAAAGTCTCAGCTTCCTCAGAGAGATGTGCTGGATCTTACTGATTGAACAAGATACTCTAAAGACCCTGTCTTTGTTTTTCACTAGTAGAAAAATAGTGTTTTAGTCCTGTTGCCGTTCCAGTCTGTATTCACAAGTGAAGTGGTGTTTTGTGGTTGGAGTATGTCCTTGACAGTGAGATTAAATCGTTTGCATTTTTTCTTTAAACTGGTTATGACGTGTTGGTTGTATCTGGCCAAAGAGGGCAATGTAATAAAAAATCTTGGTTTAGTGAGAAGCAGTTTAGTTTTCTTCCACCAACGATATACATGTGCAATTTACGATCCATTTGCTCAAGTCACACTGCTTTAGTACTCAAACCTTCAGTCTTCTGTGTTTAGTTTAATCAATTTTCCACCTTCTGTCAGTGTAAACCATTGTGCTCTGTTCTATACAAGAACACACTACTGTCTGAAATTCTTCAATGAGTTTATATTAAACCGGCTTCTGATACTCTTTAATGTACATGGGGGTGTGGCCTGTGAATGTTAGTCATTCAAGGCAGTGAGGTCTATGAATGTCAATCAGCCATGAGACAGCCAATGGAAGTAGAACACTGCTGTGCTGCTCCGTCCCACATTGATATGGCAAGAGGTAGGAACCTCAAGAGAAATTCAGCCCATGTTGAGGTAACAGGCTGATTGTTGTGAGCCGAGAGAAACCTGAAATGCCAACAGTAACTATTCTGAATTAGATTCTGTTTTGGATGCCGTCAATGTGATTCGACTCAAAATGGAGAACGGACTGATCCATGAGTATAATGTATGCAGAAGGTGTTCTGCATGTGTGCATGCCAGGGCCGTACCGAAAGAGGAAGTGACCTCTGAAAGGTTGCCATTCCAGCATTTTGTAAACAGCATGCAAATGATGTGTAAAAGTTGGGCTCCTAAGTTTACAACTGGGCTCTCTAAAGAAATGAGAGGTGTAAGTGCCAGGAAGGCAGAGGAAGGGTGCAGCCCAGCCCACATTACATTCTATTTAGCAGACACTTTTGTCCCTCCATGATTCTCTCCTTCCTCATTCCTTTATTCCCCAAAGTCCTTCTCCTCCTGGATCTCTCCTCTCTTTCTCTCTCTCACATCCAGTAGGGTTTTCTGATATCAGCATCCATCGCAGCTAAGCTACTCTTAGCCTCCTACTGGAAATCTTCCGACCTTGCCGTTTCAGCTGTCTGGAAGTCCACTTTTTACAATCTGGTATTGCTGGAGTTGTCTGTATCTCTAAAACTCTTCCAATTTAACTATTCAAAAATGGCTTCACACCTTGCAGCAGGTTAAGAGTTGACTAAGTGTTGCTAGGTGAGATTTATTTTTCTTCTTCTTGCATTCACTCTGGGGTGGGGTGCACATTACAAACATACAGCTGTCCAGGATTCAGCTAGGCATAATCAGGTTAACCTCTCTGTATTTGATATACAATGTTGTTGTTTCATATTATAGGCTTCCCCTACTAATGAGCCAACTGCGCTCCTGGAAATCAACTGGCAATAGCAAAATCGCATCATTTCATCCATCCAGTCCTATGCAGGGCCACAGGGGTCAGGAGCCTGTCCTGGAAACTGCGAGCACAAGGGAGGATGGGGGCCAACGCACCATCGCAGGGCATGCGCACATGCAAACACTTTTATTTTCATATCTGTGTGGGGACCGTTCATTCTTTTCTATGGGAAAACCCTAATCCCAACAATGACAACCTTTACCGCCACCCAGCCCTAACGTTAACCATAAGTAGCCAAACAAAATACAAGACATTGTCAACTCCAGTTCACCTTGGCATGTTGCACACGCCACACACAGAAAGCTGGGGCAGAGACTCAGTATGGGGTTGCCGAAGTTTGAGGCAAGAGGGCTAACCACTGCACCCAATATCATTTAATCTCTGTTGAAGTGTCTGTTTTTATTTCCGTTTACTTAAATGTTGTTGTGGTTTCCTCTATATCCTCCCTCCTCCCATTTAACCCTGAAAAGGAAATCCCATAGTAAAGCCATGAGTCTTCCCAAAATCCCAGCATCACACGGTTCGGATCTGGGATCCACCCGGGCTTTCCCACGGCCTTGTCACTCACAAATATACATAGACCTGGACTAAGAAGTCGGAGAAATATGCCCTTCCACATTATTGTGAAGAGTAAATGCTTCTAGTCGGGTCTTAACAACACAGGGTACGTTTTCCAGCGATGCCAATTGGTCCTTCCATTCCCAGCCAAAATCTGTAGAGGTTCATCAGCATTCATCTCTCACATCTGCAGGGATTCTTTCCTGCCAGGACTGTCGTCCAAGGCAACCAGGTTCCTGAACGACCAGGAGTGTGTTGTTGAAACAGTCATCTCGGATGCAAGCAACAACTGGGACTGAATTCTGTGCAGGGTTGGGAGACAGTCTGGATGAGCACTTATGACTGTGCTCTCCACCAACATAAATCTGGAGTTTGGTGTGAAAAATGACACTGGGCTCCCATAGGACACCACCAGTCACTTTTTTGCTCCACCATAAGGCAGCAGTTTTCTTTGTAACCCCTTATCCGGTTCACCAATGATTCGCAGTCTCAGCAGCTGGGAGGGAGCAAAAACGTGGACTGTCTCTGGGTCCCTGAGGACCGGATTGGGAAACATTGCACTTACAGGGTCATGGTGGGCCTGGAGCCTATCCCAAGAAACCCTGTATGAGATGCCACTCCACCACTGGGCACACACATACAGAGATGGGTTGTTCAGGTCCAGATAGTAGAAGTTCAGACCAAGATTTTGTTTCAACCAAGCAGTTGAGTACTCGGATTCTTTATACTCAACTGGTCAGTTAAAACAAAATTCTCTTCTGGACTTTCATTCTCTAGACCTGAATTACCCACCGCTGTACATATGGTGTATACTTTAGACATGCCTATTTGTCTAACCACAAATTTTGGAAATGTTAGAGGAAACCCTTGCAATACAGGAGGGCATGCAAACTGCAAACACACAGCATTTTAAAACATTCCAGGCATCCGGACACATGAAAATGTAGCCATTACATTAAATAATTGACTTTATAAGCTTACTTGCTCACCCAAAGCTGTTTGTTTGTACCCTAAATCTTGGCATCCCACTTTTATTTATACATTTATACAATTACACATTTCTTTATATGGGTTATATTGTTATTTCTATCTATCTTACTTAAATTCTATTTATTGTTTTTTTGTACTCGTGTTTTGATCGAATGTTTAATTGTATATTTCATGCCCCAGCCTGCATCAAAACAAATTCCTTGTACCTGACGCAGAATTAGAATAATGTGCAGAATAATGTTTTCATTCTGTCAGCAAACACTCTCGTGGCTTAACCCGCTTTTGCAGAAAACGGGATTTGCACATTTCGCCGTTTGCATTCGGGCCCCGGTGTCACGTTAGTGGTGCCTGATTGCAATCGCTTTCGCCAGGTAGTTTCTCCAGCCCAGACGCGCCCGGTTAGTTCAACCCCCGCGGTCGGCTCTGGGGAAAAATCAATTTCAATTGTCTGACTCGGCCGCCGGATAAACACACTCACCTTGGGGCGTAATCGCCCAGTAAAGCGGCTCCGAGGCAGCGCAGTTTACCTTCCGATATGTGTGTAGATATGCCGCTAATGAGAATAACCTGAATGACACTGTGGAGCCTCAAAGCCGTAACAGAAGCGACGGATACGGATTATCTTTGTTTGTTTTCCTCATAATCTTAAATACTGAAATTTCTGGGGCTCAGATTTATAAAACTGTCTGTAAATATCCCCGCTGCTCTCAGGAGCTCTGTTACAAATCCGATCGCTATCTGAGCTGTCACATTAACGAAATCGTTAATTATGTTACGTATTCATGTAGCCGCTGTGAATAAACCGGGGAAGCGAAGCCAATGCAGCGGTTATCTGACAGGAAGCTAATTCGGTCCTGGAGGATGTATAATGGGCTGGAGAACAGGAAGTCATCGCAAATCATGATGATGGATTAGATTTTAATTGCTAAATGTAATTTTAATTTGGGCTTTTAGAATTTACACTTAATTCTTAAAAATTAATAATTGCACAAATTTGCAGTGTGCTCCATTATTTCTTACCGGTACAGGTTGTACGGGTTGAGGTTGTACGAATTTAACGTACATTATTTATGACGTCATATTTCAGAGGCAGAAACGAGAAACCTTATGTGCCGCAATTGCAGTCCAGTCTTTAAATCAACTTCTTATTACTTGGCCAGACATGTTTGTTGTGAGATAAGTGGATAAATGGAGATTGCACCTGTGTGATTGATAAGCTGCAGGTTAAATACTGCAGGAGGGCGAAGGCACCACCAGAGAGACTGATGTCTGTGCTATTATCATCAAAGTAATAGTGCTGTAGTAGCACAATGGTAATGACATTGTAGTGTGACTATCTATATACCATGGTGTACTACTTAGTATTACAATGTATCTTAAGTTAAAATACAATGGTAATCTGTTAAGCTTTGTGTATTGTGCCATGATGATAACATGTTTTAAATATGCTATACTGTGGTGATATAAGCATATTTTCGATATTATTTTACATAATGTCTGCCATAGTATTGAAATGAGACATCGTTTAAAATAGACATCATAATAGCATTAAAAATACCATACATGAAATGTATCTGTTTTGGCGTAGTGAAGAAAACACTTTAATATAGTTTAATAGCTGCATGCATCATACCAATTAACCAATATGTTTCAGTGGCAAAAACTGAAGGAAACATTTTTATCAAAACACATGCTTGAAAAAACAGAAACTCTTCATATTTTAAATTGTGCATTTATTTGAAATGGCGAAAATAAAACGCAGCATCTTAATTACTGATTTCTGTGAGTTATTTATAGGTGAAATTCTCAGATTCCATCACCAAATCCAGTACCACTGAAATGAACGCAGTCCACTGTTTAGGATGCAATTACTTTTTCGTAAGGGAGCTATATTATATGTGCTTCTTGGCAATACCATGAGTACTAAATACCACAGTACCAATACAGGTTGGTAATAAATACCATGGGACATAACAGAATACTATGATTTCAGAACAAAGTACCATAGTATAAAATAAAATACTGTTCAAATACAGGGGAACACTAACCATATGTATGCCATCATAGCGTACATGTAACATGCACAAAATAAAGAAAAACACTGAAAGTACGATCCAGTACAGCCATACTGACATGGAAATAGGATGATAACGTTTTGTAAGGCTGGTCTTTGTGGAGTTTGATGGTTTTAGGTGAAACGCATTGAAATGCAGCTTTATTCTCCATTGCATTACAGCTAGATAGGGATGTGTTTGTTCTCACGTACCCTATCCTCTCCTTTTCTAAGGAACACCTGTGCAAACAGAGGTGAGGGCGAAGCTTTTTGGGGTCTGAGCGCAGGGAACATTCTGGAAAAGGATTTTGCTCAGTGTTTTCTCGAGCCGGGCTGCCCACTGCTGTACGCCTAATTTCAGCCGCTTATTGCTGGAAGATGCGTTTTGTGGTTAACGCCACGCCTACAGAAACAAACCTCACACCTCTGACGCACTGTGGCCTTGACCTGTCACGTCCCGTCTCTGAATGCGCATGCTGCGTGGTTGCAGGTGCGCTGTACCTGTGACGCATAGTCACCTGCTTTTCCCTGCACGACAGCAGCGACTAAGCGCTAAACCTGTCTCGGGCTGCAGGACTGCTAGAGGGACACGCCAGTATATCTGGGGAGGGGGGGTCGTGTTTTTCTTTAACATGGGCTTATATGATAATATGCTAATGGTACTAATGGTACTAAAATAGCTTCTGCTTTTTATTGTCTGACTCCTTGACAGTACGTTTGTTTGTAATGTGCTATTTGCCTCATTTGTATGTCACTTTGTTCAAAGATGTCTGCTAAATGTAACACCGGATGGCTCTAGGGCTGAATGCGCAGTTTTCTGTTGTATTACCTTAGCTTACTGCACATATCCCCCCCCTCGTCGGTCCTCGGTGCCCCTCTCTGGTATCCTAGTGAATTATCTGAGAGCCCTTCCTCTGAGGGGGACCATTTCGTCCACAGGAGCCAGTTTAACAGTTTAACGGGATTATAGAGTTCGTGAGGGTGAAGTGAAGAGGCTCGCTTGCAGATCGGATTAAGCTGAATGGTGCTGAGACCCGTGTTTAAGAAACTGCTTAGAGAGCAGCGCCTTGACCTCTGACTCCACATTGTCTCAACACTCTGTGTTCAGGGTTTTGGGTTTCTTCCGTCTAACCCAAGGAACAAGAGAGATCAACATGTCAGCGTGGTTCCGGGGGTTGGGCTGTAAGTGTGGGAAAAATAAATGCATAAAATTTTTCCTCTTCTTTAATTGTGAGGAAATTTTGTGACTTGAGCAAGGTGAAGCGAATGTAGCAACAGGTTGAAAGGTGCAGTGATACTGACCTTCCTGCTCCCTGCAGAAGTATGCTGGGACACTTCACCTCTCAGTCTCAGGGGCTCTCGTGTGTCCGGTAGGCAGACCTCAGACACCCACCATCGAATTTCAGTGGAGTGTGGAGAGGTAGGATCTGGCTGCCCTCCCTCACCATCGTGTCTTTGCCATTCTGAGCCACGGTACCGATTTGTCCGTGAACGCAGTCTCTCCTGATCTCAAACTGAGATCGTTTAATCCCCCAGCGGGCCGGTGGGCCATGTGTAAGTGACCATGTTTGCTGATTTCCTCGGCGTTACTGTCAGTGTTAGAGGGAGGGTCTCACAGCAGGGGGGTGACAGCCAGAGAGGGTGCTTATTAAACTTTGCTGACCCAGGGAGCGGATACCACTAACCCCCCCCCACTACTGGTTACTGTGACTTGAGCAGAACTAGGTCAGCTCCCCATTTCAGAGGCCAATCTAAAGCGTAAGACCTCCATGGCTGCTCTCCAATCCCCAAAGCGCTCCTGAGGTCCTTGGTGTCTCACCGCCCTTTGTCTTATTATTAAGAGGAATGCCGCTTAGCACTAAGAGCGTTTTTGTTCACGTGGTAAGCACCTGATAGTCCTTCTGTCCTGCGGTCATGTGTGACATTGGAAATGAATGGTGGCCCTTGGGTAACTTGTTGAATTTGTGCCTGGTTCTGAATCTCTGAGCTTTAACAATGACCCCGCCCCCGAGTCGAAGGACCCTCGGGGTGAATGCTGGCTGCTGTGATGTGGTCACTTGTCGCATACGCGTCACGTTTTCAGTCATAATCATTCTGACCTGGATTTGCTATCTTAATAGCCTCCATTGTGAACTATATGTCAGTCGTCTGAAAACAATGTAAATGTTTGATAATGTTCACGAGAGAATGAAGATACAGGACTGAAACCCCCTTTATAAATCATATTTATGCTAAATTGCATGTCTGACTGGTCATAGGTTACAGGAATCAATAATTCATTGGTAATGCTGGTGAGGGGCACGCATGTCTATGTATGAGTGTGTGTTGAAATCATTCGCTTGGGTAGAGCAGTCTCATTTGAGTCTGAGTGTGAGTCTAGACCTGACGACCATCCTCAGAAGGTGTCCATTGTCAGGCTCTCGGTAGTCTTAGTGACCCTACAGGACTTGGAGAAGCCCTGAGGTCACAGAGGGAGCCTGAGGTCACAGAGGGAGCCTGAGGTCCAGGAGAGCCAGACGCTATGCATGCTGAAGCTCAGCTATGCTAAGGAAGCATCACAGAAGGATATTAAAGCATTATGTCATTACCCCAGTGAGTTATTCAGGGGCAGGTCTTTTATTTGCAGGGTATCCCAGCTTGCTAGTTTATTTTCAATGGCTCTGCAGTGGATTGATTAACTCTTTGATCCTGTAAGTCGAAGATTTAGTGAGTGGTACAATTGAGGATCTTTAGTCACTGTGCCACCTGCTTCTACTTGAAATATTGCTAGCGACTCATTCTGGATTAAAGCATCTGTTAAGTCAGGGCTTCCCAATTTCGGTCCTAGGTGGCCACTCTGTGACACAGTTTGCAGATTTCCATGCTCAGACACACCTACTAAACCTGGCGATTGGACGTGAGCTGAATAAGGTGTTTGAGCAGGGAAATCTGCCGGCTGTGCCACGGACTGGCCCATCAGAATTGGGGAACCCTGTCCTAAATAAATAAAGCATAATATTTTATTTTTATTTAACTTGTTTCTGTCATTCACTGGGCTAATAAAAATCACACTGGATGTTTTTGCTGACATGTGAAGTGTCGGGAACGCAGAGCTGCAGTAAAGCTTGGTGATTATCTCTGTCTCTGAATAGCTAGCTCGTTGGCACGCCCGGCAGAGCTTCCTAGCGGCTGTCAGCATCGGCTCTCGGGGAGCTGCAGGACACGCTGGTCTTCGTCACGGTCGAGGCCTCTGCTTAGTTCCGCCTGTTGATGGAAAGACTTGTATGTCAAGGTTAATTTTTAAGCAAGGTTATGGCGAACTTGGAGAACTTGCTTGTGAACGCTTGCATGCATATTCGGTTTGGAAGTTGCTGTGGGTGGGAATCATGCCCCCCCCCCAACCTCGTTTGGACCTGACATGGGGCGTGTTTGTTGCATCTAATTGTTGATTGGGACAGTAATTAAAAAGAAACACCCTGTGAGTTGAGAGTGCACAAAATTTACTTGAAAGCAATTTTAATGGATACAGCCAAATAAGTGATTTTTTTCTGTCTTGTAAGCATATCTTGCTGCTGGGGGAGGTGTGTGGCTCAGTGAGATAGGGCAATTTGTCTGTGATCGGAAGGTTGTTGGCTCAAATCCCAGAGTTGGGAGGCAGATATTCCCTCTGGGCCCTGGTGCAAGGCCCCTAATTGCTCTTGGGACTCTGGCTAACCCTGCTTACTCAATTGTACATTGCTCTTGATAAAAGCATTTGTTAAATAGATTTCTATAATGTATTTCTTTTAATTTACATGAATCCATCCATCTTCCATACCCACATACTGAGTTCTGGGTCACAGTGAGACCGGGGACACCATGGGCGGGATGCCA
The DNA here is from genome assembly GCA_026781065.1 of Mormyrops boulengeri. NCBI lineage: Eukaryota > Metazoa > Chordata > Actinopteri > Osteoglossiformes > Mormyridae > Mormyrops > Mormyrops boulengeri. The sequence continues at coordinate 7,955,027 of JAODLD010000144.1, forward strand.
GTCTCCACGTTTCAAACTGACCCGTGTGTCACATGTGACGCTTCATTTATTTTTGTGCATTTGTGCTTATATGTCTTTTTTTGTTTGCGTCTGATTGTGTATTTGTGTTATTGAATATATGTGTTTGTCTGTGTTTGTAATTGTGCACAGAGTGATGTGTTTTTGTCTGTGTATTTGTGTACTGAATGTGTGTGATTATATCTGTGTGTGTATTGGTGTACTGAGTAACGCATGTTTGCGTCTGTGGGTGTGTGTTGGCCTGTGATCACAGGCCCCGAGCGAGCGTGCCCACCCACACTCCACAGGGAGTGAATAAGCAGCACCCAGCCTGCCTGGCGTAGCCCTGCCTCACACCCCGTCCGGCTCACTACAGCATGGGTGTATCCTGCAGCACTGGGAATACGTATCTTTCACAATTATGGGGCAAAACTCCTCT
>JAODLD010000144.1:7966279-7976684 GCA_026781065.1 Mormyrops boulengeri
ACAACAGTGCAATACAGGACAGTAGTGCCATAAAAGACTAAACAGTGCAAGACAAGATGTGGAGCGACTTATTATATAAGAGAACAATACATTTTAAATACAATGCAAAGGGTGTGCAAATAGACCACAGTACAGTAAGTAGTATTGATAAAGTGCAGAAAAAAGCCATCAGTCTGTTGACACATTGGAGATGGGATGCATACAGTTTGAGTGCAGGTTCAAACATCACAACTTTCCTTCCTGATGCAGCATTGATCTGAGAACATAGCTTTAATGGTGCCCAGTCAAATGGAGATTCATGGGGTCTGTCAGTTCTGCTTTGTGCTTGACCAAAGACCCTATTTGCTCTCTTCTGCTCAGGCGGCTTCTCCCAGACGTACAAGTGCATCTGTGACTTCCTGGGCCAGCCGTACCGTGAGGAGGTGCAGTGGGTTAGTATGCAAGCGCCCCGTCGGCCTCGTTTATGCCGTCCGCCGTTAAGATCCACGAACAAACGCTCTTCAGGTCCATGCATCTCTGTTCAGTTAAGAACAGACTCTATGGCCATTAAGTTAAGGACAAATTCATGGGATTTTCCAGGTAATCAAAAACGCAAATAGCATTTGGGTAGCAAATATTAATTGCTTTTAGAAAGACTGTTTTAATTTTATTTAAAAATCAAGCCTCATTCTGACAATATTTAATAATGACATATTTCTCTGTGCCACATATTTTCTTCTAGCAAGACATTTAAAGTACGCTTAATAAAATTTTTATGAATGTTCCTTCAGTCTGGGTACATCTTCTGAGCTGTGCCAAGGTGCGCTAGAGTCCAGCTGTCAGCGTTTCCTATGCAGGAAATGAAGTCAGGAGTAAAAACTGCCTTCTGATTCCCCCAATAGGACGTGGACACAATATATTTGACGCAGGATACGAGGGAACTGAACCTGCAGGATTTTAGCCATCTGGAAAACAGGTAGGTGTGCAGTGTGCCACCAAAACAGCTACTGAGACTGCCTTCACGCCTCAGTGATCAAGTCGGGGGAAACAAAATCTTACATTTTCATATTTTAACATGCAAAAAATACAAATAATTCAAAGTGCAAAGAAAACAGTGTAATGAAGACCATTTGGGATTTGAATTGGCCATATTGCCATCAATCTGTTCAACGTTATTTGAAGACAATTTTTTATTTTTGTTTTTTTTGATATTCCAGGGATTTGGTGGCAATCATTGCTGTTCTGGAGTATAATCAGTGGTTTATAAAACTCTCCACAAAGGATTATAAACTGGTGAGTTACCTTTCCACCGTCAAACAGAAAAGCTATGAATTTTTATTTGAAATTTCTTTCATTAAAAGAATATGTCTGTTGGACCTGTATACTGGCTCTTCAGGGTTTTTCCTGACGTGTAAAATCCTCTCTTTCTATTCGCTGTTATCACCTGCTGATGACCATGATCACAGTGTGATTGGGGTCAGTCGTGTAAATGGGTGCTGATGAGCGGTGAGCCAGCGCTCGAGTGTGCAGCAATGTCGCATTTCATCCAGGCGCGGTAAGCGGGGTCCTGCATCGCAATAACGATGAATGCTTTTCGCATTCCTGTGACAAATGTGCCCGGTTTATCACTGAGACGCCTGCAACAGAGTGCGGACCGTGGATGTTACAGAGCTGCATCGATCTCAAGACGGTTCCTTTGTCTGGATGCGTGCCACCGGAGTTGTGGATAATTAATCGCAAAGACGATACTTAGCGGATTGTGTTTGACTCCGTGGCTTCGCTTTAAAGGCCTCTGCCAAAGTGCTCATTTTGTAATTGCAGTCGAGTAAGTGTATGAGCAATCAGGGCTGGAGCCTGGAAAGAGAACGGGGGTAGAGACGGCGTCGATTAGCTTAGCGTACTGTCGCGGTGGAGAGTCTGAGCCGGTGGAAGGGAAACATCCTCCATTAGCACGATCACCATCGGTGATGCAGAGGGTGTCATTACTTTTGCCAGGAAGTGTTCTTAAGGTTAGCATGCATGCTAATGCTAAGCAGAAATTGCACCAGTTGATTGGCTCTGAGAATCAGGTGGTACACTCATGGATCCCATGGGGTGACAATGAGGAGTAAACAATCAGGGAAGAACTGAGTTAGGCTCAAGGGATCGGCTCAGTTTTTCTGATGGGAACAAATATTTGACTCTGGTGGGGGGGTGGAGGGATGAGCCCTGGGTCTCTTGGCCAGGCTGCTGGAGAGTCCCCCCCCACGCACGACACACCCAGTACAGAAAGCCACAGTTACACAGTGCAGCTTGCATTCCCGCTGGAATTCTTCCACAGATTAAATTCCAGATTGCTCCCACGGCGGTGTCATGTGACCCAGATCTGCTTTTTTCCCACAAAAGCAATGAGAATGCCAAAAGACTCGTATGCAAAAAAACAAGATGATTTTCTTGCAGGTTGCATTGCCCGTGTCAGGGCTATGGTGCTTAAACTTAAGCAGGATTATGTCAATGTCGTGCTGTATAGAACTTCCGTAACTGTACGCAAAAATTCTCCCTGGAAGTTCCCTTTTTTTGAAGAGTGGTTCTTGTGCGTGGCAGATCATTCTCCTCTGCTGGGGGACCAGGATCTGAAAGAGATTTTGACATTTTGATCCCTTCAGTAACATAGGCTGTCATCCATCTATCCAGCATTTATTCAGTATAGAATCACAAGCTGACAGGAGCCCAGGAAGCAGGGGACAGGATGCCGGTCCATCGCAGGGTACATGTGTACACGCTGTGGGTAATTTAGAGACTGTAATTCAGCTGAGTGCATGTTTTTGGTGTGTGGGAGGACACCAAACCCAGGGACTCGAACCCCTAGCCCTAGGGGTTTACCGCTACCCTGCAAGTAATTTAAAATTTTGAAATGCATATTCTCACCATATTCATCAGCCTCTGCTATACCTCTGTATATTGCATAATTTTAATGAAATCTTCTCCATGGCACGTCTCCCCCATTTTCTCCAGACCCCCCCCCCCCCCCCGGTAATGCTTTACGTAAAGCATCAATGTGTAATGCATCATATATACCCTCATAACGCATTATAATGCATTCATAAAGTATTATAAACATGGCTATAAATAGTTATAAAAAGGCATAACACATTATAGCCATGTTCATAATGCATTATGAATGCTCTATGAAGCTCTCATCTATAATATACTATAAATACCTTCATATAGTATAATGGCTTGTACTGACCATTGTAAAGGTATCTATCTACATGTGAAAGAGGAGTCTGGCCCAAATCGGGGGGAAATGGGTCAGAGCGTTGATGACTTTTGTAGCTGTTTAACTTTTTTTAATTGGAACGATTTATTATGTATCTCTGGACTCAGCAGCAACCACCCCTCCCCCCGGCCATCAGATGGCCCAGCCTGGCACGTGTCCCTACACAAAAGGGCTGTTCATCATCTCAACAGAACGTTCCATTGTGGAACTGTCGGGGGGGTCGTTATGTGAGATGCTTTTTCTGAACCCACCCACCCCACCCCTCCTGCGGCTTGACAGTTTCTCAGGAGGCAGGTCCCACTGGGAAGAAGGCCCTAGGGGTGTTGGGTGTGTGTGTGTGCGGGGAGGGGAGTGGCATGCAGATAGCAGATGAAGCATGGGACAGTTATAGAGTCTTGATGCTCACACATGGGATCCAGATTGCTGTCTGATACAATGGAGATGTTCTGATAAAACCCGGAAGAGGAGCCATTCTGCTGTAATCGCCTCAGCCGGGAAGAAGCACGTCCGTCAGGGGCGGGAATGACACAGTTTCTATCACAGACTGTCACCATTACTCTGGAATACCTCCATGGGCCCCAGGCTCAGTAAGCCATTAGCCATTAAGGGTATGAACATCTAGATCAATAGAAAGGTATTGACTGTTAAGGTAATTAGCATTAAAAGTTTAGCAGAGTGCAGAAATAAAGATTAAAGATAAAAGATACTTTTGGGTGTAATTTAAAGCATCTGCTCAGTGCTGAGAGGAGATGCATGTGGGGGGGGGGAGCATAGAGAGACAGGAAGGCGACGCATCTGTACAGGGCGGTTCGCTGGGCTGAGGGCAGTACAGATAGTATCACTGTGAGTTTGTGTTTGAAGGGGAAGGCAGTTTGTCACGTTAGACTGTAGGGGGCGTGGTGGCTCAGGGGGCAGGGCGGTTCTCTAGCCTCATGCTTCCAGGGTTGTGGGTTTGATTCCAACCCCCCCCCCCAGCTATGCGTGAGGGGAATTGGAATTAACTCCCCCTCTGGTGTCTTGATTTCCTGGTTTCCCCGCATAACCCAAGTGCCTGTAGGGTTTCTACCCTGCAGTGGACCCCCATCCCTTTCATTGTACCAAGTACAGCCTGGGTTTGACCCCATCCTGACCCCACGGGTGTATGTCAGAACGTTCTCTGCCGTCCTCACAAACTGATGTCAGATTGTCGGTCTGTTCCCTGCCTGTTTGGTCTGATCGCTTGCATCTCTATTGCAGCCATCTGATGTGTGTGATCAGATTCTTCGAGTCGTTTCCCGGTCCAGTCGTCTGGAGGAGCTGGTCCTGGACAACGCGGGTCTCAAAACGTGAGCCGGCCAATCAGATCCACTCTGCTCTAGGAATCGGGGGCGGGTTTCCACATCCACACATACCGTCAGGCCTAACAGAAATTCACAGCGACTGCTCTCCCCTTGCCCCCCCGCGCCCCCCCAGCGATTTTGCACAGAAACTCGCCAGTATGGCTTTCTTTCGAGCAACTTGCCAGCCACGCTTTACTCTATTCCCTGATGGATGTTCTCCCCCTGCCCCCCCCCCAGCGATTTTGCACAGAAGCTGGCCAGTGCCCTCAGTCAGAATGCCGCCTCAGCACTGCACACCATCAACCTGGCAAACAACCCTATTGAAGACAGAGGTACGGGTGCTCAGGCCACTGGCTGCGACTCTGCAACTGCATTTTAATGAATGTATACTTATCATTTTGCTCTATTCAATATATATGAACAATGAAAAATACTTTTTTTCATTAAGTCTTAACGTAAACTGTTTTTGGATCACCAGATTGCACAATACAGCTGATGATGAATTGAGTATAAGCAAGAATTACACAATCAGATTCTGCAAAAGCTTCTGCGTTTCATCTCTAGATGTAACTACTTTCGTTGGTTTGACCTAATGGTGTTCAGGTGGCCTTTTTTATCAAGTCCCCCCTCACTCTGACACAGCTGACTTAGGGTGTTCCTCAATACGCCTGCTTGACTGTACTTGTGTTCTCACGTACCCGTTTTACATCATTGTCTATCGTGGAAGACCTGTCCCAATACTTAGAACAGAAGTTCTGAGGGCGGTAAAAATCTGCTCATGTTGTTCTTGCCCCAAATTTGAAGGATGCATTAGTCGTATCCTCACCAAACGAGACCAATCCCATGGTTCACTGTGCCTCAAGTTTGTCCCTGGGAGGCAAGTTAGGAAGCCTGGTCTTGACAAGACCACAAGTATGATCTTTGTGTTCTTAGCATTGAGAAACACCCTAAGTCTGGACTTTTGCTTTCACACAGGTATCGCCTCGCTGGGGGCCCAGTTTGCTAAACTCCGCAAGGGGCTCAAGCACTTGAATTTTTCAAAGACCTCGTTATCGCCCAAAGGTAACCCACAACTTCACAACCTCTACATCAACAGCACAGGCTCAGAAATGGAGCCACTCTCGTTGCCGTCACTGTGCCCTCGCTGGGCCCCTGGTTTTTGATCTGTGTGATGATTCTCTGTGTTATAATTATACACGCTACAAATGTTATTGCCAAACGTGTGTCTGACGGGGATTTGCGGCGGAAAACAGCGTAGCCCCGCGAGACGGATTTAATGAGGCCTTCAGCTTGGCACTTCAGACTTAATAGTTCCCACACAGAGCGTCAGCATGGGTGATAAGAGCGCTAATTACCTGCCGCGCTGCGTAAACACACTTTGTTCTGCTGTGCGTCGCAGCGCACGCACACTTACCTGGGCCACAAGTGTCAGACACTCTTGTGCTATGCACTGTTCAGATATTCATGGCTTTTGAAGCCCTTTGTCCCTCTTGGGGCGCCCGTGCTGGGAATCTGAGAAATAACGATGAACCAATGCTTTAGATTAGATTAGATTCCTTTATCGTCATTGTGCAATAAAATTTTTGCAGCAACCCAACAGGGGATTCACACACAAGAAGTAATTAAAAATGTAAACAGAGGTATAACTAATTGACATATGAACAATTTTGGACATAAGACACAACACATAGAATAGATGTGGACCGAGGGCCTTTGCCTTAAAAAATACATGAAGAGCCACAGACTTTCCTCCTTCGCCTACGCCAATCAGATTCTTGTACCCAGTGGTCCATTTAATGAATCGATGGTCATTAATCCTTTTCCTTTTTTCTGGGCTTCAGTTCTGAGCCCTCGTCCCTAATGGCCAGACCCTGTCTCCCTGCCAGGCCGCTTCCTGGACGCGTCTCCTCGTTGTGTCAGACACAGATGGATATTTCTGTTTCTGAGTTGCCTGATCTCTCACTCTAGTTAGTCTTTGCGGAAGGTTGCTGGATGGTGGGTGATCCGCTGAAGTTAAAAAGCTCAGCGTCAGGCTCCCATATGAAAGAGCCAGAAAAATCTTTTCAATTAATCTCAATTTGTTCTGCTGCTTCTTTTTATTTTGAAAGAAATGTCTCTGATCCCTCACCCCCGCAAACCTGCTGTGGCAGCCCTCTGTCAAAAAGGGGGGAAATTAGCCTTTTAACTGGGTCATGGAGCACTTCTGCGGGGTGGATGATGCATGGGGTCGGTTAAGGGAGGGAGAGCGAGCGAGAGGCACATGAGCCCTTTGCCTGGAACAGCCCTCCGGAACCCCGTCTGCCACCCCAACCCCTGCCTGCCCCCTGCCCCAGTCCAAAAACCCCCTCAACCATGCACCCGGTCACTGACAGCATGCGAACCCCAACTGTAATCAATGAAAGGTCACATTTGAAAGGTCATGCTTTGAACTTCTCCACCTGGGGTCGTGTGTGTGCATCAAGAGATCATAATTCTACGTGAACCACACCTCAGTGTAACCTGCCCGCTGGTACCCTACACCAAGCCCTGTTTGTACTGGTTCCTAGTTAGCCCCTGGTTAGTCTGTATATACTGGTTACTGGTTTGCCCTTAGTTAGCCTTTATACTGGTTTCTGGTTAGCCCCTGGTTAGCCTGATTATATTGGTTTGCTCCTGGTTAGCCTGTTCATAATGGTTACTGGTTTGCAGCTGGTTAGCTTGTTTATGGTTACTGGTTTGCCCCTGGTTAGCCTGTTTATATTGGTAAGACCCAGGTTATCTTCTGGTTAGCACATTTATATTCTGTCATCACAATGCCATGCACTACTCTCCTACAGTACCAATCCATCCTGACTCTTATGCAGACTCACAAGTGTCCAGAGTTTGCGGTCGATGGTTTAATCAGATTGTGTGGGATTTCCCCCGTCGCCTCTGGATCCTGACCTTTTACATTACACATTTTAACACTGTAGCGCTGTAATCCCATATGAAACAGAAGCTATTTTGAAAAAAACTCTCCATATGTCCAGTTTGTTTGTTAATGCTAACAGTTGTGTGGTAACTGTTAATAATTGCTGTGCCGCCCACGCTAATTAGGCACATGGAGAGCATGTCGGCTAAGCTGATGAAAGCGGTATCTTCAAACAAATGTCAGCAGCAGGCGGATCGTGGGGCCGTCCTCCCGGCGGCCTGAAATATTAATGGCCGCGGGGTACCTCCCTGTCAGGGCCCGGGGCCGTCTGACGCTGTTTGAGCCTGCTGCCGGATCAGGAGGCGCGGTCAAACTCGCGATAGATCCATCAATTTCCCGCAACAGCCGGCCCTGCCTGCCCGGCCTCGTGCCCACTCCGGGTCCAGCTCACGGGGAGCAGCGGACCTGTGGTCTTTGCCTATCCTCCTTTGTTTTTCATACTTTCTGGGCTATCTGGCCTGTAGGGGCTGGAGCTTCGCTTCTGAGAGTGATAATGAGCTCAGCAGGCCTTCGCTTGGCCCCGCACCGTCACTGTAAACACGCCGCCGTCTCTGCTATTACATTTCCACACAGGCAGCCAGCTGCTTTATCTCCCGAATGCAAAAACGGGCAGTGGAGCCTTGTCCAAACCCGTTGTTATTGCTATGATAAACAGCTCAATGAGAAGAAACTTTTTTTGCTATTTTTTTCATATCCTGCAGGTGTTTAGATGGCGCTCGTTCATGACGTCGTTCATGTTAACATTATGACGCATGTTAATAACTGTTTCTTGGCTCTTCCTGTATAAGACTTATGAGATGCCCACTTGCTGATTTCTTTTGGATGTGTGACGTTTCCGTTTCCTGTTTCAGGGGTGAACTGCCTTGCCCAGTCACTGAGTGCCAACCAGTCTATCCCCTGCAGCCTCACACACCTTGACCTCTCAGGAAACATTCTTCGAGGAGACGACCTAGGGGTCTGTACCTCACACTCTCCCTGTAACACAGGAAACATCTAAAAAAAAACTCTCTGCATGAATTTTTATGTCATTTTTCTGTATAAGTGTGCGTGGACAGACAGTGGAATGAGATTCCTTTTCTGAGGAATCATTTGCGTGAACTGCGGTGGACCCTGATGACACAGTTTACATCATCGCTGTGGTGATTCTCAAGTGTCCCTATATCGACCGACGCCCTGTAGCGGGTATCCTGTTCCTTTGCACCGTTATCTTTATCGGAACAGGAAGGTTGACCTGCAGTTTACTTGCTGTGTCATGCCAATTAATGAAAAACCCAGTGGGAGTGCCCCTCCCATCCCGAAATGAGTCATACCCCACGTATACACACAAAGATACACACTCACACAGACAGCACACATTTATATTCATATCTTTGTGGGGACTGCCCATTCATTTCTATGGGAAAAATCCCAGCAATGACAACCCTAACCCTACCCAGCCCTAACCTTAACCGTTACCCAGCCCTAACCTTATCCATAAGTAACCAAACAAAATACAGGACTTGGGACATTTTTTTGATTGCAGTCGCAGATTTTTAGAAAATGTTCCCCCCCAAAAATATGGTCCCTACAACCTGAAAACAGGTTTTTATTTGGTCCCCACAATGTAATATGTACTGTACATGACCACACACACACACACACACACACACACACCCAGGGACATGTCAGCTGGTCATATGCATGCTGTGAGGTAATATTCTCACTTTCAGTAGGATGAACTTGTCTGTGAAGGGAACCATCAGAGCTTCTGCCTCAAACCTGCTCCCCTCCCCTCCGACACACACACCCCACCCCGCCTCACACACACGCACTCTAACATCAGTAACCCCGTATTGACTGTGCTCAGCACACAGCCCGCTATTGACGTCCTCTCCCCAGTCTTTCTGGGCTCGTCACGTTTGGCCTTAAATTTAATCGGTCGGCCCTGTTTGCCATGTCGGTTTTGCTGAGCGCGTGCTAACTCAACAGCCCACACGCTATAAACTGCAAACACGGTAACGTGCACTTGTTTTAGGAGAGAAGTATTGTGATTGGCTCATTCCCTCGCTGACCATGTGACCGACGAACCAGGCTTTTGAAAGCCTGCAAGTTTTTCAGACTGACTGACGCTTCCCGCGAGGATACCCGAGTCTAATGACCTCATTGCTCTTGCGGCCCGTCTGCTGTGTCCCCGAGGATGAACCGGCCCCCGTGTCATGTGACATCCTCCCGTTTCCCTCCCCCCTCACAGAACCTGTACACCTTCCTGAGTCAGCCGAATAGCCTGAGCGTCCTGGACCTGTCCAACACGGACTGCGCCATGGATCTGGTGCGTGAGCGGCCAGTGACCATCGCACGTATACAGCTCTAGGCTTCCTGATTTTAATTCTTCTGGTTATAACCAGGTGACAGTGTGCTAGCTGCAGACGTACTTTTGTTTTTAAATATACTGAAGGAGTATATAAATGAGTGATGTCGTTCAGTGATGCGATTGTGATAGGCTGTTAACAGGAGCAAAGGAACTATTTGAAATAGCTAGATAGATAGATAGATAGATAGATAGATATATAATATACTTTTATATACTTTTTTTCAGTACTATGCTATTTGATATCTGTTTGTATAAGCTCATGTGGGGTTATTCTTTTCTATAGTTTCTATAGTGTGTTAATTAGCGACTGGGCTGATACCTGGCAGATGAAATTTAACATAGATAAATGTAAGGCAATCCACACAGGGAGTAGAAATATAAAGTACAGATATTTTATGGGTTCCACGGAAATAAAGGTATGATTACGAGAAAGACCTTGGTGTATATGTTGATGCTTCCATGTCCTACTCCCGCCAGTGTGGGGAAGCAATAAAAAAGGCGAATAGGATGTTGGGTTACATCTCTAGGTGTGTGGAGTTTAAGTCAAG
>JAODLD010000144.1:7987727-7998787 GCA_026781065.1 Mormyrops boulengeri
TTTTTTTTTTTATATATTATATTTAACCTTTAAATGTAAAAATCGGTTAATTTGAATTGTTTGTTCCCTTTGACATCTTAAAATTTTTTTATATAAAGTTACCCCCCCCCCCCCCCGTGTAATGTCTGGACAGAATGAAGATCTAAAAAATAATTTCAATCCAGCTGACTATCGCAATCCTCGTGATGTGAGAATTGCACATCACCATAAGATATCCTGCTCTGACCTCTACTGCCATATTGATTACTCATGGAAATTAAGCAACTGGTGAGACTGGACTGAACCATTTCCCCATTGGACTCCCCATCCAGCCGCTGACGTCCCTCTCACTGGCGGACTCAAAGCTGAAGGGTGACCTGAGCATCGTGCTCAACGCGCTGGGCAGCAACACCTCCCTCACCAAGGTGGACATCAGCGGCAACGCGATGGGGGACATGGGGGCCAAGATGCTGGCCAAAGCCCTGCAGATCAACAGCAAACTCCGGTGAGTGGTTTTCCTGTTACTTAACGAGGAGGGATGACGGGGTTGGCTGTGCAAAACGGGGGGAGGCGGGGCATCTTCCAAGTAACTTCAGTAAACAAAGAATGGCATCTGGTCGTGTATCCTTCTCCCACTGTCTCTTTTTAATAACTGACCTTAAGGGGACCTGCCTTGTCCATCTCAACAGAACAGTCATCTGGGACAAGAACAGCGTGAGCCCCCAGGGACTCCAGGATGTAGCTGCGGCTCTGGAGAAGTGAGTATCTCACACTCGGTGTTTGCCGTGTAGGTGTACACGCTTGTTCGTCTGTGCGGCTACGTGCGGCTGTATGTCTACGTGGTCATGTGATTCGATGTGCTCTGGGGCAGATGGCCCCCTTTGGGTGGTGCGGGGGACTCAAAGCATCCTGTCAGCAGATCTGTCCCCAATGAACTGTGTGCTCAAATATTCACCGACTCCCCCAGGGCACCTTTTCTTACCCACAGTGCACTGGGGGTCTAATGAGTTCTCAGAGGCACGAGATGAAGCTAGAGTGGCCTGGGGGGGGGGGTTGGCTTTTGAACTCAGACAGGAGCGTGGAGCCAGACAAGCGCTGCTGTAAGATTCCCAGACCCCAAGGTGCCGTGGGCGGACCCAAGTAGAGGAGGGGGCTGCAACTATGTATTGCTGTTGTTATTTTTTAATTTTCCTGCTGCTCTGGGAGCTGCCTCTGCTCTCTTTTTGTGCTTTAGCGCTTGTCATCCCTGAGAGAGCAGCAGCGAAGGGGCAGGAAGCTGCCTTGACATTATTATATGCCTAGAAACGCACAGCCCGGCGTCCGGTGCATCTCTTTCCACTGACGCTCGTCGCGCTACCGTTTCCATGACGGTGACACACTCTGCTAAAGCCCCCAGAGATCATCTCTCATCGAGTGACACTTCCGTGGTGGTTGCTGATTGGCAGCTGGGTACCATGGCAACGGGGAGGCCTGGGAAAGAGGGTGATCCAGCAAGTTTGAGTATCTGCCAAGAGCCCACCTCCGCTCTGTGGCGGGCATGTCCCGCCCGTTTTTTGGGAGGACACTGAGCCTTCAGTTGGCTAGCGCACCAGTGATAAATTCTGCACCAAGTCTACAGTATCATTACATGCTTTTCTACTGCTCTTTTTCTGTTGGCCTGATTCCTGATTTTCCGTTCAGTATCCAAAATGGGAATCGTACTCCAATGCTCCACCAATCAGCAAGTATCTTCTTACAAGCTGAGCAGTATCTTTTGCTCACCGGTGCTCTGTGGCTTCAGCACATTTTCGAAATATAAAATATACGTGCATCAGAGCAGAGATATTCAGTCTGTGAGGCATGCCCCCTAGTGGGTGGGTGAAAGAATTGCAGGGGTGTGTGCTGGTGAGAGAAACTGCAACCTTTACAAATATTAAAAATAGCGACAGGAAAACTGGCACATGCTTCCCATTGAACCGCAAATATATCAGCCCTAGGGGGTCCCTGTCAAAAAAGGTTTAAATACCTCTGCATCAAAGCCTCACAATCTACACATCTAATGTGGATATTTGTAATATGTATGCTTAGACTTCGTCATCCAGCGTGTTTCCATTGCTAGTATCTTATTGGATGATGAGTACAACATGCCTGTAATGGAGGGACTCATGTCATCGACAGAAACTTCACCATCCGATTCATGCCGATCCCCATCATCGACGCCTCCCAGGCCCTCAAAGCCAGCCCAGAGAAGACCGAGGATGCCCTGCTCAAGGTGAGCCATTCCCCCTGGGCCCCGACATTTTTTATGAGCCGTGGCATAACAGCGCCCTCCGGGGGGGGGGACCTGAACATGGCGTGCTCCTGCTCCCGGTCCAGATTGAGAGCTACCTCTTCCGGAACCACAAGACCCGCAAGTACCAGCAGGAGCAGGCCTACCGGCTCCAGCAGGGTATCGTCACGACGACCACGCAGCAGGTCAGCATCGTCAGGATCTCCTGGTTCTGGGCTGTGATGCTTCACAGCAATTACAGATCAAGGCAAAATGGCTGCAGCCTTTCAAAAAGATTTACTGGGGTAGTAAGGGCTTCATTTATAGGTAATATCTGAGGAGTTGAGCAAATCGCCCTGGTAACCATCAGTCCCTCGTTCCGGTTCCTCTAAGATGATTGACAGAATCTGCGTGAAGGTCCAAGACCACCTCAATTCGCTGAGGTACACCGAGACGGACACCATCCTGGAGGATATGAAGATGGCCGAGAACTTAATGAAGGATGCCAGGAACTCCAAGACGGTGAGAGAAGCTGCTGGTATCGCTTCTGTAAATAAGAAGTTATTTGGCTTAATTGAAACTGACAGTGGGTGGCAGTGGGTAGAATTGTTGCTTCACACCTACAGGCCTGGGGGGTTTGAATCCCGCCCCACTGTGTGTGTGTGCACTTTGCTTGGTCTCCGGGTGCAGTGCAGGGCTCCTGCAGTCCAAAGACATGCACTTATACCTGACAGCATGTCAGACCGGAGCCCTCCCTCCAAGGCCAAAGGACTCAGCTCCTTCTGTGGGACATACCCACATGGGTGGTGTGAGGCTCAAGCTGTGCCTGTAATCAGAAGGTGTCCAGTTTGAATCCCACAGAGTGATGTCATTGTTGGGTATGGTGACCATGTCAGGGAGGACACTTTGAGCTACTTCAGGTTTTACAAACTACTTGCTCCTGTGGTTGGCTGAATACTTCCATTTTTCTTGCTTTGTTTCATTGACTGAAAGACTCATCCAACTGTTTCATATTAGTGACACATGCATGATTATAGGAGACTGACCAATCAGCACACAGCAAGAACTCAGCGCTTAAGTGAAATCCAGGTCCTTTTAATTGAAATGCTAGTTTATAAATACTGTCCTAGGTCAGAGTGTCCAGGATGACATGGGTTATCTGGTCACTCTACCGTTGAGCCCCCAGCAAGGTCCCTCACTCCCAGTTGTTCCAGGGACTGTCTGACTCTGCTTTTTCTCGGTACATTGTTTTGGATAAAAGCATTTGCTAATTAAATGTAAATTATGCACCTTCAAGCCTCACATTCCGGTAAATATTGCTGATGGCCCCCTCCCCCCGTACTCCTGCAGCTCCTGCCAAACCTGTACCACCTGGGTGCTTCCTCGCGGAGTGAGATCAACAGCACCTCTGCCAACCCCATCCAGGAGAAGCTGGAGTCCATGGCTGGGGAGGTGGCCCAGGTGATGGACGAGCAGCTGCAGGTAAGAGCAGGAGCCCGGTGACCTCTCAGGACGTGGGCTGTTGGACGGGCTTCACAGGAGTCAGCCCAGGTAATGGGCTGTAACCCAAATCTACGTCAGCTTGTAGGTGTGAGACCCCAGGCTGAACTTCAACTCCACGATGGCGTGGTGTGCACGTCCATTGGGAGTTTCTCTGCTGTTCGTATTTTATAATTCATCTGATTGCTGCACAGCAGAGTTGCCCCAAATCATTTAACTAGAAGCCTATAAACTGAACTACTGGGTTGCGGTGAATGTGCAAAATTTACAGCTCTTAATTTCTGCGGGCCGGGTGCCAGTCTTTTTTTCTTCCCCTTTCAGGCAGTAATTACCTTAAATTATGGCTATGAAACGGGCTATGCGTAGGAGCTCGGAAGGCGTATGTCTCTGCAGCTCGCTCAGCCTCAATAATTGCAATAAAACCAACAGCCGTGTAGAACGTAAACATAACTGCGGATGTTTTCTACTTTATGACTCTTATTTTTTATGGAGGCATTTTACTGGGCGATATGCAAACGAGATGCAGATTTTCTGTGTTGGTGCTACCAGTATCTAATCAGACCATTAAGAATATCTTAGTGAAAGGATAACAGATGTGTGGCCAATTCTGTTCAGGGCTGCTTAGAAAAAAACAGAAAGCAGGTCATTCCAGGTAATTCTATTGTTGAGCTTTGGACCCTCTGGCACTCCACTGCACATTACACACACATTTTTTTGTTAGAAGGTTTTGTTTTTAGGAAATCTTTTGGTACATATTGATAATTAATATGGTAAAGCTAATGCTAATACCGTAGCATTAATATGGTAATGCTAATGCTAATACCGTAGCGCTAATATGGTAAAGCTAATGCTAATACTGTAGCGCTAATATTGTAAAGCTAATGCTAATACCGTAGCGCTAATATGGTAAAGCTAATGCTAATATCGTAGCGCTAATATGGTAAAGCTAATGCTAATACCGTAGCGCTAATATGGTAAAGCTAATGCTAATACCGTAGCGCTAATATGGTAATGCTTATACAGTAATGTTAATATACATCCACCTGCAGTTCTTTTAATGCAAATGAAAGCTATGTTGTTAGTGTTAAGCATCTGTTGGAGTAATTAAATATTTATGTATGATTAAATATATCGTTTCACTATTGTTTTAGAACAAAGGCAGTAGAGGCCCAAAGGCACCTTGCATTAGGTTGATATATTTGGTCTCTCTCTTCTCTCAGAACCTTCTGGAGTCCATGGTGGGCGCAGCCGAAGGTCTCTGCCCACATGTGATGAAAAGGCCAGACCTGCGGCAGGAGCTGATCGCGGCTGGTGTGGGCAAGGCAGTCGTGCCCCGCAGCTTCGTCAGGGACACCCTCCTGGAAGAGTCTGGCATCGACATCATCAATAAGATCAGGTGATACCGACTATTTGCAGATGATTCTGGAAGGAAATTGAATAATCCAGCTCCAGCTGCTTTGACTGATTTCATGTTCAAATTAGATCAGATCCTGAACTGAGTACAAAACAAGTGATGGCATCACCCTGAAGTTCTCTTTGAATCATGGTGGCCATACTGATGAAATTGGTTTATCTTCTGAGGGAACAGTTTTATTGGCTGCTTCATTTCACAGCATTATGGGTAATGTCACTCCAAAGTGTTTTTTTTCTTGCCACCCCACCCCCTTTCCTGGTCTATGTTCTTCAAGCTTGACAGTGGACCTTGGGGGGGTCACAGGTTACAGGGGCCCTCTAAGTGGCGTGACCTTGCCCCCTCCCCCTCGGCGGCGTCCCTTCTTGTTACCTTTCCCTTACCTTTTGTTTGTGCTTCCAGTGAGGTGAAGCTCGGATTGGCCTCATTCCTCTCTGACCGAGTCGTAGATGAGATCCTGGAGGCCCTCTCCAGCTCACAGCGCGCTCTGGTGAGCCTCCGCAGCTCAGGGACAGTATGGCCTCCCTCCTGCATGATCCTGATTTTGTTGAAGCGGCCCACCTTTACAGTGGTTGAATATCGACAAGCATAATAAAATCTCCTGGCTATATTTCCCTCCCCCAGGCAGACCACCTGGCCAGGAAGGGTCAACCCCTGGTGCACCAGGAGTCGCTGGAGCTGGATCCCTTGGAAGAACGGACCCCCAAACGGGCCGCCTCGGGGCTGGCTGAAGTGGAGCGGCTGGACGACCCGGAAGCTTGCATGGTAACGCTTATTCCGCACCCTGCTGGTGAAACTGTAGCCACGACAGACGTCTCTGAGTTTGTTAAACAGTAAACAACACGCCAACTACTCAATAGGCCCGATCAGGCAAATTACGAGGTTAGACAGATGATTAAACTCCCAGCTGGGACAGAAGCCCGCCCGTTGTCACGGCCCTTAGACACGGAAACCGAGCCGCATTGTGTTTCCAGAGAACACAACATTCCGAAAGAGAGTCAGTTGAGAAATTTAGCTAGTTCTGTTTTTCTGCTATAGTTACTTGTATTTGTTGAGTTTTATTGTAAAAAAAATTGGAAAAGATTATCACAAATGAGAAGTGCTGCGGTAATCGCTTTGGAGAGAGAAGCATTGCCCATGAATTGAGGTGTCAGCTGTTCATCTCATATTGTTTGTGGCAGGGTTCCCCAATTCCGGTACTGGAGGGTCAGTTTTCAGCACAGTTTGCAGATTTCCCTGCTCAGACACACCTACCAAACCTGGCAATTAGCTGATTAAGATGTTCTTGATCAGGGAAATCTGCAAACTGCGTTGAAAACTGACGCTCCAGGACCAGGATTGGGAAAGCGTGGTTTACAGTCTGTGGCCTGTTGTGCATCGCTGACAGAGTTTGCTGTCATAATTTATTGGTTCATTTACTGGGTCCTACAGGCAGATCAGCGTTATAAGATCAGTTTCCCCGTATGTCAGTTTAAATGTATTATATTTACTAAATCTGTAATTTACAAGCATGTAGGTAGGAGTCTGTCAGCTTGGTCTGCTGTACTGTATCTGCCAGGGATTTTTTAAGGTCACATTCTATTGGCACCTAACTGGACAGAAAGCCTTTTTGTTCAAGGCATAGAGAATGGATCGGAGGGCGTATTATAAATATAGTCACTACTAGGACTGTCGCCAACTCGTCGCGATGTAATCGCAATTATATGGCGCATGTGCAGTAATCACCAGGGCTTTAGATGGCGGGTGAAACATTTGTCCGGAGGGCGGCTTTTCGGTACTGTAGGGACATTTACATTCATAATTCGGTAAGCAGATCACTGGTGTGCCTAAGATATTAATGAGATGCGTATTGCGAAGCCCAAAAGTAAGGAGTCGGTATAAATTCAGCGTATCCTTTTGTTTATGAAATTCAGTTTGCGGAGCACGCCGCACCGTTGTTTTCATAAATCATGGAAGCGATAAGCGTTGAGGTGCCAGTGAAGAAAGGAGCACCTCTGCAGCTGCAACATCTTGTGAAAGAGGAGATCTTGTGGGTAAACAAGGTAAAAACACGTTGGTGGCGTGGCGGTACTTTTTGCAGTTTTAAGTCCGGCACATTTATTAAACATAAAGATACGCCTAATTTATACAGATCACTAACTTTTGGGTGTCACACTACACATCTCATGAAGATCTTACGCACACTACTAATCTGCTTACCAAACTGTGGGCGTAAGTGAACATCCATGTACTGTTGTACCGAAAAGCCGGTGTCTGGACAAATGTTTACACGTATTCTCTAAAGCCCTGGTGATAATTGCACATGCGGCATTTAATCGCGATTACCTTGCGACAGCCCTAGTCACCGCACATTCTTCTTTGGCTAAGGATCACCGAAAGCTGTCAGTCAGCACAGGGCCGTAGCTCTGCGGCTAAACCCATGTGATATCAGTGAAGTGACGAATACTGGGAGGACATCGTGATCCCAAGTGCGGGAATCTGATCACGTACATGGGTTCAGGGTTTCTGTTATCTCCCTGTTGACTCCATTACTTTGGTGGCTTTGGGATTTTATTTTTTCGTACAGCCTTCGATCTCCCACCATGAGAAGGTTTGCGTAGAGTGTTTTCCTTATTTTCATATAATTCTCCCATTTCTGGATGTCTTTCCCATTTCTGAATATCCAAAAGAGTGTGTTCGCAAAACCCCAAAAGTCTGAAGGCCTGTGGCAGGTTTTCGGAAATAATTCGTACTAGTAATATAAAGCACAGGATAACATGGGTCACATTTTGATTTCTATTGAAGTTATTTTTATATAGCGCCTTTCACACCAGAGTCACCCCAAGGCACTTGACAAGAGTGTGTGGCAACCCATATTTCCCCAGAGAGGAGCCAGATTGGGTCTGATGGTATTTAGCCTGTTGACGAAGCATGACACAGGACCTGGGCAGGTAGTAGCCATGAAGTCGGCAGGTAGTTCATCTCCCTCCTCCTTAGCCGATGGACCACGAGGGCTCAGGTTGTGTAAAGACAACGTTAAGCCCTTACCTTTGAGATTACGACCTGGGGAGGGTTACGGCCCCCCAGCTCAGCTGTCAGCCTCCCGGGGAGGGTATTACCCCAGGAGGAACGTAGCGGGCTTGGTAACTGCACAGTATGTTTGACTTCGGCACCTATACTATTGACGCACTAACGCTGAAAGTAGGGTTAGACGCCACGGCGAATTCAACTGGACGGTGTGATTAAAGTGCACTTTTTACAACACATATGGTATTTAAAAAACGTGATCTGTGTAGTTTATTTATCTTGGAAAGAACATTTTGCCATGGACACACACGAGTCTTGCCATGGGTGTGTTTGTCCATGTATGGAACAGTTGACAATCCCTAACTGAGGATTCTAGAAGGCAAAGAGGGGGTAACAGATTAGCCTTAACATTTTGAAATGACCTCAGCAAGGACAAATATCCTACTCCTCTTCCCCTTCCCCCTAATCATGTTTCTATTATCTTATCTTATCTTCCTCTGTCTTTCTTATATATGCATTTTCATGCGTATATAAAGTACTGTATCTATATGTCATTCATATGGCCCGTATACTGTACTGTACATAAGCAGTTCTCAGAAATTCCGTCAGGGAAGCCCAGTTGTTTGGCCCGTTTTTCATGTTCAGCTAACAGCGTGTCCAGCTGAGTAATTACGTAATTAAATACTCAGGAAGCTCTTTATTAGCTGAAATGGCTGTCACATGACACCAAGTTCCCCGCGTCTTGCCGAAGGGCTGCTCGTGACCACACGGTGGTGCCGCTGCACCCGCAGGGCCTTCTGTCCTTTTTTGATTATCCTCCGCTTCCTCATATTGTCCTCTCTTCTCCCTGTTCTTCTCGTTCTGCTCTCTCTCTCTCCTGTCCTTCTCTCTCACCCCTTTGCCCCATGGAGACTCTGTGCTGCTCCAGTGTAAGTAGGATCCGTCTCTCCGCTCTGCCACCTTCCTTTCTCGCTGTCGCTTCGCACGCAAAGTCACCCCACCCCCCATCTTCTCGGTCAAGCCTGATCCGAGCCCCTCGGAATCTGGCTGCACCCCGCTCCTCATTCCTGGCAGACACCGAAAGATTGGGCTGGACTCACTAGCTTGACGACAGATTGAAAAACCCGCGAGCCCCTCGCTTGGGCTAATGAACCATCAACTTGGGCTTCTTGACTGGGATGCAGACTATCTATGCAGAGGGTACATCACTGTTCCATCTGTTCTGCAGTAGCTCCTGGTCAGGGGGGTGGAAATCCCTCAATTTGAGAAGCGTCTGTCCTCTAAATGCTTTTCCGATTTGGAATCGCACTGGAAACGTGTGGGATGGTGTGCCGAATCCGCTTCCTGACCAGCGGTAAATCAGCGCCTATGCTGAATGCAGTCCGCTCTCTACATAATGCTTGCTATCCATTACCCCCAACCTAATGATATGCGTAATTAGGCTGCTTCTGGCTGATGTGCTAGTTTCAATTAACATTAACTGTTTGCCATTATCTGTCCACATAAGAGCACATATGTACGCATTTCACTCTGGCGCTTTTCCACTGCACTGGTTATTTAAAAAAATTACCAAAAGTACTGTGCTTTCAGTGTTCGTTTTCCACTGGCGTGAAAGACTGGTACGGGTGCACAAAGACATCATTACAACACAGGCGGGGTGTTTTAGACTGAATTCAAAAATGGCTTTTTTAGTGTATTACAGGGCTGGACGATGTGTGATTTTAATATCGACATCGCATGCCATGCACATGCAATTCTCACATCGCGAGGAGTGCGATAGTCAGGTGAATTGATCAGGTTCTTCCACGCCTTCATACTGTCTGGACATTATACCACGAGTGCAGGGAGTTCGTTTCACTAAAACACCTTTTTACTTTTTTATACAGCTCCCCCAAGCTGTATAAATCACTCATAGACGCTTCTGTGAGAGATTTAACAAAATGAGTGGGGTGGATAAAATCGAAAAAGAATCGGTCACTAAAAGCTCTTCGCTTTCCGTCGTATGGAAATAGTTTGGATTCCATAGAGATAATACTTAGGAAAAGCAAGTCGTTTGTTGGCATACCTCGCAGTAACATCACCAACTTATTTAACAGACTCTGTTGGTAGAATGGTAGAATAATTTCTATTTGGCTGTAGTTTATTTTGGATAGATTTTGAACTCCTCTTTGCTTCACATGGACGCGTTTGTCCATGTATGGAACGGTTGACAATCCCTAACTGAAGATTTTTAGTATTTAAATTCACATCGCGATTCTTCTTTTCTTTTTCTCATATCACACAACCCCCGTATATTATAGCATATTATAACATATACCTTTAAAATTTCTCGTCATGCCACCCAGAACTCGTGGAATCTTTTTTCCGACCACATTTTCAATAAAGCCTGAGTCTCCATTTGTCCACACATCCACTATTATTGTTTAGTTGTTTTTTTTCTTCATTTATAGTCGTTTTCTGAATTCCTAATTGCACTTTTTCAAGATGGCAGTTGTATTTTGTGTTTGCTGTTTGTGAGGCAGGTTATTTGCATAACCAGTAAACACATTTACAAGTCCCTCCCAAAAGTACCGAGCTGATTTGGTATCTCTGGCACCTGTACTGAGCTCCTTACCTCTGGTACTGGACTGGAAATCAGGAGAAATGGGAAATTTTTAATGCCAAAAGTACAGTATCTGGTGCAGTGGAAAAGCCCCCACGTTTGATCTTATCACTTATTTCTGTAACAGCTGTAAAGGTTGCTTTGCGTTAATTTTTATTTTAGAGTAACAGAATGAAGTGCATGGTAAAAAAAAGTGAAAACATAAATTTCATTCGTCACTTGATTCCTATTTAACCGAAACAACAATTGTAACAACAGAGTCCGTGCTGAGACAATTTTAGCTGTTTTTTATTTTTCTTTTTAAGCAGGAAACC
>JAODLD010000144.1:7998887-8027624 GCA_026781065.1 Mormyrops boulengeri
CCCTCCCAAAAGTACCGAGCTGATTTGGTATCTCTGGCACCTGTACTGAGCTCCTTACCTCTGGTACTGGACCGGAAATCAGGAGAAATGGGAAATTTTTAATGCCAAAAGTACAGTACCTGGTGCAGTGGAAAAGCCCCCACATTTGATCTTATCACTTATTTCTGTAACAGCTGTAAAGGTTGCTTTGCATTAATTTTTATTTTGGAGTAACAGAATGAAGTGCATGGTAAAAAAAAAGTGAAAACATAAATTTCATTCGTCACTTGATTCCTATTTAACCAAAACAACAATTGTAACAACAGAGTCCGTGCTGAGACAATTTTAGCTGTTTTTTATTTTTCTTTTTAAGCAGGAAACCACACAGGCGTTTATGCGACACTAAAGATGGCTGCCCTAGTTTCTGCGATTATCTCAGCAGTGTGACTGTTCAGGGTGATGGCTTTCCATCCCGCGGAGACAACCAGTGGGTTGCAGGGGACAGAGACGGAGGTTACGCAGAGCAGCAAGCTAACTAGATTAAGGGCATGACCATCTGATGTGAGTCAAGGCAAGGTTAGCGCTTGCTAAATAAAACATGTCCTCAAGGGGGCGCCGTCTAGGGATCCAGTGCCCGTTTTAGAAATGACTTTAGGCAAAGGGAGAGGGAGGGAAAAGGGGACATCTCCTAGCAACCTAGCACATACTCAACACTGGGTGTTTCAGTGCTGACATCCGTGTGGGAATTTCGCTGTAAAATTCCAAGGACAGGATACTTTTTTCGGTCATGTGTGTGACAGAAACTCGCTTTGGTTGTTTTGGGTCAACTGGCTGAATCAGGGCCTCATGAAAAACTTGATTTTAAACCTCTGCGGTGTTTGTGAAGCTGTTGGGCAGGTAGTTCTAATGCTGTGGGTGTCAGTATCCCAGTTGGTAAAGTTTTAATGATGCTGTTGACTGAATTTTACAGAGAATCTCTCCTCCTTGTTTTATAATGACTCGGTTCTGACTTGTGGTCAGATCGGTGTTAGGACTCTGCGTGGTCACTCCTTCACAGCAACCGGTCACCCGCTCACAGCCCACGTGTCTCTCCCTGCAGATGACCCCCAAGTCAAAGAGGAAGAGTATTCACAGTCGGATGCTCCGCCCTGTGTCCAGAGCCTTTGGTAAGTTCACCTCTACGCCCCTCCACAGCCGCGCAATGCGCTTAACCAGACTGGGCTGTCATACCTTACAGATGCAATTCTGTAATTGTTTGCCATTATCAAATTGAAAAGCCCCACATAGAATTTTATTAAGAGGTTGGCATCAGTAATATCAAGTGGCCTCTGATTGGTTGTTGTTGTGTGTCTGTCAGAGATGGAATTTGACCTGGATAAGGCGCTGGAGGATGTTCCCATTCATGTTGAGGACCCGCCCCTTTCCACCAAAGCAGAAAAGAAGCCGTCTGTGGCGATGGGGGAGCTGCCCTCGGAGGAGGGCAAGAAGCTGCAGCACTACACGAAACTTCGGCCCAAACGGAGCAAGAAAGTGCGGTCCAGTAAAGTGCCGGTAAGGGCGAGGTCAACCAGCCAGCCTTTGGTCCTCTCTGTTTAGCTGGTCAGCTGAGCTTGACTTACTGATAGCCTGAGTCTCCTTCTGCAGATCAGCACGGCCCAGCCGCAGGAAGGGGAGCAGAACGGCCTCATGGGACGGGTGGATGAGGGCGTGGATGAATTCTTCTCCAAAAAGGTCACAAAACTGGAGACTAAGTAAGGGCCTGAATGGTGCACGCAGTTAATAAATCTGTGAATGATTTGGGATGTGTTCCTCATATCATCCATGCTTTATGTTGCAGTACAAATCATGTGATTTAGATAAGGGTAAAACAATCTTGTAATGATTATTCCTGTTAATGGGGATGTCTGTGTTTATCCTTCTGAAATCACATGTAATGTAAGTTTATCGGGTGAATGTTTTTTTTTTTTTTTTTTGCCACGCTGGGATTTTTTTGGCCTGTCCTGTGAGATGCTTCCCGTCCCCGCCTGTGGTCACTGCAGTCTCACTTTCTCTTTCCTAGGAAGCCCCCCCTGAAGTCCTCCGAATCTCAAGACGGCGAGAAGAGGCGGGACTCACGTAAGGGCGGCTTCCTCAACCTCATCAAGTCCCGCTCCTCCAAGTCCGACAAAGGCCAGGCGGCTGCCGCCGCAACGACAGTCACCACGGGGACTACCACCCCGGCGACGGTTACTCCAGTGACAGCTACCCCGGCGAACTCCACCCCAGCCTCAGCGGGAGTGGAACAGCCCCCCTCCCCCAAGAGCAGCCAGCTTAGGAGTCCTGCACCGGATCCGGCCAAGAGCAAGGAGACCAAGGGCCCGGCGACGGACTACAGCAGCAGCTCGG
Organism: Mormyrops boulengeri; assembly: GCA_026781065.1. Classification (NCBI taxonomy): domain Eukaryota; kingdom Metazoa; phylum Chordata; class Actinopteri; order Osteoglossiformes; family Mormyridae; genus Mormyrops; species Mormyrops boulengeri. The sequence continues at coordinate 8,001,252 of JAODLD010000144.1, forward strand.
ACCGCTCTGAGGAGCTGAAAACCCCCGACTCGGTGGACGAGCCCTCGGAGGGTGATGGCAAAGGCAGCCCCCAAGGCAGCAGGCGCTATGGGGTCCAGGTCATGGGCAGCGGCCTGCTGGCCGAGATGAAAGCCAAGCAGGAGAGGAGGGCAGCCGGTGCCCAGAAGGTCTGTGTCCACACACCAGCTGTCTCTGTGCTAGAGGCGCTTGCTTTGACGGTAGGGGGTGGGTTCGCTTCTCCCAGATCCCAGTGCCTGGGAGGCGAGCCCATCCATATGGGCCACAGTCTCGCCCACTACCTTCTTCTCTCGTGCCTTTATGTGCTCACCGTTTGGAGCCCACGTATCACTGCTATTGTCATTTTCCGTGTTGATGTTGCATTAATTTGGACAATATTGCATCATGAACAAAGCCACAGTCCTTATGAGTATGCATGCATTTCTTGCGTTGGAGATGATTGAAGGTAGGAGGCGAGTCCCTGTCTCCCTGGTCCTGTGTCCCGAAGGCAAGCCAGGCCATATGGGTGTCTTCTGCTTCCTTGTTCAGTTCGCCCTCTGATCACGTGACCCTCCTTGGGTTGCATGTCACTCTCTACGGTAGCGTAGTCTGAGGCGAGCCCCCCCCCCCACACGACCCTGCGGGAGAGGGCGGATTGTTTACTACGCCGTTGTGAGAGCGTGACATGGGTCTGGGATTTCGTCCAGACACTTTGCCATCAGAATTTCTTAACCGGAGGCGATTCACACTTATGCTTTGAGAAATAATTTTTAAAAAGCACAGATTGCGCGCATTTAATGCGGCGCAGCAGGAATGGTTTACGCTCTGGGTGTTTTTTTAATTAATTTTTATTAGGAATAACTAATGGAAAGATTTATGTTTTCTCTTTAAAATCAATATGTTCGTTATTTAGATATTCGGTGGTGTTTGCATGTTTATTTTTAGAATTTGAACAATTACTTGAATGATTTATCAGTTTTACAAATGATGAAATATATTTTGACCGAGTTAAAATGAAGTAGGTTATCATTTAATTGAAAAATTGTGATTTTATTTGAATGTCAAAGCCAGGGATGGTGTGTGAAGGTCTTGTTGGGAAATATACTGTGTGGCTCTTCTAACATTTGGTCCACGCTCTGAGAGCTGAACCATGTAAGCAGCGTGAACAGCGTAATCTTCCATCTCCTACCTGAGCAAGACCTTTGCATTGTACTGTTGTAAGTGCTGCCCGTGAGTAGATGTTCTAGGGCAGTGTTTCTCAAAATGGTACCTGGGAGGTAGCAAAATTGTGGACCGTCTGGGGGTCCCAGAGGACCGGTTTAAGAGAGGCTGTTCTAGGGAACTTGTGTAAATGTAGCGCCCTCTGGTGGCCAATTTTAAATGTCTCTCAGCCTGGGCATTAGCTGGATTTCAGGACTTCAGGGTTATACAGTACTGTCAACTCTGAACTTAAAGTCAGGTGCAAATAGGAAACAGCTCCAGCTTATTCTGGATCATTCTTTGTGTGATTAAACAGAATCCATGCAGCCTCAAATCTGCCAAGGGTCTGTGATATTTTAGGTCAATCTGGGGCCATGCTTAGTGGTGGTGGGGGGGGGGGGCGTTCTGCATAGCTGCGTGACCCAACACTCAAATATGACTTGTCCACATGGTGTACATGTTCAGCAATGGCAGCCCGCCTTTATTATACGGGTGTTTGGTCTGGGGCAGATTCCCTCGCCAGTGCGGAATGTGGCAGACCCCTGTAAGAGGCTTACTGGTATTTGCTCATGGGGGGGCTACGCAGAAAGCTCCCCCTCCTATGTGTGATTTTGTCTTGTGTCAAAGCTTAGAATGGGGTCATGGAAAGGATTTCAAAGCTGGGGCTAGGATGTGGGAAACACGTGGTTATGCCAGGCAGTATTAAGCTCAGTTTTTTTTTTAAATATGCAGCGGGGACTGAGCCCTGCAGGTCAAGATGCTTGGGGGGGGAAGAGAACTCCCCCAGTTCTGTGACCAAACATCATGTTTGGCGCACGACACTTTTGGGCTTTCAGGATAAACACGATGTCACATGATAAAGGTACAGCAGCACATGACATGATCTACGGCTGTCGAATGTAAACACAGGCATCCTCTGGTTTTCTCCATGGGAGTCGCCGTGAAGACTAATGACTCCTGTAGCAGGTGACAGATGGCTGCATTGTGGTCTCTTACAGGCTCCCGACGCCTCGTCTAGTCCAGACAGGCCCGATGGCAGCGGGCCAGGTGAGTTTACCGGACAGGGCTAGGGAGGGGGGGGATGCGTAGGTGAGCAGGGCCTTATGGGGGGAAGAAGGCTGCTCCCAGGAATCCCCGTCAGTACCTGGTATTGAATATGGATAGCTCGGTGGGTTGTGGGTTCAAATCCCGTCTCAGCCCTGCTTCTCTGTGTGGAGTTTTCATGCTCACCTATTGTGGCATAGGCTTCCTCCAGGTATGCCAAGTTCCTCCACCATCTATGAATGTGCAGTTAAGCCAAACAGCATCTCTAAATTCCCTGTGGTGTCTCAGTGTGAGATCTCTGCAACAGACTGCCATCCCATTAAGTGTGTCCCCTGCCTTCCCATTAAGTGTGTCCCCTGCCTTGTGTCTCTTAGGTTCCAGGTTCACCATAAACCTGTATAGGGATAACAGTTCAAAGATGCACGCATGCATTTAATTTAGGAATTTAGTTGATTGATATTTTTAATTGCAATCACTTACTGAAGCTCTCCTGCCTCTCCTGGCATGTGTCATCTTGGCGTGGAGTGCAGTCCCTTAACCACCACGCCACCTGCTGGTTTGTTTTAGCAACAATGAGGGGAAACTCATCCCGGGCAGAGAGTCGGACAGCTGGAGTGCTAAAGGGCGAGGGTGACGTCAACTCCCCTGAGAAGAGCCCAAGGAGCGAGGGCAAGCCAGAGGCAGCTCCCAAGCCCCGGGGCTCTGCCTCCAACCCACCCTCGGCCAGCCCCAAGCCCCTGCCCCAGGGCCCCAAGCCCGCCGTTGCTGCCCGCCCTGCTATACCCCAGAAACCACGCACTAGCAACAGTCGGAGCACAGGTAGGTGTGGGTATGATCAGCCACCAGGGGGAGCTCCAGGCCTCTTTGGCTACAAAATGGCTCAAAGTCATGTTATATTATCAGCCAACACAGATGGTGAGATCAGCAGGTGTATTTGAGTCTTTGTGGGCAGTGTGGTTCTTGATTATGCTCAAGGTATTCCTGGGATCAATGAGAAGAAACACCGTGTACTAATCTCCTTCTGCGGACTGCTTATACTTAAATGTCCGTATTGAAGCCTATTTACTCCTAGGCGTGATCCAAAGAGCTTGCTAACTAGGTCATCTGTCTGCTCTTGTTGTCTTGGCTTCCCGTGTCATTATGTTTCCTTCTGCCCATCCGAAGATGAAAGCTCGGAGTCACCCAGCGGGAATGCATCCCCCAAGGGGATTTTGATCCCTCACTCTATAAGGAAGTCATCAGACAAGGAGAGGGAGGGCCAGGGAGGCCCCCTCCTTGGGGTATCTGGGAGCAAAGGGTCTGCTGAAGAAGGTAGGTTCCCTCAGGGGTTCATGTCTTGGTTTAATTAGCATTGCTGTACAGTTAAGGAAGTAGTCAGTAGAACCACAGTTAACAGCAATGTCATGTGACCTGCATCTGCAAGCCCCGCCCACCCAGCGCTGCTATTATGGTCGACCTGCCTTTACTGCTTTTTTGAGATTTCGAGTTTATTTTTTTCATGTCATGTCTGTTGAACATTTTCTGTCGTTGGTTCCTTAGGGTAACGATACAAACTTATTGTGCAATGTTTCTGGGCTAAGTTGCTGACAAATGTTGATCGGGCACTTTCACATTGATACTGGGCAACAAATTTCCATTTGACAAACTTTATCCAGCAGTCACCAACATTTCGTGATCATCCAGATTCAGATGAGTTGCCCTTTGTCTCACCTGCCCAGCAACATTACTCAAAAAGGTGCCTTGTGTGTCATCATTTAGTCTATCTGTCACTCCATACATTGTTTTGATTTGAGTGTGAATTTTCGCCAATCACAGCTTGACTATTTTCTCTCAGACGGATCACCCAAACAGGACGTCCCAATCTGACCATTGTCTGTCAGACTCCAAAGCTCCCCATTCATTCAACCTTCCCTCATGTGCCCTGGGCTGACAGTATTTTAAGGTTCCCTTAAAATAAAATCCTCAGCGCACCTAATTTTAGGTTTGATGACATCTAATTTTAGGAACTCATTATACCAGCCCATTTATCAATTAGGAGCTGCGGTTTCTAGAAAAACTCAATGGAGGTTTGAATTTCGCGATCTTCCAGCTGGCCTTCAGGTGGCGCTGATGTCCCCATGATGTCACATGTTATGTAACTGACCACCCCCACAGACTCAGTGTAAGGCAATGACTTCTCAGACTTCTCACCTGAGCCCCATGAAGTTTTACACATATTTTTTAAAATAACATTAAACCCAGAGACTTTCTAACTTTTAGACTAATTCATACTTGATGACAGCATGAAATTTTTAACAATGTCTCATGCATTAACTTGAGAACCTCTAGGATCGCTTGTAAGGCATAGAAATCAGCGAGACAATATTTCATATCATCTCATGCTGCAAAATGTCCGCTCTGTGCTGTGATGCTGAGCAACGAGGGTTATCACTGACAGTCTTAACAGATGTTGATTCACTAGTTATCAGATAATGTGGTACGAGGCTAATTAGTGGGGTCCTTTGACGATTAGAAGCTAAAGACCAGACTCCTCTTCCTCAGTGGATCACGCGGGAGATGGTAGCGTGTTTGATTTCTGTCAAGAGCCTGATAAGCCTGTGGCTGCCGTGAAAGTCAGACCTGCCCACCAATACAGTGCCAACACTGCTGAGGAAGTGGGCGAGCAGGAGCATGGGAAGTCCCGCCCCAAACCTGGTTAGACCTATCCCGTTCCACTTTCATCTAACACTTTACAGCTTTAATTCATCCCATTGGTTAGTGTCACAGTGTAAATGTCACAGTGTAACACAGTTCATTCCAGGAGCTTTCCGATGTTAGAAATCGCTCAAGAATAACTAACATGTATGTTTTTAATTTGACTGGAAATATTTCCCGGAAGGCTGCTGTTAATGAATCTGGATACACTCTGACCTGTTCCAAATGACACCAAAACATTTTGCTTCCAGAGGCTGTACCTGTGAAACGATCTGTTATTACGCAATTACTGTATCATTTAAAAGAGGAACTGAGTTAATCCAGTTTTAAATGGTGTCAGTTGGAATGTGCACCTTCTTTGTCTTAAACGTTTCTTCACTTCATGATTTGATTGAAATGTAATTAAGTTTTTATTTTTCGTAAGTTTCTAAAACGAATATAACTGTTCACTGAGGAGTTTTTATGTGAAGAAAAAATGTATTTCAGGTTTAAGGTAAATTCAATTTCTTTTTAATTGACCTAAATGTAACCAGAGGTTTGTTCTGGTGGCCAGTAGCGCCCCCTGGTGCTCATTCTTATTGTTGTATCGTTCCCCCTGCACCGACAGCGAGGACAGCCTCTGCAGCTGATTCTTCACAGCACCAAAATCTCAACCGACAAGGGTGCGAGGACAGCAGCTCCAAAGCCAAGGAAAAACTGTCCAGCAAGGACCGGGGCCAGGGTGTAAAATCACAGGATGCGGGCGAGGACCCTGACAAAGACTTTATTTTTATATGAGGAAACATGAAGCTCTGATTGAATATGACAAATACAACCCTCGTGTGTCCGTCACAGTCTCTAATCAGGAATCAGAAATCAAAGTATTCAGGACAGCGTACATCTACAATAATATTCAGGACCAAATCGAAGGAGTATGTTCATGCGTGCTCATGTCAGTTGAACAGGTGGAGTAATCTTATAAATTGTAATCCATAAAGAGGACTTGCAACCCTCTTTTGATCCCTGTAACTGCAAAGGGAGACAAGCCATGGATCGTGCTGCATGTGACACAGTGCCTGCGGTCACTGTGATTTACCGTTTCTACTGTCTTAAAACAGAATTTCCGTTAGCGATCCACTTAACGATTACCTTGAGCTGTATGCTGCACTTCTGATTTTTACAGACTGCTGTGACAGTTTTGCGCACCCAGGAAATGCATGAGGCTGGGAGCGCAGTGCTGCACGTTACGTAACTTAACGTGCAGTGGTGTTCAGAAACGCCGTTTGCCTATACTCTCAATCTACGGAAGAAAACCTCAGCACTGTTTTGTTTCATACCTTTGTCTCAAAAATATTGCACTACTAACATCCCCAATACCGTGCAACGTGTTCCAGCAGGACATCCCTTGTACTCTGTGATTCTCAAGCCGTCTTATTTCTGTCTCACGTTTTCGCCATAAAAAATGTTTGCAGTTAGCTTAAGTAATGGAAAAAAAAATAGGTGACGGGCTCTTGCCTGTTACAGACTGAATAACACATTGGGTCCTTGAATTTTGCCAGACATGCATGTGGAGTTTATGTACATACATGAAACATGTAGTAATACATGTATGTGTGTATATATACATGTAAATGTATTTACACACACATTGTGTACACAGATCTTATATTGCTATGGTACTGAACTAAGCACACCGCTAAATGAAATTTTTATATATATGTAATTTATTAAAAATAAAGTGCTTAGTGATTTTTTAAATTCTAAACAATGCTTTCTTTTTTATTTAATAAAAAATGTATATTGTGTCAATAACACAAAACAACTCTTAAGTTTCTTATTGCACATTAAGCACAATAAATGTAAATTTCCATGCAGAAAGGGAAATGTAATGTTACACAAATCAGGGGTGTCAAACTCCAGTCCTGGGGGGCTGGAGCCCGGCACATTTTTGGGTTTCCCCTCATTTTACACACCTGATTCAACTCCTTGTGATAATTACCACACAGCTCTTGAGATGAGTTGTTTGTGGTGGAACAGGGAAAGAGCTAAGCTACACAGGGCTCCGGCCCTCAAAGACTGGAGTTTGACACCCCTGCACTAAATTTACATCCATCACGTCTGACATACTGGAAACACTTTTATTGGTAAATTGTTTTTTGTTTGTTTCGCTTCTCAGAGTTTTATTATGCAATGCCATAATTTTTGGTCTGTAAATTGTTTCACTAAACTGTTGTATAGGCTGTGGTTATTTCTCTATGTGCATATTTATACCAATTAAAACATTTTTGCAGACTGAAAATTGACTACTGTTTCTTTAAAAGTTTGCCTCATTTTTTAAAATGAGTAACAAAACATACATGCAAAAGAGAGATTTGAAGCTGTCCTCTTTTTTTGGAAATGTGAAGTGATACACTTGGTGAATAGTATACATTATTTATTTTAATGTTGAGAATTACTATTATCCTGGTGACCCTGACCAGGCTAAGTGGTTAGAGGATGGATGGATGGATGGATGGATGGATGCTGAGGCAATTCTAGGGACCTTGGGGGCAAAACACTTAATGTCACCCTCCAACTCACCCTTCCCTGACATGGTAAAATTGGTTACTATTTTAGCGTGGTCTAAATAATATCAATAAAGAAACTAATATACACAACTTACACTTTATTTTCATTTTTGTGAAAAGCAGAATATACAGATAAAGTAGATTTGTCGTTGCCATGTACGGTGTAATCGTCTCGGATCCCAAGTAGTTGCCTGTTTTGCCTGTTCTTTCGCTACGCCTCGGAAGTTTGGAACTACCTAGCATGTTAATGCAGCTGGAAAGCGGAATCCATGCAATTGACTAAAGAGCCACACGGTGGCAGTGTTCACTTGGAAAGGCGACAAAAAGTCGCACCAAAAACCGGTAGTAACGTGTTTGCTATCTGATACCTCCCAATGCTGTACAGCCAGCTTTGACCCCTGTTTAGTGTATAAAATGGAGCCTTAACACATAAAATTATCTGGATCCTGTTTTTAAACTTCCATCAAATCCTAAAATCATACAAAGGTTGGCTCAATTCTTTTCCATTTTAATTAGCTTTTCATTGTTATTGCATAACATTTTTTTTAATTTAAGGATACATTTTAATGACACAATAATTTATAAAGAACTACTCATATAAGAAAAATATAAAATTATTCGATTACAGGCAGTCTCCAGGTTACGAACGAGATCCGTTCGCTAAGTGTCGAAGTCGAATTTGTAGGTAAGTCGGAAAAATAATAGGCCTACAGTACTAATAATAATAGTTATACAGTAATAACAGTCACTACAGACGTTACTGTACTGCACCTCGAGCCGGCGAACCACTGAAGCTGCGCAATGTTTTCACGAGCGTCACAAAGTAGCATTTGCTTTCGTTATTACGAACATTTGTATTTAACCCGAATTTTTAATGTAATTGGCTTTAAAGCGGTCATTTCGTATGTACGAGTTGTCCGTAAGTCGGACGTTCTTAACCCGGGGACTGTCTATAGGTCGTGTAATATAATGCTGCATCCCTGAGCAGTGTGCAGAAATATAATGATTCTGCTTTTTATCGTCAGTTTCACCTGGCTGCAAATGAAATGACTTGCCTTCAGCATTCAGGATCCTGCCACCTGTTGCTTCATTCGCGTTTTCGCCAGAAGCCCCCCGTGTCCCACATGTGTAGGCAGGCTGCACATGACCCCGCATCCAGGAGGTGGGGTTACTGCTGCCAAAAACTAAGTAAAGAAATACAGTATTATTGTGGAGAACAACATCGGGGCATCAGCACCAGACTCTGCCTTATTTGCCCGTATCATGGACATCGCGTTTGACAATCTGGACGCCGGCGATTTCCTCCATATCTGGCAGCACTTTGATGCTGACGGTAAGGCGATAATAAATAATAATGGTTTTTACGGAGTGTTTAAATCCATAAATATGTTTATAAGTTTCAGATTTCAAAATATATAGGCCTATCTTTGCAGAGTATATAGGTCTAAGTTTTATTTATCTTTTGATTGATTGCGTTTAATTAGTTTGAGACTTGAAAGACTGTGCATTTCTAACAGATAATGGCTACATCGAAGGCAAAGAGCTGGATGACTTTTTCCGCCACATGATGATGAAACTGCGACCGGGCGTGAGTAAATAACCGCTTTCACACATCGTCACCCTTTAGAAAATCGACCACAAGTTGTTATTAATAAAAATTTGTACCCGAAAAAGCCTCATCGTTGTCCCTCCGGCGAGCAAACAAAGCATTACTCCATTAAGGCACTATGCATGCATTTCTTATCGATCCTAGCATTTGCCGGGCCCATTTGTCCCTCAAAAAGGTAATAATAAGTTTAATTTTAGACAACATATCTAGCTAATGAAGCACTTTAGCAGAAGGAGTAGCCCGATCTAGTTCTTAACGCACCTATTAAGTCTTTTTTTCGTAAGCTGATGGAAGATGCATTGTTACTGTAGGCTATAATTCGTAAAGACTAATATCTTGTCAAGTTTTATGTTGTTAAAAGGAGCTGGTAGTTTATATTTTGGTAACTTGTTGTTGGTTTATTTGTTTGTTTTGCTTACAAATGAAGATATTTTTCCTTAGCACATTCACCAATTATGGTGGTTTTATTGGTCTCAGCTTAATTATTAAAAAAAAAATCCCCGACAGCAGAAACCACTTTAGTGTGGTTTCTGTTGTCATTTTCATAAAATATTTGTTTATGGGTCCGCACAGAATCGAATAAAGCCAGCCTGTTTCCGGGACAGGTCAGCTGTAATGGCATTGCAGCGTGAACGCCGGTGTAATCGGGAATCCCTGCTTTATGTCAGCGGGGGCTGCTACTCCCCTGTGGCGCAATTCAAGGGTGGGGGAGTCTTTAAGACCTGGGAAACATTTTTAACAAAGATCACGATCAGGTGAACTTCCCTTTCCAATTATAAACCACCAAGCAAATTAACAATTTAAGGCATCACCCGCACATCATTACCATATTAACTCCTCTCATTTATTGTAATCATTAGCTTGGATAGTTTTCCATTTGCAATTTCCAGACAGACGGCACATCGCTAGGTCTAGCACCAGAATCAACTTTTGACATTTCTAAATTATAGTTTAAACAGAAGGCCTTAATAGTATTCTAATTTCCTAAATTTCCTTCAGGATTAATAAAGTATCATCCATCCATACATCCATCTGTTTATCTATCTAGATAATCATCTGATTTTTATGTCTTGGAGATTTGTAGCGCTGCATGCTGGGATTAGCGTTTCCCGGCATGCCTGCGAGTCGTGTATACACATATAGCCTAATGTGTATATATACATATACCTTGTATATGTCTTGTTCTAAGTAGCTGTATGTATTTCTGAGTGTGAATACTGGTGCTCCTGAGTAATACATGTACCCTTACGTGTGTTATTTGTGTCACCCTGATGTGTTTTAGTGTTGTGTAACCATCTACCGTGTGAACCTTTAATTCTAGTGTGAAACCACCGTGTTTGCCTGGTAACAGTCCTGGTAGGCCTGCAAGTATACAAGTGGATTACCCGTTTTCCAAGCTTTATAAGTAACTAAGGAGGTAATGCAGGGATTTGTATTAGAAATACTAAATTAAATAGTCTTTAGAAATTTCTTTTCATCTATGATACCTGATATTTAACTTCATTGGCTTTTCCTGACGTGATTACTAATATATGATTGCTCAAAAGAGTGATTTCAAAAAGTGCTCCCCCCCCTGCCTTTTATTGGTTGATTTAGAGCAATAGGGGTGGAGTCTGGGGGTTTAAAAACGCAAGCCAATCCCCTGCTTCGCCTGGGTGCACCGAATCCAGCAGTTCCATTTCAGTGATGATGTAACTCACAGTAAACCCAACAGGGACATCAGCGGCCTGCAGTTATTCCTTCAAACTGTTACATTCATTGCAAATATTTAGAAAGAAAGAACGGGTTTAAAACCAGATATGATGAAACATGCATTGTTCACTCAGTTTGTTAAGAAGGAAAACTGGTGTATTATGTAAAACAGTATTGTGACTTGATGAGCAGTGAACTTCCTTAGTGAAGATAAGTTTCATTTATAATCAGTCAAAAATTTCTTAACTTTTTGATATTAAATTACTGATTATTTCTGATGCTGCTGTTTTTGTTGGCATGAAATCGTATTTCGCCTCCATCACGTCGGTTATAATATGCAATGGAACCAGACAGGAGCAGCGACTGTTTGACGCAGTCTGACATGATGTCTCAGAGCTCACAGACACGTAATTGGAGAGACATCGTGCTGTCCCGTTCCTTCTAGGAGGAGATAACAGAAGATAAAGTTCAACAGTTGAAGAGAAGGTTTATGTCCGCTTACGATCTCACGGCTGATGGGCGACTCCAGATACATGAGGTACGTCTCACTCATCTCTCTGGCGGTGTGTGGACCATCTGTTCCAAAGCAGTCAAAGACACCCGACGTACAAGGCAAACATCATAGTGAATCTGATTACAATCTGATCAAGAATAATGCTACTGCCCTGTATTTTCATGCATTGTTGCTAACAGTCAATGCCTGTATCTGAACCAGCAATCAGATCAAATTTAATGGCCATGTTGATCCATCTGACTGCCATTAAGGGTGTATCCATAGATATAATGAGTTCCAGTAAAACCCAAGAGGCAGTACCTTCATTGTATTAGCACTTAAGGTCCTTTTGGGAATTGACAATTTTTTTATGTCACTGCATGCACGTGACCTTGTTATGTGTACAAAATAGGCTCTTCTGGGCCCTACCATGATGGAGTGTTCTCCTGAAGGGACTTGATTGTCAATCCAGGAAGACACACCAAGAGTTCAAGCAGCACTGGTGCCAGGTCTAGGACAAAATCACAAAGGGTGCATCTGAAATTAGTGATGGGGTACAACCACAGCACCATGTCACAGTCGTGCCCAAATTGGTTCCCACCTGAGGGGGCACATTATTCATTTGAGGATGCTAGGCACCCTTCTAAACCTGGGTCTGAACAGCAAAAAGTCATGTTTGTTTGAGAATGACTCATTGCCATTTTTGGCCAGCATGATTTTGGCACAATTCTTTCACATTGTGACATAATATGTCATTGAACAGTGTGGGTTTTCCATGATAATCCATATGGTTTTTGCAGAAAAGAAGAATCGATAAACATTCCTAAAAGCACCGCTCTTTAATAACGGCTGAGTTACAGATCTCCTGGGGAGCCAGACTTGGCTCTGGGCCAGGCGCTGATACTGGGAATGTTCCACTAATGGGACCAGCTACAATAAATCTGTGCAGATGGAGCGTGTGCTGTTTGCCCAGAGATGTATACGCCCAGACTACAGCCTGCGGCTTTCTTTTTACTCCACCCTCACGATGTGACCTCTTCTCCAAATTGTTCTGAAATTGAGCCTGTCACAATTCTCCTGATGTGACCCGAGAAACGAGCTTGCAGAATCACAATCACAATGCCTCGTCAGCATTCAGCGGGTATAACACACCCCAGCGGGTTAAACCAGACAGTGATTGAGGTTGGAAGGTAACCCCACCCACCCTGAGTTTCAAAGCGTCTTCCATCACAATTTTACTATCCATAATGATGGATTTGTTGCATTTTTGATGCCTGGAGAATCTCCATGGAGCAATGTGCCAATCTGAATCATGTAGGGTATTATAAAACTTCACCACACATCTCGATGTGGGCCAACAATGGTGTTGCTATGGTGCTGAGTTCAGAGGAGCAGGAATGTTGTGCAAGATGCTGGTGTACCCAGATTCCCTTTGTATCCGGGATTCCTAGCTGGCCAATATGATCCTACCCGAGGACGAGAACTTCCTCCTGCTCTTCCGGAGGGAGACTCCCCTGGACAACAGTGTGGAGTTCATGAAGGTGAGCTCCACCCATCCATGCGCTCTCTCCAGACAGTTAGCTTACTGCTAACTATGTTAGCAGTAAGCTGCTAACATAGTTAGCAACTTTATTTATATTAAGTGTGTCCCGGATCAAACTCTTAGCATTAGATATCCAATCATTTTCCATAAAAATATACTACCTGAACATTTTCTAACACTGAGACAGGAAATGATCTCGGCATCAGTAAGTCTGTTGCGATACAGCCGCTCTCTGTCCGGATTTGCCGCTACCGTCTTCTCTTTATCATCCCACAGATCTGGAGAAAATATGACATGGATAGGAGTGGATTCATCTCAGCTGTGGAACTCAAGGTATGCAGCCTCATAGTGTCTGCTGTCTGCTCCCTGATGGCCGAACCACAGTGTGGCTGCTCCTCAATCTCCTCACATGCATTGATTTTTACTTATTTGCAAACTCAGTTCTGTAGCAACCTCTAAGGCCTATCAGGGGAAAACACACCGGCTGTTGTGTACATAGTGGTTGGCGGCAGACCTACATCTGCTCTGTTTGCCGAGGCGTGTCGTTTCCCAGAAGAGGACCCATATTTGTCTATAGCCTTTCTCGGTGTCCACGGTGATCTGTGCTTCTGTGACGTCGCGGGAGGAGGCGGTGTCCTTCTGGGAGTGGAAAAAATCTATGAAAAGAGCACCTTGCATCGGTGTCCCTGAACGTTAGGAGTGCTGACGTCTTTTTTTTATGAGCCTTGAGTGGGTTTCCTTGGCATTTCTAACCACCCCCCCCCCCTTCTGTTCTCCCCAATTGATTTTGGTGTGATGGCCTTGCTGTAGATTATTAGCAGTGTTTCCATCTCAGGTGGATTATTAAGTATCGCCCCCTCATGGTGTGGAGGTTTGAACCAGTTTCACACTTTGTCAGTCACTCTGTCCAGTCTATAGGACCATTTTCACTACTTCCTCCATCTATTCTGGATTCTTTCCATGGCTGCTAGACCTGTAACAGGTGAGGCGAGCCAAACGTTATTCGCCTGCTCCGATATCATTGCTTTGCCAAAATTATCAGTGGGTTGCACATATATGACCAAGTAAATAGAAGCACAGAGCTGACAAGTCCATAAATATTTTGTCACAGAATATACAGCGACCAGTATTTGAGTAGTCACTGAAATGGTACTTCACTTGACCTCTCTTCTTCACATTTTAAGAGCTTCCTGAAGGACCTGATCGTCCAGCATAAGAAGGCTGTTTCCCCCAGAAAGCTGGATAAATACACAGAAACCATGGTAACAACCCCCCCCCCCCCAATTCTTCTGTTGTTTGTGGCTGATTCTGGAGCCTGATCCCCCAAGTACTGCACAATGAGATCAGTTCAGCACCAGAAGTAATTACCTTAGAGCTTCCTGAGCAGTCACAACATGCTGATTGGGTCTTGGTTAGATCTCCTGGATACTTTCTCGAGGATAAATCGCCCTCAAAAATACACAATGTCCAATAAACATGCAAAGCTAATTTGGTAATGATGGTGCCACACTAAATCAAATCAAGGAAAGGTAAATGATGAATTGTATTAACATAGCAGATCTCCCAAAACAATTATCTGCAAGTTATGTTGAGTCTGAGCTAACACCGTCAAAAAAATGCTCAGGTCATGATAGTTTTAACTGCACATTATTAAATCATGTCATTAATAATGCAGCACTGATTTGACTGCTGTGTGAGGTGGGTATTTATAGCCAGATCTGGTTGGCTTTAGTCAACCACATACAAAACACCTGAAAGCTATAGGTGTCCTGCATGGAGCTGAAGAGTCAGTCCTTTTGGAAAGCCTGTGTTGTAATCATGCTTTCCAACTGCAACGACTTATAGTAGTGTTTCCCTACCTGGTCCTTGGAGACCCCAGACAGTCCATGTTTTTGCTCCCTCCCAGCTTCCTACTGCTGGGAGGGAGCAAAAATGTGGACTTTCTGGCAGGGAGCTCAGAGGGAGCAAAAATGTGGACCGTCTGTGCATCCCCAAGGGCGAGGTTTGGAAAACTCACTTATAGGATAAGGTATTTCCATCACCACTCGATCACAACTAACTTCCTAATGTTGATGACTCTGAGGCAGGCATTTAGAGTGACTGATTATTCTGTCCTTTGAAGCAATCATGTAATTTTGCCTGATCAGCAGGATGCCGGTATCTGACATCCGTGCAGGATGAAGCGTTTAATATCAGCTCAGTTTTCACCACATGTGGCCCCATTTCATAAATGAAACCCCGGTGTTTGTATTTGGTAGGACGATTGTCGAACTCTTCCTGGTTGATGTTCCTGTTTTTTTTGGTCTTCTGCTTGTTTGTGTGTATAAAAGGTCATCAGTCAAGGAAAATATTGATGCTTCTTTGATTTATTTCTGAATTTTCTTGCAGATGAACATTTTTGACAGAAATAAGGATGGTCAGCTGGATCTGAATGACTTAGCCAGGTAGTAGATTGATAAAAATATCATCAGTGATCTGATGGTCAGTGGAGGTCTCACTCTGTACCAAGCATTGCTTTTAGGAGTTTCACCCCGTAAATTGGCTTTTTTGTAGATTTTTACTATTTGAGCATATATGGACAAAAGTATTGGGGCCAACTCCATATTGATGCCTATGTATTTAGAATGGGATGTCATGCAAGTTCCTGAAGGCATAATGGCCAGGTGTCCCAATACTTTTGTCTGGTAATACTTGACTTGAGAAGACATGAATAATGTAGTACTACACATTTATTTAATTAACTAATTAACCAGTAACTAAGTGTTTAAGTACTGATCCCATGTCCATTCATCATTAATCAATCATGACAGTTAATGTATTTCATAGGGAAACCTAGTTCATGATTTGTTCTTGAGTAGTAAATGAGTTAAGCATTATTTGTCTTCAAGTGAAGTTTTACCATTATTAACTAATTGGTTAACTGTTAACCAATATAGTGCCTGAATGGAATATATGAACTATCATGATTAATTAATGATGAACAAGCATGAGATTAGTATGTAACTAACACTTAGTTACTGGTTAATTAATGCATTAAGTAAGCATGTACTACATTATTAAGTAAATAATGTAGCATTAAGTAAAGTGTAACCCTTTTGTCCATATAGTGAAGGGAGATTTTTAAAACATTTTAAAAAGTAGTGCTGTTTCAAAAATGTCAATGGTTGCTAAGCTAAACATTGTGCTCCTCCTACCAGAATCCTGGCTCTTCAGGAGAACTTCCTGCTGCAGTTTAAAATAGACGTAAGTCAAAGTATTTCTTTTAATCTAAGCTCCAGTCTTTTCCTGCGGTCAGTGTAGCTCATTCCTCAGTACAATAAACCTCTGTTCCAGGCATCCAGTCAAGAAGAGAGGAAACGAGACTTTGAGAAAATATTCGCTCACTACGACGTTGTGAGTATTGAGGCCATTCTGAAGCTGCAGCTGATGTTTACAGGGTGTGCTGGTAGTCCACTGGTCCACTTCACCCTTGGGGTAGATGATGACTCTCAAGTCTGTTTACTCCAGTCCAGCTCCCACCCATCAGTAATGCAATAGAGGCCAAAATATACATTTTCTAAGAGAGATTAAGAATTATGAAGAAAATGAAGGAGAAGCCATTGGGCAGATCTCTTCATAATGTTATGAGTCATGCACTTTTTTTCAAATCAGCTCTTGGAGGGGGGGGCATGTGTTGGGAAGAAGTTCTGCAGAAGGATTAGGAGACACCTTCTCTATCTGAGCTCAATCAGCATAGACTAATCAACTTTTGAAGAGTTCTAAGTGTGTCATGAACCATTAATTAACTCATCGTATTTGCTGTAAATTCTAATTGTTCTCATAAATGTCCTACAAATTGCTCGGTTTTGTAAAGATTGCTTCAGCAAGGCTAAATGAAAATGCATTATGTATCATATTCACATTAATGTAATATACATGCCGTGGATCTCACTGAAAGTCGCCTGCCCAATGACAGTTTTATAGACTGCAGTTAACTAAAGCTTTTATTCTGCTATAGTCTTTCTCCTCACTCTGTCTCAAAGTCCTCAGTAATGTGAAACTAACTTGAATGGCCTTTTAATAATCACTGGTAAAGAACAGTATGTCTCTTCATAGTGAAATAAAAACCCTACTGTCAGTCCAGTATTCCATTTTCAAGCACTGGAGATAATGGATTTGTTGTTGACACTAAGAAATATGAAAGATGGTTCTGTTTCAGTTGAATCTCTCGATAGAGGTAGAATAGTGTCATTTATTACAAACCATTTAATCTTCTGATGTTTTTTTTCCATAAACCTGTCCAGGAGAAAATTTTGGAGGATGGATGGATGGACGGATGGATGGATGATGAATGGATGGATGGACTTCTTCAGTTGTATACCTAGTATGAGGTAAAAAGGACTTACTGTTGCCGTTACTCGGTTGTGTTCATGAGTCTCTTGTTATTCCAGAGTAAAACGGGAGCTTTGGAGGGTCCAGAGGTGGATGGTTTTGTGAAAGATATGATGGAGCTGGTTAAGGTATGTCAGTGGGCGGGGAGGGGGGGTTAGACACACATTCTGTGTTTATGCACATGATAGTGACATAATAGTAGATGAGTGCAGACTACAAACCTTCAGAAGCCTTTGGGCTGTGGTCTGAATGTCCTGATTTATAGGAATCTCAGGTTCCTTCTCTTCACCGTGAAGATGTTAAGGGGCTCTGTTCCTTGTGCCCCACCAGGTTTGGTGTGAAATTCCTGAAATTCCACATTTTAATCATCAAAATATCTCGTCCTTCTCAGAGTCCGAAGGTTCTGAAGGTATTAAGTTCCACCTTGTTTCCATCTCTCCCATCTTCAGCCCAGTATCGGCGCCATGGACTTGGACAAGTTCCGCCAGGTTCTGCTGTGCCACTGCGACATGAACCGCGATGGAAAGATCCAGAAGAGCGAGCTGGCTCTGTGCCTGGGCATAAAGGTCAAGCCTTAAACTGATGGTGGGGAGGAGTGACGTTTAAAGAAAAGCTGCCATCATCATGAGACCATACTTTACCCAGTGGTGTGACTTTTAATTTGCTTAAGTGTGTGTTTGGGGACCAAGATCAGAACCCTTAGCCCTGACACGTGACTCTTAGCCTGTGGATTTGTGACTGTGTGTGTGCTGGTACTGCTGTAAAACTCTTCCCTTCTTGTCACCAAAGCAAGTGCTTTCTCAGCTGGAGAATGGAGACATGCTGTAGGGATGGGGTAGCAATGTGTGTCACCACTTCTGAGAGAGGAACCACAAAGCTACAGTAGATGTGCCAGAGCTGTATCTTTCAAAATAAAAACTGAAATATTCCCGTGTTGTGATGGAGTTGTCTTAGTTTTTTTCTGTTGCGCCTCTCTTCAGGTTTGTGGGAATCGTCCATCAGTCCAGCCAATTTCTGACAGCTTTTCTTGGTCAGGGGGGTGGAGGGTTTTGGTCGCAGTTCTGGACTACATGCCAGTGTTACTGGAAATGAAGATTCACTGGAGGAAAAGTAATTAAATGTGTTTTACTCTATGCCCTGAATCCTCCTTTGAATGACCAGCGAAAGTGTGACTACATCTCTTCCACGTTCCTCTGTTAAAGATGTTCGTCACTTTTACATTTTTATTGTCAGATTTCGTGTGTGGTTTTGGGGAGTCTTGGGTGCATAGACTTTAGCGTGAATGATGCCCATTACTTAAGTAATTTATTATTAATAAACAAGACATACAATGAATAGGTTGAACTGAAGACAGATTAAAGTTTACATTTGTAACCACTCACCTTGACCTTCAACTGACCTAATCACTGTCTTTTGTAGTCCCTCACAGTCAATTTTTCTGAGGGGGGGGGCGGTTCACAATAAATTTTGCTGGCCCACATACCTATCGGCCTACTGGTATGCCAGATGGCCTGTCCAGTCCTAGATTCATGGAAACTCTGTTACTGATATCTGTACTGGTGTGTGTACAATATCCCAGCTACAGCCCTCGATTTTCATATATGCGTTTGCTGAAAACTCTGTGTGTCCTAATTGACTTTGTCAGTATTCTTTACTTCATTGTAGCCAAAGAAAAGTGAAAGCGTCCATCGACAAACTGACTAGGCTGCAGAGATCAGAAAGGTAGGACACATCCAACAGCGGGTCTGGATTTTGTTTTCCATTAATTCGACGTCGCAGAGAGAATTTCTCTAAACCGTAGTACGGATCTGTGCAGCAGCTGGGGTGGAGGAGAACCAGGAGGAAATAGGTGGAAATGTAGATCCTCAAATATGGGCACATACTGCTAATCCAGGGGTCTCCAACTCCGGTGCTGGAAAGCTACTGTCCAGTAGGTTTTCTATCCTACCTGGGTTCTGATGAGCCACCCCTGTTCAGAGTATTTATCTGAGATCAGGTGTGGCTCATCAGAAACCCGGTAGGATAGACAACCTACTGGACAGTAGCTCTCCAGGACCGGAGTTGGAGACCCCTGTGCTAATCTATGCAGGGATCTGGTGCACTTAAGGACCCCATTAGCCTGCTGCTAAAAACCAGGTTGCAGGACAGGTCACGTGACCATTCAGTGACCTTTCATTGTTTGCTTCTAGAGCGTCCCTGTTGTATTTTTTTTTCCGTCCAATGTCATTAATCACAAAGACGGTCCAATGAAGTTGACATTGCATAAAGGATCTCATAAAGCATGTCTTACGTAATATATTCTTGATATTCAGGAACATCATCCAGTATTGTGAAAAGACTTAACTGCCCGATGTCTCTACACTAGATTAACTTTTGCTGCAAGGGTTCAGAACAACACAGCATTCAAAAGACCTATATGGTCTTACACCATTTGAACGTTTTTGATCTGCAAATACTGACTTGTAATTAATTGTCTTCATGATGACTCATCTAAGTCTTTGGTCAAAGTGTGTGTGTCAATTTCTAAATAGTTCCAGTAGAATCTGTACTTACCATCAAAGACGTATATTATGAGCTACAGATACTGTAAAACAAAAGACTTCAACTGGCTGTTGCTACATGGTTTGTGTTGTTCTGAACACAGTCTGTTGCACGAGGGCACTGTGGGAGTTGGATATGCACTGTAGTGACACGCCCCTACCGATATTGTCGGAGTACCATGTGTGTTTAGGGTGGCAGGGGATTTGGGGCTGAGTTGATCTCTTCCAGTGCTGAAACCAAACCTCGGCCCTTGCTGTCAGGGACTCCGTGAATTATTTCCCCTTTTTCATAGAGCTGTTGCCTCTGTGTTAATGGGATTTTCCTTTGCCTGTTTTATGATAGTCTTTTTTTTCTCATACTAATGGTCTGGAAAGGTCCCACCTGCGTGACTACATGAATAGTCACATTAAAGCACAAACGGCGATTATCTTGCAAATGCTGTTTTCCTGCATGATAACAATACATCAAGCCAAACCAACCTGCCCAGTTGCCCTATGGGTGAAAGCATGAATGCCAATGAGATAATGGAGGCAGATGGTCACACAGTGCAGTGTTGATGTTACCTGTTGATGGTTCTCCATGCCAGAAAGATCCCGTTGGCCATGTGTGGCTTTACTGAACATTAACCTGCAGGGCAGTGAAGATACTTGCTCCTCTGAGCTCAGCTTCCATAAAGGAAGCAAGGTTCTCAGTTCAAAATAAACTTCTGAACCTCCCTCTTCTGTATATATGTGTCTGTGTGGAGAACATAATGGGATACATGGAGAATGACAGATGGAAAGTTTGGGTTCAGAAAGTATAAATCCAGACCAAGATTTGGTTTCAACCAATCAGTTGTGTACTATGTGAATGTAAATTTTTATACTCAGCTGACTAGTTGAAACAAAATCTTGGTCTGGATTTATACTTTCTGAACCTAAACTTTCCACCTCTGGAGAATGACCCCATTTCACATGGGGATGAACAAAGTATCGAAAGTCTTTTCTATAGATTAATGAAACCCTATGTTAGCAACCCTATCTTTGCACCAAGTGTCTTTGCATGCTATATGGCTTTTTCACCCTAAAAAAACTGTGCCAACCAAGTATTTAACATATATTTACCAGCACTAGGGCAGAATAGTGGCTGAGGTTAGGGATCTGTGCCAGCGAGTGGAAGGTTGCTGGTTCGGATCCTGTAAATAACAGAAGTGATCCTACCCAATTGGGCCCTGTTTACCTTGGGGTCTGGTTAAACTAGGGGCGATTTCACTTGAAATTGTCATATGTTTACAAAATAACCTATGGGGTTTACCCTAAGGATAAATGTTGAAACCAGTATGAACTGGTCTGCAGATCAGTGGTAGATTGCCTAGCCACAACTCCTTTTAATCTGCCATCCAACCATCTATCCATCCATCCATCTTCTAACTGGTTACCAGATCTGGGTCACAGGAGCTACTTCTAACCCAAACCAAATAAACCGGGTAGTCTGATAATATTTTAAATCTTCTGGAAATATTAGAAAATTAAAAGTAGGTTTTATTAGAAACGTTATACTATAATTCTGGTTTCAGGTTTATAACTGTAATTATTACTATGACGTCCCCTGGAGTTGAAAATGACTGTACAGTGAATTTAAGAAGCCATAATTTTACAGATGAAAAATAAGTACGGACTGCAAATATTTTTTTCTTTACTAAGTGGTTTAATTCGATAACTTCATCACGCCTCCAACCTCGCTAAAGCAGTGAACCACTGTGTACCACAACGTCTTATGTAAATGTTTGTTTGCGTTACAGCTCTATGGGCTCTGGCACAGCGGGAGAGCAAGGCCACACTATCGTATAAATAAAGTACCTGTCGCTAATGAGGGGAGCTGATATCCTAATAAAGCCTGGACGGCATGCTTAATGGCCAGCGTGCCGTTCTTGGGCAGAAGGAAATTAAAGTATGACGGGGAACCATCTCAGTAGCATTCAGCCAGTGTCCATCCGCCATAAATGATTAATGATGAATATTTCTGAGAACGGGGGTGCAGCTTCTTAGGACACTTATATTAATGCAGCGCGTATGCATTGATGTTTATTCAGGCGGGCGACTGGGTTACGGGGATGGTTCTCCAAATGTTACCCACAGCCGATTAATACCCGTTGCATACATGAAATCAGACTATAATAAAAACTTCCGCAGGCTTTACACGCTCTTTCCCATTTAGCAGTTATCGTTTCATGTTAGGTGACGCTTTGTGAAAGTAACCACCACTTCACCCATTTATTATAAACAGTTAAAGCACGCTAACAGCTAAAAGACGTTGCTCGGTACTTCCCGACAAGACAAGAAGGAAACCAGGGCTGCCGCGATTAGTTGCCGTAGTCGATGATGTCTCTGCTGAAAATGCGTCGGCCTCAATATGTTAAATCGACTCATCGTTTTTTTTGTTTTTTTTTAATATTATTATTTTAATTAAATTACATTTTTTTATTTCTAAAATACTTCAGTTCATTGTGACAAATGTTTTCTTTCAATATCACTATGCAATTGTGAGAACATTTCAAATTATCACTAAACCAGGTCCACTAGCGTTATACACGAGCCCCTGAACAGAAAACACCCAGGCATTATTATGGACGAAGGACCGCCAGAAAAGGTAAAAACACTTTAAATGTTGTTTATTCGTGTTTGTTAAATTACCATTAGAATGGAGAGCTTTTTAATATCTTTTGTCCTTGTAGCTGCTAAATACACTAATTAATAAAGCCATAAAGTTTTCTGCCTGCTACCTTAGAATCTCCACTGAATAAGTGAGAAAATGTTTAGGCTAAAATCTAGGCTTAACTACGTTTATTGACGGCGCCATTGTGTGTTCGTGTGCGTTGGGTTGTTGGGACCAATCTTATTATCTTTAACTAAAAGAAAAAGGTAGAGTAAAAAAATAATACGTTGGGAAATTAAGTAAAAATGAAAACTATATTTACAAAAAGTATGTCTGGCTTTAGACTGGCGCCATCCACTAACATCTTTTTACCGTTTATCTACAATATATCCGCATTTAAAAGATGGCGTGGTTTCTCAGCTGTCCCTTTCTTCACCGCTACTTTAGTGCTGACGTGTTGCTAACTTTAGGAGACAGGTTTCTGTCAGGAGCCTCACCTCCTCTCTGTGGGCCATCTCATCATCGTTGGCGATCAGGCCCACAATGCTGGTGTCCTTAGCAAATGTTATGCTGAAGTTAGTGCATAAGACACCACACCGTGCTGCGGCTATATGCACGCCGCCATCTAAAATGTAGCTGTATATGGCCGTGCAGTGGTGTGTGAATAGGGAATACAGTGGCGGGGCTCAGACCACTGCGCTGTGGAGCGCCAGTGCTGAGGATCAGGTTAAGGAGGTGTTTCTGCCAATCCACATGCACTGGGGTCTGTTGGCGAGGAAATCCAGGATGCAGGTACGCAGAGTGGCATTGAGTCTCTGATCAAACAGTTTGTGGATCAGCTTGTTTGGGATGACAGTGTTGAAAGACAAGCTGTAATGCACAAATACCAGCCTGGCAGAGCAGTTTCTATTGTCTAGGTGGGCCAGGATGGTGTGGAGTGTGTGAAATGGTGCCCTCAGTGGATCTGTTGTGCCGGTAGACAAACTGCAGAGGGTCCAAACTGTCTGGGATCGTGTCCTTCATGTGGCTCAGCTCCAGTCACTCAAGGCACACTGTTGCAAAGGGGTTCGTCCCACTGCAGGTATGCCAGTTTTCATCAGCTGGCTGGTGTGAGATATTCAGTTTGAGTCAGATCTGCATGCACATGCACTTGCGTTTACATGTATGAAACAGTTTTATTGCCTTGTAAAATAGCCTGTAGGATTTGCAAACTATCTCAACGCATTTGATGTAGCGGATTTTAGGTGTATGATGGAATAATATCAGATTTACCGTAAGACTTCCTGCGTGAGTGTCACGCCAGATGCGTGATTATTGGTTAGTCATTGAGGCAGTTCACATTGTTGGTCTTTGGACGGGAATAATAGTGGTGTTGCTGAAGTAGTAGGAGACAGTTGAGTTATTCAGTGAGACGTTAAATATGTCCGAGAAGACAGCAGCCAATTGGTTATTGCATATTTTTAAAACGTGTCCTGAAATTCCGTCTAGACAGGCAGCTTTGCAGATATTGACTCGGTTAAAAATCTTTTTCACGTCCTCCACAGCGTCGGTAAAACTGACATCATGCGGCGCAGAGGGGTTTCGCGGCGGGAGACCTTTGTTTGGCAGCTGAAAACGGGCAGAAAACGCGTGCAGATCGTCAGCGGCTGTGAATTCGCGTGACTGCGGATTGGAGTCCGTTAATATTCCATAAATATGTAATATCCTTCGTGTCGGGAAGGGTACTGACAAAAGAGAAAAACAGCTGTTTCCAGTGCAA
This sequence comes from Mormyrops boulengeri, assembly GCA_026781065.1. Lineage (NCBI taxonomy): Eukaryota > Metazoa > Chordata > Actinopteri > Osteoglossiformes > Mormyridae > Mormyrops > Mormyrops boulengeri. The sequence continues at coordinate 8,025,375 of JAODLD010000144.1, forward strand.
ACGCTGTTACTGTAAAATTGTTGTCGCATTCCAAATATAATTATGTATAATTCTAAACGACTCTGTCCATATAGATTTTCACACTACGCTAACAACAGCAGGGAAACACATCTGTTAAATAATAATAAAAAATGCAGCAGGGATACAGACGTTGGTTAAATAAAAACTGCAGCAGGAAAATAGACATTTGTTAAGCGCGTGTTACGCTGATCGCTCTTGACCTAGAGATTGATAGCTGGGGCAAGAATCACAAAGCAGAATTTCTTGCTTGTGGATAACTTGTCGGGTCTAATGCTATAACTGAACGGAGATGAAACGCTGTTAAACTGTGGCACCTTAAAACCAACAAGTTATCTATCTAATCAACAAATCTCGCTTCGTGATACAGGTCCCTCGTCTGAATGTTTGTCATAGAGCAAAGCGTGCAGGAGAACAATAGCATGTGCCTTGAGGCCGAATGGAGGAGATAACGGTTGAAAGAGTAGAGAAGCAGGACGGGGAAACTGGCTGCATTGTGCGTATTACATATTGATGAGATCAGGATTCAGTATCTGACGGACATCTATGCCAGTTTGGAAATTAACATGAAATCAATGTTTGTTCTTGAAGCGACCCCTTGTGGCTATTTTATGCCCTACATACCTTTTTTCACCGTAACCGTTATCGCAGGAGACCATAACCAAAAATATATTTAATTATTATTATGCTATGCATATAAAAATCTGTTATTTTATTTTTGTTTGTGTTATATTGCTTTGTAGGTTTGTAATTATTACCCTTGCCCATCAAATGCTCATTCGTTTTTTCCGAACTTTGAAAAAAATGGAATTGTCCCAGTTTATAATTATCAGCCAACGTAATTTTTTTGTTTCAATATACCCTCGGACATGAGAGTAATTCCAGAATGATCGTTACCGTAATGTCAGATTCCTCGCCTGGAAAATCGTGATTTTAAAATGAGATGTATGTAGGTCTATGTATGTGCTATATGTTTGGACTAATATGTCTTTTATGTACCACTTTCATATGTAACGTTAATATTAAATACTGAAATTCCCTTCCAATCAATTTACCTTCTTCATTATGTAACAATCTAACAAAATCTCCGTATTGACGCTTTTTTAATACAAATGACTGGAAGTTATCTTTAGATGACGGCTGTCCTTCCAGGAAGTCAGCTGACGAAGATTTGATGTATCGCTATCGTGCAGCTGTCTTCCAGCAAATTACGCCAACTAGTTTTAAAGGAACGTTACTGAAAATGTGATTGATTTTTCCACAATTACTTATGATTTATTATTTTGGGATTTCGCCTTTATCAAAGTATTAGACTGCTATGTTTTGTATCTAAAACTTGAGTTTAGGTAACCATTCCCTCGTCAAATTCGAGTTAGTGATCCTTTAAAATACTCAGCATGATACGGGTATGAAATGTGTAGGTTCCTGGTCAGCCACTAGGTGTCCTCAGTGCCCTTATGTGTGGAGGTTTAATGTTTTTTACGTGCTAATGTACTGTAAATAGCAATGAAATTGTTTCATCTTTAAGTGATTCGAGTCGTTCGAAAGGACTGCCATCGGTATTCGAATGCGTTTTTCACTGTGCTGGGGATACAAACTCGGAATTATCCCTTTTTCGTTTTTCACAGATACCTGTATGTGTTTGTACATTGTCAAAGAAGTTTATGAGGAATTTCACAAATAAATCATTTTGCATTACAATACACACACACAAATACAGTAGCCTATATTGGCAACACATTCACATGCTTAATGCACACTGAAAGCTGAGCATTTAATTTTCTGCATGCAGTAGTGGACATGGCACAGCTTCCAGCCAAACTAAGTAATAATAAAGATTATAGCTGCTGTGAGAGGCGGAGCCGGGCGCGGGCGCGCTCCAGGTGTTCGGGGACGCGCACGGGGCCGAGCGTCCATCCCCAGTCATCTACTGGGAGTTGCATTGTAACGCTGCGGCCGCCGAAGCTACTCCACTGGAATCCGCTTCATATTTTCAGTCCGCTTTACTACGTCCGTTTGGGCGATTTACATTACAGGAGGGAGACCTTTTTTTGGCGTTTTTAGGTATGATTCGTGCCGGACGAACATGGAAGGCGTTTTAATTTCCAGCAGAAAGTGGGCTTTAAATCGCACCGCTGAGCGCCTTTGCAGCCCCCGCTCCGAAGAGCTGCGCTGAATCGCCGCCGGGGAGGGGGGGGGGGGGGGGGGGGGGGGGGGGGGGGGGGGGGGGGG
>JAODLD010000144.1:8067039-8093529 GCA_026781065.1 Mormyrops boulengeri
CCCCCCCCCCCCCCCCCCCCCCCCCCCCCCCCCCCCCCCCCCCCCCCCCCCCCCGCCCCCCCCCCCCCCCCCGGGGGGCTGGGTTCAACCTCAAGCTCTGTAGGATAGGGGCCTCCCTGCGGTTGGCCGTATCCTTGGCGTTCGAAAGCTGACCACATTTAAATAGCGGATATCGTTTTTCAGCCGTGCACATATTCAGAAAAATTCCCCAAGGCTTGTGAGGTCATCCTGGGTTTATGGTGGGGGGGGGGTTCCGCTGCGGTCTCAGAGCCTTCCTGCCTCCATGCTGTTTTATTACATCCACTCCCTGCTCACGCTTCCCTGGGCTACATCTCGGCTCTCTGTCGAAACGCACACTTCTCAGGCTCCCTAACGAGGCTCCCTAACATGACTCAGCTTTGAAACCTACTTAAGCCTTAACACTACTGCTCAGTTTTCTCCCCAGGCTTTCATAAGTCACTTTTAGACTCTTCCTAATGGCTTAATTTTCAATGTTTTCGCTCCTCTGCCTCCCCCCTCCACCCCATGTTTGCCTGTGTGTGTGTGGGTTCATAACGACGCCCTTCCTAACATCTCTCCCCATCCTCACTAACTCGCCCTGTGTGCGTCCCCATGGCGACGTGTGCGTCTGCGCCCCCTGGCTGTGACACCCTGCAGAATTCCTCCAGCTCTCCTTCCTCGGATGCCTCTGAGACCTGCCAGTCGGTCAGCGAGTGCAGCTCCCCCACCTCTGTCAGCTCGGGCTCCACCATGGGCGGGGCCCTGGCCTCCGCTGAAAAGGTGAACTGCCCCCCCCTCCCCCCCCAGTGCTCCGCAGGCAGCCCTCTTGCCCCTCCAGGAACCACAGGTCAAACGTCATAAGCAGCGCACATAGGAACACGCTGATCACCCTACAAACCAGAAGCGAGCGAGCCGGGGGGGTCCATCGTCCGTGTTCATTCTCATTCTTGAGTTCTGTTGGTTTTGTTTCACCTTAATACAGTATTAGTTTTTATGTTTTGCTATGTATATGATTTCTCCATTCTCTTGTGCTTATTTAAATTTTTAATTTACATTTTTTTTCATGCCACATTGTAGTTGTCAAATGGGTATGATCACCACTCGCTCAGTGATGCCCCCTACCTGACCGGAGTGGGGTTGGGGGGCGCCTACCCATACTTCCCAGCCCCCTCTTCCTCAGTCCCCCACGCTCAGGCCCCCTCCATCCGCTTGTGGTCCCGGCCCAGCTCCGCCCTTCTCCCCGACTACCCCCACTATTGCACCCTGGGCCCGGGCACGATCCCCTCTTCCAAAGTCCCCAGCTGGAAGGTTTGTTTGCTCGGCCTCCATCGCTCCGAACCTCCTCTGTCCCTCTCGGGCCTCCACACAAAGTCTTTCTAAACACCTCCTTCTGAGTCTCTCTGCCTCTGATTGGTGAACCTCTATCAGACATCCAAGGCTCCCTTTCGCACATTCCTCCGTCTTCCTTCACTTCCTCTCCCTCTCTGTACACTTGGGCTCCTATTTCTGTGTTCTCCGTCTTCTTAAGATCCCATGTGCATATGAAGTCGCACATGCCGGCTTCACTGTATTAATGCATGCGGCTCAATTAATCGCAAGTGAATTCCGAAGACGCCGTGGCTCCCCAGGGAGCTTTTATGAGTCTAGAAGGGCAGGAAATTAGTTTTTATTACCCTTGTCTAGTGCATTCACTGACAAGAAAAGTGTCTTTCAAGCTGAATCAGAAGTTATGGTGATCATAATGGTGTGCAGCCGCGTGCAATACAGTCTTTAGTGCTGGAGATTTTGGAAGGAAATGGAGCCTTTTCTACATTTCAGCTGTGTTTAGCTTCATTGGCCAGAGATTCTGTAACAATTAAAAGTTCAATGTTTGAGGTTAATAGGGCAGGTGTAGCCACTAGGCGCGAGTACAGTAGTATAGTGAGTATTTCTGGTAGTATTGCTTAATGTATTGTTAATGTTTGAGGTTAATAGGGCAGGTGTAGCATGTGCTGCTAGGCTTGAGTATAGTACTATAGCGAGAGTATTTCTGGTAGCATTGCTTCCTCGCTAAGCACTCCCCGTCTCAGGCTTACTCTCTCTTGCCACTTCTGGGTCCTGGGTTCCACCCACTTCTGCAGGACTGGGCCAAACCGGGCCCTTACGACCAGCCCACGGTAAACACCCTGAGGAGGAACAAGGAGAAGCGGGACGCCGGCGAGCCGGGTGCCATGGGGGGCTCCGCCCACTGGGACGATCCCCAGAAGGCCAGGAGTGTGGCTGCACCCACCACACCCAAGGTAATGCGGAGACCGTTTGACCTCGATCGGGTGTCTAATCAGAGTATAGCAAATAAACGGTTCAGCTAGCCCTATACCTTTATGGGTGTTTAAGAGAGCGTGTTCCTCACATCCCCATGGCTGGTTACTGGTATCATCTCCCATCTTTAGCTGTGTTTAAGTGGGCAGCCTCGCTAATGCGCACTACCCCATATTCCCCACGTCCCAGGCAGAGGAGGCCGAAGCCCACGAGGAGCTGGCCCTGGCCCTGTCCCGCGGCCTCCAGCTGGACCCCCAGCGCTCCAGCCGGGACTCCCTACAGGGCTCCAGCGGCTACAGCACACAGAGCACCACGCCTTGCTGCTCCGAGGACACCATCCCCTCCCAGGGTAAGCGGTCCCACTCAGTCACCCACGCAGAGCCACTCAAACCACGCGGTCATGTGGGCCACAAACAGTCACTGCACTAAATATTAATTACTTATTAATGAGAAGCTTAAGCAGCATGTTCTGCTAACCAGCTAGCTACCTACGATCTTAGACATACAAACAGAACACCATTAACAAGGAAAGGGTGTTAACCCCTTTCTGATTATTTTAAATACTTTAGTAATGGTAGAATTTTATGAGCACAGTTGACCTGTTATATCTTTCACTTAAGATGCAGATCATAAGTTTGTGCAGAGTGAGTAAAAGCTAACCTGCAGAACCACCATTGAAGGTCACATGACTGCAGCCATGTGAACTGATGCCCATAGTGATGTCCTCAAACATGCCTGTCTGTTTTCCTTCCAGTGTCTGACTACGATTACTTCTCCGTGGGCAGCGAGCAGGAGGTGGACCAGCAGGACTTTGACAAGTCCTCCACCATCCCACGCAACAGCGACATCAGCCAGTCCTACCGCAAGCTGTTTCAGGCAAAGCGACCGGCCTCCACCGCTGGGCTGCCCTCCACGGGGGGCCCTGTCATCGTCACCCCGGGTGTGGCCACCATCCGCCGCACGCCCTCCACCAAGCCGTCGGTGAGGCGGGCGCCCAGTGTCGGGGGCCCCATCCCCATTAAGACACCAGTGATTCCGGTAAAAACACCCACGGTGCCTGACCTTCCAAGTCCCGGCTTTTCCAGCCTGGGCGGGGGATCTGAGGAAGGGGAGGAAGCGGCCAGCCCCGGGTCACCGGAACCCGGAGGGGAGAGCGACCAGCTGGGGGTCCTGCCCTCGGCCTCCTGGAGCGGTCAGGCCTCCACCACCCCCCCGGGGGCCCTGCCCCAGCCCACCACCCCCCAAGGAGATGCAGGGACACCAGAGGATCCAGATAAGCAGCTGGAGGAGGTGGACTCTTTTGACGTTCAGGGAGATGACATGCTTCTGGCTATCCGCCGGGGCGTCAGGCTGAAGAGGACAACAACCAACGACCGCTCTGCGCCACGCATCGCATAGGGGGCGCCAGCGAGCGAGACTCCAGAATGCCACAGTATTCACAGGCCATCCTGAGGCATTGTCCATTCCAGTGTGGTTCGAAGGAGGCAAAGTAATTATTATGATCACGATAATAATAATAATTATATAAAGTTCAACTTTCGATTTTTGCTTTGGAGATAGGGAGAGGAACAATTTATCCTTCTAAGATGAGAGACTGACGTCACAGATATTCGTTTTCATCAGGTGTAGAAAGCGAGTGTTTGGTCCTTCTGTCGCCTCAATGCCTCTGTATCCCGGTTCAAGGTTCTCACATTTTCCACCCGGGATGTTCTTTGTGAACCTCAATTCTTAAGGCCGGCTCGGCGCAGAGAATGTAACCTGCGGATGTTTTTATTTTTATTTGCTTTTTATTTTTCAGTTTTTATTTCTACATTCTCCAGAAGACCACTTCAAATAGACCATGCACTCAGTAGTGGTGGTATAATTCTCAGAGCCACATGCCAGTTAATGGCGAGCAGTGCGTTGCGGGTAATTCGCCAAATACTACCGATTCCCGTAATACAGGTATACGGTTATAAAGTCAGATATTTAAAAAAATATATAAAAAAATACAGCCAGCTCTTCAGAAAAGTCCAAATGTATACGCTTTATAAATATGTTAAAATGCTTTAGAACCAGGCTGCTTTGCTTTTATTGTTCTTCATTTGTAGATTTTTTTTCTATTTTAATTGAGTCTGACATGCATGCAGCCTGACCACTCTAACTGGTTTGCTCTTGTAAAGAAGTTGTAAAATTCACGATGGATACACACAAGCTTCTCTTCACAAAAAACATGCACTATTGTCATTATCACTAATACTGTCCTGGACTGGATACTCAGCAGTAGCAACAAAGCCGAGTAACACTGTAAATACTTAACCGTCAATTTTTGGGATTAATTTATTCTCTTCGGTTTAAACCTTAATCCTTACATCTGAATTAATGCTTTCTCATATGTTCTGTTTATCTTATATTAATATATAAATCTGTTGGAGTCTTGAGGCCTTTTGCTGTGAAATTAACACAGCACAACTAAGTTCTGCGGCCAGCTGCTTGTTTATTTGTTTCTGTGTACAGCTACGCACCTCCCTGTGTGGCTCGTTCCTGACTAGTGGAGGACCCGAGTCTTTCTCTTAATGCCCTCCAGAGGGCAACAGAGGTCAGTGCTCAGGTGAGCATTTAATTATGCAAGCCATTAAATGGAGCGTATTTCACCGAAGCTGTAAAATTGTGTTAATGTTTTTTTTAATTATTATTATGCTATCAGCCTCTTGTTTGGAGTTCTGTATGACCGGAGTGTGTGTAGACCCACAAACTCTACATACCTTGCATGTCACACGCTGTCTGCACACGTGACCCAGTCATGGTTACTCCCAGAAGCACACCTACAGTATTGTGTCATGGCAGCACAGAACGTTGTAGCTAGTTCCTGTAGTTAGCCGTTTACACACTCGTACGTAGCTTTCCCTAATGTCCGCCGTCGCACCCGCTAACGACAAGTGGAGTAAGTTGTCATAGAGCCACCACTAACCCCCAATGTAGAGAGTTGTTAGACGTTTAATCTTAGCAGAGGGAGAGTGGACTGCCTTGCAGTCTGTCCTGCAGGGTGTGGCATTCTTGATTTTGTACATGCGTTTATTATTATTATTATTATTCTGTTTTTATAATTTTGCATGCTTTCCATTGAGTCACAGCATCCCACTGTTCCCAGAATTCTCTGATGGGGGGGGGGAGAATTTGGACAGAAAAGGGCCAGTCAGTCCCAGTGGTGCTTCACATGCACCCTAGCCACCCGGGTACGAAGCAGCGATCCACGACGTGCAGAGACAAGCTGATCTCTTTACCTTGAACAAGCGGGTCACATGCGATTATAAAGGACGAACTAGCAGTAATTACCTTACCATCCTTAATTTAAGCATTTCACACATTCATTACCTCCAGCTTTGATGCTCATCTTTTACCGATTATTTTTTTGTACATTTTTTTTTGGATTTGCAAATTGAAGATCCACAAGTTTCCACACTGTTGCTACTTGTGGTGATACTTGGAGAGGAGGAGCTCTGCCTATCTATTCAATGTGAATATAATATAAAAGCTGTATAGTCTATATCACATAGGTAACTTCAAATGCTCAGCCACCTGTAGCTTTTCCTTCTCAGTTGCAGGCCTGAGATGTTGTAGGGGGGAAAGGCCCCGTTTTAAAAATGCTTTAAAAATGTGGAATCTGCAGCTGATGCTAAAACCCTATTGGTGGTTCCCCCTCATTACCGAAGTTTTGATATTGTCTGTGCACCAACCTTTACTTGTAATAATGCTGTGAATCAGCTGTTTAGATATTTAACATCAGAGCATATCTAGAGTTTTTTTTTTTTTTAAAGTTGCCAAATTTTCTGTAAATGTGTAAAACCAATTTAAGTACTTTAAAAGAAAATGTGTTTTTGCATATTGTAAAAGCAGACTGTCAGATGAATATTAGATTTTGTTCCTAATAATTTAGTTGCTAGTTTGTACTCAGTTGACCCCTTTCCCTGTACAGTTGTTCAAACAGGCTCTAAATCCCACAATTTCCTTTTTTTGTGTAACTGCTTCAGCCCTGTATTAAAGATTATGCAAATCCATTTTTTCCAGCCTGTCACTTTTGATCCTAGTGGAAAACATCTTTCACTTACAGAATTCTGTCTTCCACAACCTTCCTTACCATGAGTGAAGAATAGAACATGTAATTGTTAGTTAAACATCACACATTAACAGAATTTGTCACACGTGAGGAACACACGGGCTGCTTGCAGGATGGCATCATAACAGTACTTTAATGTGTTTAGGGGGTCAGTTCCTGAAACTGAATACCCATGTTCTATGTACATCCAGGCATGTTCCACAGCTATGGTCAACTTCCCCTTTGCAGTGGGGGGGCTCAGACTGGCCGCTCCCTGGGCCTAGTGACGTACTGCCACCACAGAGGGGGGAGATCGCCCTCCCTGCGGGCCGGGGGCAGGGCCTCGGTCCTGGGCCCCCCCGCAGGAGTCTCTTCCTGCAGTTGCTGCACCTGCAAAGTGCAACCGAACAAGGTGACCATCCTTGATCGCTGATTTACTATAAAAAACTGATGATCCTTTCAAATTCACCGCATTCATGAAAAATGAAACTGATTCGCACTGACCTCCCGATCCCAGCTCTTCTCCCGGAGCTTCTTCCACTGCTCCCGCTTGGAAAAGTAATCCGGGTACATGGCCTTCTCCGAGGGATGCCAGTAATCCAGACACCATTCGGGGACCTGAGTATGGAGACACAGGCGTTGGGCACTAGTGGCCAAAGCGCCCATTGCTCAGCTCAGAGAGGGAGGGTCTCCTACCTTGTAACACTCGTATCGCTCGTAGGAGGTGCCCCCAGGGGAGTCTGGGAAGAGGTAGGGCTGAGGGTGTTGATTTGCCCAGAACTCCTCCTCTCCAGCTTTCAGCATCAGCGTGGCCTTCACCATGTCCTTCTCATTCTTGTTCTCATCGAAGCGGGCTCGCAGCACACAAGCATAGAAGCGGTACTTATCCCTGTCGACCCAAAGGCGTTCATTGTACGACACGACACTAATGGTGTGACCATCTGAATAGTTGATTCTGACAAATAGACTGCAATAAAATTACATCAGGGACGGGGGGGGGACAACAGGAGATGTATATGCTGTATTGATGCTGGCTGTTCACCGTGGACTCTCTATAGGGTAGGGGCAGCAATAAAAAGCCTAATAAACTAAAATTCCTCTATTCAACACTGTGACCCCTATCTTCACATCATAGTCCAATATCTAGTGACCAATAACAAAGTGCTAGATAATACAATGCCCCTCGTGCACTAGCTCATGAAGTACTCTACTGTCCTAGAGGCACACCCTCACAAGTGTTCATTGTCAACATACAGTGTCAATGTCATTACATGCAAGCATATTTTTAAAAGTTAACACTTGCACATGAAAGACGCAGACGCGATCAAAGTGGAACAAGTACTAAATTTGGGATTTGTAATACAACAACTAGCATGAGTGATATGTTACGCATATTCTGTCAGAATAATGGTCAGATCTCCCATGTATCAAAAGCAGAGGTAATCATGAGTAACTTAAGGGATGTTATTCGGACACGGTAGTAATGACTCGTTCTGTCCTCATGGTGGCAGTCGAAGGCTAAACACTGGGTCTCCATAATGTATGTGTACTCATGTATCGATTTTCTCTATTTTAAATCAATAATACGCCGTGAAACTTTCATTACTATTCTTTGGTGTTTATAGCATATATAGACACACAGCTAATCATAAGATCAAGCAATTTAATTTAGAAAAAGCATGACATAACAGGTAACAGACAGCGAAGCAAACCTGTAACATTAACTAGAACAACCAGAAATAACCGCCTTATAACTATTAATCAAAATGCGTGATGGCACTGCTGCACAAATCGCTTAAGAAACATGCTGTGTTCAGTACAGACCTTTACACCAAAACTAATCCGTCGACACTGGCGTCTCCTGACCTGCGCTAGCTAACGGCTTCGGGCCTTCTCTACATAAAACGTAAAATAAAACGGTAGGTCCCCCCACCACCAAGCATCTCCGTTAATATGCTGCCCTTACCTGAATATGCACCAGGACTCAAGGTGCCGCAGAGCCTTCTTGTAAAGTCTGAGCACCTTCTGCTGATGAGTGAAATACGCAGAGGCCATTTCGTCCGGCAGGCCCCCCGACCGGGATCACCTTCTGTCGCTCACGCATGCGCCCTTCTACGTCTCTCGCTCACGCATGCGCTCTTCTTCTCCTCGACGCGCTCGCAGCCCTCTGCTTCCCCCTACGGGGCAGTTGAGGATTAAGCGTTCAGTCGTGTTATCTCTACTCTGTTATGGAATTTCTTAACCAAATTCCCCTTTTGTCCCTGCTGCCAGGGAAGATGTCCTCCGTGACCATACGTCCTCCTTTTCCCGGACTTACTTTTCTGGGACCTAAGATGCCTGAAATGTCCTTGATTTCGCTTTGTTTCATGTTGACGTATGCCTTCTACAGTCAGAATATTTCCCGTGTGCATATTTGCGTTATTTTGACGATTCTCTGTGCGTCCCGCCCCCGGGGTTGTCTCCTTTTTGCAGCAAAATATGGTCACCCGAGATAACCCATTCTTCACTTCAATAGGGGCAGATCTAAGGGATGACCACTTAACCTCGCCACCCTTAAATGTACCCAGACTTATTTGTAAACGATGCTGTGACCCATCATCTGTGACCCAAAGCCCACTGGCCCCAGCACCATCTATGGTAACTGGCGTGGCTATTTTTACCATGTCATAATCCATCATTTATTATATTTATATATGTATTATGTTTCTCACTGTTTGCAGTCACTGTCATTGACAATATCAGTTGTATGAGTAAGTAAAGAATGGGAAGGTAATTTTGGCGTTATTTAAAACAGTAAAATTGCGTTTTATTTATTTTTTGGCTCTGGCTTGTCTGCAAAGAGCATCAACAATATCGTATATTCGGTATAGGCTGCCAGGGTTGTGCTCTGTTGCAACATAAAAATAAAAATAAAATTAAAAAAATTAAAAATAATGCGATATCAAAGACCAATTTAGCATAGGTCTACATAAAACTGCCCCGAGGTACAGACGTGCAACTATATATAGACATAATACCCTTGTGCTACTTTGTATTTAGCAATTGCTTTATGATATTTTCATAAAAATTGGTAGTAATTAGTATCCATTATGACAACTGCATATTTTATATATGCATTTCTAAAATGAGTACAACAGTAATACACAAATAACATATATACTTTGAAATAAAAAACGGTACATAATCCGATTTTAGTTAGAGCTGCTTGAAAAACAGTGGTATATGTTTTTTATGATTCAGATTATGATGTTGTAAACACGTAGTGTCGCACACACATATCCAGCGCGCTTCACAGAAACTGGGGATCACGTCACTTTATGTCCTGCAGTAAAACGTTCTGCGTCATGCTGCAAAGCACTTTACGTCCCTTTGAAACGCTCGAGCCGGACAGTTACTTCCGCGTTCTTTGCATAGCAACGCCGCGGAGAAGATGGCTGAGGGTCGGGCCCCCTGCGGTATAACTTTACGAGATTTTTAGGCATGTGTTGATCTCCGCGTGTTCTTCCTCCCCTCCCCCGTAACCCATGGCGTCCCCGCCAGCTCGGATCGGCCAGCAGGCCTTGGCTGTAGTGGACGTGACATTCCGGGTTCCCTGCATCTTTATCATCGACGCCATTTTTAACTCCTCTCACACCGAAGCTGATCTGGGCAGCGGATGGTTCGAGGCTGTCGGGAGGATTTTGATCAGAGTTTTAGGTAAGGTCTCGCACGGATTCTGCACTGCCCGGCACCGTGTGGCCCGCAACGTCTACGGGCTGTCAGTTTGCTGGGTAAAACAGTGTGTGACAGTACCTGGCCAGCTGTCTGTGTCACCTGTCAACTTGCATTTACCCGTACAAATCCATTGTCCTCCCATACACTGACACTTCCAGGGTGTGCTGTATAATGGCTTCACGATCGCTTAATTCGCCTGTCCCTAATGGTAGGGATGCAGTTAAATCTGGTCATTTCGTTACGAAATTTCCTTCATTCTCTTAGCACCGGTAAAGCCTCTTATACAGATGCCAGGCCTTTGCGTCAGCATCCCGATTCTTCAGTTGTACATCTATTGCCTTCCAACACTGATCTGAGTCTCGCATTGTCTTATAAAGTAATATAATGCGCACGATGAATCCGCCCCACGAAGTCCTTGCCACGTCCCGAGTGCCTCCCCAGCATCTTTCCTTTAAATCTTTGTCTATACACTAATAATTTACTAGCGCTAAATATTTTACACTTTCGGACGTATCTGTCTACTTCTGTGATGGTGCCGCGATCCCCATTACCCCGTTAAAATAATTTTATTTTTAAATGTAGTTTTCCGATTAAAATGCATAATTGTAACTCTTTCATGCATTGTTTTAAGATTCAGTTTATTGTCATCATGCACAGTGCAAGTACAGTGCCAATTAAATGCAGTTAGAATTCGACCAAAATAGTCAGATAATAGTGCACTTTCCAATGGTATAAATGCCACTTATGTTCTACAGGAGTTTTCAACTTTTTTGAACCAGACTGACAACCTAGAAATAGACCAGACCTAGGAAAGTCAGGGCTGGTGTGTGGGTGGGTAGTGCATCAGATCTTCACAGGTGCGAGGCTGACGTCCTGTCAGTACCAGGGCAGTCGGTTTTTTTAGTCTAAGTCTTTCTAAGTCTCATGATTAAAGGTGTGTTCTTATTTGTTTACTAATACTTTGCTTATATAACATTCTCTATCAGGGACTTAATTTCAAAGTTATACGTTAAATTCGATTGCATTTCTGTTTCTCAGCCTCACATTTTTTCTTCTTTGTTTGTTATTTACCAAATGCTGGGGAGGAATTAAAGGCAAAGCTGATAAGCTATAATGGAATATGGGTGGATGGAATAATACCTTAGATGAATATAATTTCTCATTATTAATCAGAGGTCTTGCATTCATTTAGTTAGTTCAAGTGAACCCAAAACACCCTGCTCATGGAACATTAAAATAAAAGTATTTATAATACTGAAATAACTTTAGTTGTTTTTCATTGCTTCATCGCTCTGTCTGGCTGGTTTGGCCATGCAGTGTGTGTGCCCCCTGCATGTGACACTTGTAACTGGCCGTCCTGTTTCCCATGCAGGTGTCCTGGTTTCCAGCATGGTCCTGGTTCTGTCACAGCGGGCACTCTTCCGGTTCTACGCCTTGTTCCTTGCTGTCCTCCTAGGAGCCATGGCCGTCTGGCTGAACTGCTACGTGGCTTGGCATGCAAACCCCTATGGCGGATATGAGGCTTTCGGTCTGCATGTCTTCCCTGGTGACAGACCCACCCTTTGGCTCGGGGTGGCCACCTTCCAGCTGGCACTGGGGGCCGGCTATGTGATGCTGCTCGGCCTGCGGCCGTCCTTGGCAGCCTTCGTGGTTTTGGCCGCAGTGCTGCCCATTGGGACCTTGGCGGTTGGATTACCGCCGGAGGCGCGGCAGCTAGTGGCTGCCGCCTCGGGCCTGGTGCTGGCCATCCACACACTTGCATATCTGACCCTGAAACTCAAGTGGTTCTGCTTCTCCTGTCGCTATGTCTACCTGCTTCTCCGGCACCTGCACCGGGTCTATGGTGTCCAGATGCTGCTGGAGGACACCTGGAAGAGGATCCGTTTTCCTGACGTGCTCCGGGTCTTCTGGCTCACCCGTATGACCGCGCAGGCCGTTATCCTGCTCTATGTGGTTGGGGCGACAGGAAACCGGGATGGCAGCCAGAGTTATGTCACCGGGGACGTCTTCTGGGACTTGTTCAGTAAACTCATCATCAGTGGCTGCGGCTCCATGCTGACGGTGCTGGGTATGAGTGCAGTGATCTCCTCCATCGCGCACTACCTTGGTCTAGGAATTTTGGCATTCATTGGCTCCACAGAAGAGGAGGACAAGCGGCTTGGCTTCGTTGCCCCGGTCCTATTCTTTATCTTGGCTTTGCAGACAGGGTTAAGTGGGCTAAATCCTGAGGAAAGACTGGTGCGGCTCAGCCGTAACCTGTGCCTTCTGCTGACTGCCATCTTGCATTTCATTCACGGGATGACCGACCCGGTCCTCATGTCCTTGAGTGCCTCTCACGTGTCGTCCTTCCGGAGGCACTTTCCCGTCCTGCTGGTGTCGCTCTTGCTCTTCGTTCTGCCTGTGGTGCTGAGCTATGCCCTCTGGCAGCTGTACGCCCTCAACACCTGGCTGTTCGCCGTCACGGCCTTCTGCGTGGAGCTTTGCCTCAAGGTTGTTGTGTCACTGACAGTCTACGTGCTCTTCATGGTTGATGGCTACTATGGTGTGCTCTGGGAGAAGCTGGACGACCACGTATACTATGTGCGCTCTGCAGGAAACATTATCGAGTTCATCTTTGGGGTCGTGATGTTCGGGAATGGGGCCTACACCATGGTGTTTGAGTCCGGCAGCAAGATCCGCGCTTGCATGATGTGCCTCCATGCCTACTTCAACATTTACCTGCAGGCCAAGAACGGCTGGAAGACGTTCATCAACCGCCGGACCGCCGTCAAAAAGATAAACTCCCTGCCAGAGGTTAAGGGCAGCCAGCTGAGAAATATCGAGGACGTCTGTGCTATCTGCTACCAGGAGTTCAGCTCCTCGGCGCGCCTTACGCCTTGCCGGCACTACTTCCACACCCTCTGCCTGCGCAAGTGGCTGTACATCCAGGACACCTGTCCCATGTGCCACCAAAGGGTCTACATCGAGGAGGACATCCAGGACAGCTCCACCTTCTCGAACAATAACGGGTTCGTCGCCCCCAATGAGGATGCAGTCGAGCTGGCCGCCGCTGGGGGGGTGGATCCCGTTGCCACAGACCTTGAGGACGAATTTCTGGAGGACAACGACAGCATAGAGTATGATGAGGATGAGTGGGAAATGCAAAACAGGGGAATTCCTGTAGAGGAAGACTACGTCGATGACGAGACAGACTCCAGCGGGGAATGACCCGAACGTAATTTGACTTTCATTTATGGCAAAATCAGGGATGCTCTTTTTTCCCCCCCTTCAAGGGCTCACACGGTAAAGGCGAAGGTTGTGGTACAGTGTTCCGAGCGATATTACGTAAAAAGAAATCGGGAAGAATCCAAGCAGGCTGCCAGCTGTTACTTAATAGTTCGATGTGAAATGACTAAATAATATATATTTTAAAGAAAAATATGATTGTTTGTATTTGTTTATTTCTCAGTAATGTTAAGTTCCTTTTATTTATTTTGTTCAACTATTCAGGTTAAATATTTAGAGAAAGCAAAACTTCCTAATAAAAATCCCTGTTAAGGAATATTATGAAGGTGACTCGTCCAAGACAGTTCTGTGACAAGCAGAAAGAATTCATTTAATGTGACGGGCTACTGTAACCACAGATATACCTCTGATCGTCGTTACTGGTCTCTTGTGTGACCTTACTGGAATTGTGTACGTTGTTGTACATGCAATAAAATGGATTTTCCTTTAAAATGTTGCATTGGAAATGTCTGTTCCAGGTTAATGGTTTGGGTTGACTGAAAAACACAATCCGTCTCATTCGCATTAGCCTTTGTTTGGTTTTGGTATTCAGTCAGATCAAGCAGGTATTTAATGTGTTACCAAAGCAAATCTAGCAGGTATTTAATGTGTTACCAAAGCAAGGGAAGCTTTGGTTAACTCCTCCTTCCTAAAAATACCATTGATTGTCAGTAAACAAAATGAAGGATTGATTTTGGTGAATACAGTATGTTAAACTTTGGTTAAAAATGCTACGATAAGGTCAATTACAACTTAAAAGTATTTCACTTCCAATTGTAGCATTGCTAGTTCCATCCTGGGGCCTGTATCATGAAGCAAGATTTCTTGCTTAGCCGGATAACTTAATTTGTTGGATTTGAGGCAGTCTGAGCTGAACATAAGTGAACGAAGATAGTCTGTTTAAACTGAAGTACTTTAAATCCAATAAGTTATCCGGCTAGGCAAGGATTCCATCTTTGTGCTGCTGGCCCCTGGAATGGATGATGCTATTGTGCTTTAGGGAAGAATACTGTACCAAAATTAGTTACATGCAAGGTTTTTACTGTGTGAATGGGTGATGTATGGAACAGGAAGGATGTATGGTGATCAACTACACTTGACAGCCATATCATATGTGTTTAAATGATAAATATGTTATAACTCTATGATATTTCTAAATTTCTCATTTCAAACTGGCTTTTCACATATGCTTTCTTTCTAGCCGTTTTATTTATTGTCACAGGTGCTTTGCAAACTTTATAAAAGGCGTACTACCTCAGAAAGTGCTCCCCATGTACCAGTGGCAAAGAAATTGCCGACTTGGGAAGAGAAATAAAAGGCTAAGAAATGATAAGGCTCATAAACATCACCACCAGGAAATGTTCAACATCTACGCTGCAGTTGCATCAACGACAACAGAAGCAGAATTCACAACTGCAACGGCGCGGGTGTGAGTAAGGGATACCGCCCTTTGGTGTTCAAGTGTCGAGAAAAGTGAGCACTTTCTGGGACCCTGACGCGGGTGACTAGGGAAATGTGATGGTCAATCTGCCTGCACCGCAAATTTCATTGTCGGCTCATTTGGAAGCGTATTACGACACCCTGGGCTGATAACTTGCCCATAGCTGTTATTACATCCAGTCACTTAATACTTCCTATTCAAAATCCATTCATACTGTCACGCAAGTAATGAAACGCTAATTAAAAAGCATCTAAATTAGGAGTATAACGGCTTTAATAAGAGAACACACACTTCTATCTTTATCAATCTATTCCTCTATTTATTTCCTTTGTTGACATTCATTCTCCTCAGTCGATGGTGACATCCGATGCAGGTACATGCACAGTCAATGTGTGTCTCTGAACCTCCTCTGTGTCCCTCAGTACCTGTAAATTGACACTCATTGGTATACAGCTACTTTGTAAGTATTAGTCATCAAAATGGAGTCATCAGTGGTCTTCAGGATAAGCCTTCCTACAAAATAACACATTTGTGTGTGTGTGTGTGTGTGTGTGTGGTGTATGACTGTGCTCTGCAATGGGTTGGCGCCCCATCCTGGGTTGTTCCCCGCCTTGTGCCCATAAGCCTCTGGGATAGGCTCCCCCATGGGATGACATCACTGGCATTACTTCACACATACATCAAGTGGTCTAACCTGCAGCCTTTAATAGTCTATCCATCTATTTTCAGTAACTGCTTGTCCTGTTTTAGGGTTGTGGGGCATAAGGCAACAACCCAGGATGGGGCACCAACACACACCATTCACACCTATAGGCAATTTGGTAACTCCAGGTAATCTCAGTGTGTTTTGGACCGGGTACCTAGAGTACACAGGGAGCCATAGCAGAGACTCGAACCCCTGGTCGCCAAAATGTAAGGCAACAGTGCTAACCATTGCACCACCATGGCATCCTGTGTTTAACAGTGTAGCATGAAGTACAAAACACTCTGCATATTGCCATGAGGTGTGTAACTGTTTTGAGTGGGGAAAATGTATTCACGGTGTCTGTATTTAACTGCCGGCTGTAATATGGCAGAGTGTATTCAGTGTTTCTCTATTTACCTCTTGGGTATAGAACAGCATGTGTACACTGCTTTCCCTTTCTCAGAACCAGTTTCTCATCTGACCGGTTCACTGTGTCCTTGCTGAAAGATACCCAGCCCTTCTCTTCGTCACTAAGTGTTTCCATTACAGTGACCAGATAATCCATGTCAGGAAGGACACTTTCATTGCGATTAAAAGGACCTGGATTTCACTTTAGCACTGAGTTCTTGCTGTGTGCTGATTGGTCAGTCTCCTATAATCATGAATGTGTCACTAATGTTGATGTGAAACAGCTGGATGAGTTTTTCCAGCCGAAGTTAGAAACCAGTCAAAACACAAGAAGAATTGAACAACACTGGACCCTCGAGTTACGACTGACCTGACATACAAACAACTTGGGTTACGACCAAAGTCTTGAGTTAGGACCCGAATGCGGGTCGAGGCCAAAACGTGTATCCGCTTGTAAAGTTGTAAACAAAACACACCTCGCACATTATACAACCCTTTTTTATTAGGGTCGAGTATAATCCGGGGTGTCACACATCCCACCTGGTACCTCAGTGCGTGAACGCGGTAAAAATCAAAAGCAGGAGATAACCAAGCAAAAGTTACATATATTTCACATGAATTTTTATTAATCGATGCATGCACCGCGAACGCGTCGGAATGGATGCTGAAATATCGATTTCTTCGATACTGAATGTTTCATTTTGAGAATTGTTTCTGACGTCAAAATAGTCCTGCCAATTTTAACTACCGACCGGGGAAATGTAACGATCAATCCGACGCTCCCCGCCGCCCCATCGGGTTCAATATCAGCGAGACAGACCTTGGCAATAGATCGAATCGGAGCGAAAAGGAAATCGGTGACATTTCCCATTAGTAGCTGGTTTAAGACCCGTTTCTATGAACTTCTGAGTTTGTGCAGTTGGGCATGTCTCCGCTAGGTGGGGGTGTTTCCTAATAGGAAGGTTCCCATTGCAGGCATACGCGTATAGAACTACCTTAAAATATGTATCTAAAATATGTAAAATATGTATTCCCTTCCTGTAAAGAAAGGGAAATACTGCTGATGAAACCCAGGCTTACTAAATAAAAAATATTCGCTACGTGCTCAATTTTTCCAATCAGGCTTTCACTACGGGTAAAGAATATGGGCTATCACTAATTTAAAACGTAGTTAAACTGACGACAACATGATTGTTAAAATCTGCGATGAATACAAACGCAAAAACACTTACTGAACCTAATAGTTGTATTGGGTCATTCAAATCAGATAAATGTATCTTGTCTGGATATGTATTTAACGCAGTTCGTCCCAGTTTTTCCTCGACGAAGCGGCTCAAAAACAGGTCTGATAAGAATATATGTCATACCGGCCTCGATGTCTTTTTAAAGCTTGTGTTATTTTACTCAGATGCCGTTCTTGTCGGGGATGACAGTGTCTAAGAAAACGAAATGAGTCACTTTCTAAGGCTAAATATGTATTTAAAATGGTTATGGTTATTTCTAGACCGCATAACCATTTTAAATAACGAAAAGCTATGTTTATGACACACGAGTGAATATTCTAGTAGTTTCGTTTTTTAAATATTCACACAATTAGAGTATGATGCATTTGCATCTGGAAAGATATAGTTAATCTGTTTTATGTTATTGTCTTTATTGGATACGATGCACAGCGCTAATTTTGTGATTTGACTTGGATACCACTGTCTGTCATCGAATAGATAGATTAAAGTGTAAAATTAAAGAAATCAAAGTGTAGGTTGTGACAGTAACTGTCGGACAAACAAGTAATATTACGTACTAAAGGCCTATTTGATTAACTGAAAAAAATCCTACAGCTCGCAACAACGTCTTGGCGATGACAGAATGGTTTGTCTTAATACATCTTCCATTAATATGTTTTGAAGAATATAAATCAAGTACAATAGGTTTTATTAAGGTGGACAATGGATGGTAATATGCATTTTAAGTTTTTATAGCATGCATGCGGTTAGCTCTGTCCAGGTGGTTATTTTGAAACTATTTAACAATTAATATACTAACAATACTAGACACGAAAGAATGACAAAATCCATAGAGTCCACGCGCCCAAATATTTTACAACATCTTTTCTTCCTCTTGTATAAACATACACCAGTCGCGCCCGTAACACTTACTGTGCCTGTAAAGGAAGTGACGCACGACCTTATTTCAGCGATATTGTGGGAATAGTAGTCAAATACGGATGCATTCTACCTCATATTAGTGAGTCAGACTGCTGCTCGGAACTACATTTCCCATAACCCCATATTGGAGAGGGCGTGTCTCGATGCCCTGCAATACTCACTGATGGTTAGGGCTACGGGGACCAGCGGTGGGTATACTGGAAGAACGTTACCTTGAGAAGATGATATTCGGGCACGGCGAGGGCAAAAGCAGATCTCGGGACGAAATAATCGTCAGCACTCTTTTGCAGGTTTATGTAAAAAGCGGACGCGCTGAGGAGAGACACCAGACTGCGATTTAACGGACTCATCCAGAGGGAAAGCGTTCATCCCGGCTAGTGGAAACTATAGCTGATGGTCATTATAGGAAATGTGTCGGATCGGTTCCTTTTGCTTACCCCGATCGCGGATTTTTAGGACGGGGGAGACTTTGTGAAAACGCTCCCGAGGAGCTAAATGCCTGGAGATAAAGCGTAGATAACAAACAACCGGCGATATCCTGCTGAAAAGCCAGTAAGTCTGAGTGCTGTTGCCAGGTCACTGCATGGTATAATAATAATAAATTCGGAAGTAGTTTTTGACATTGGGAGGGTTTATTATCTCTAGAGCAAACACTTATTAGAGATTAACTTTTAGTAGTAAGAGACGCAGTAAGGTCATGTCAAGTCCTCGCTGCTGGTAACGGAACGGCCATAGCATGCATATTTTCATAACCAGTCATGGCTACTCCGCATTTATTCACATTCGTGTGTTTTATATATATATACATATTTAGCAGAGTCCGATCTGTCTTTAATTAAATGAATAAGAGAGAAATAAAATATTTTTAATGCCACCCTGTAAGTTGTATTCTAATCAAGAAAGTTAAGGACAGATGCGGTTAGACCAGCTCATCAGGGGCGTTTGGTTTAACTGGCATATGTCCCAACCTGCAGGATCCCCAACCCCAGTACAATGCTGCCCCGCCTGCAGAGAGCCCTGCGACCCGCCCTTGTCCTCCGATCCGGGCTAGTTTGCAGAGCTCCCCGCGGCAGCGACCTCCGCACGGCGCCCAAGACGCCGACCTCCGTGCAAAGTCGCGGCTTGGGCACGCACCCTCACAAGGAGCCGATGGAGCCGCTGAACTCGCCGCGGGGCGCTCGGGAGTTCATCTACAGCTTGCACCCCACGGAGCGGACGTGCCTGCTGCGGGAGCTACACCGCTTCGAGTCAATAGCTATTGCACAAGGTGAGAGGCGTCGATAGTAACGCAAGGGACCGGCGCCTGCAGCCGGGACGCTGAACTTGGCACCAAGATGTTGCGACATCGACTCTGCGTCTTTCACTTTGCGACTTACTTCTGTGCACGTGTGCTGTGTAACGAGTGCGCGCTCCCCCAGTTGAGAAACTGCGTAACTTAAGAAATGCAAGTGCGCGCACACACACACACAAACACACACACACACACTTTAAGCACCCGGACGCCGCCTTTCCGTCTTATTTAATTGCGCAGTAATATGGGAGTTACAGCAGTTATGAACAGTAACAATACCAGTGATCCCAGGCAGAGATAAAAAGCATGATGCCACGGATCGGGTCGGTAACGCGTGTCACGCCCCGCGCCTGTTGCATATTATCGGTTTGATGGACTAGTATTTCCCGCAAATCCAGCAACGGATGAGCATTCGGATAGATGCATGTCTACTCATCATGATTGGAGGGCGTTTCCAGCTTGTTTGATACTTTAATGCTGGCCTTAATTAATACTTAGTTAATGCATTAGGTGTACTTTTCAACAGGGCTGGGTTAGGATTACGAATCGGCCCAGGGATTTGGGATCCACAGACCAATTTGGAAAATGCCAGGTGGCCAGGGCCGCCCTGCCTTTTTCGTGTGTTTCAGTCGGACACGCTAGACGCGTTAATGCGATATTACCGGAATTCCCTCGATGCAGTGTTGCCAGGTCCAGCAGAAATCTCCAGCCCAAGGTCTGCTTCGAATCCGCCCAACAGGAGCTGAAACTAGCCCAGTATTTGAAATCCCAGAATACTGCATCTCAAAGAAATACACCAGTATTTTACACGCTGATCGCATTCAAGTTTTAAACTGTAATGTTTGCAAACTACCCCAATTCTTCGGATGTAGCCAATTTTAGGTTCATAATGGAATAATACATATTTGCCGTACGATTTCTTGCTTGAGAGTAGCCCTGCTTTCCGTGTACGTACGTCTCTGAGTTTCGGTGCATTCAGGTTTACTCAGCATTAATATCCACTTGCATTCATAATAATACATTTCTTTTCCCCCTTACAGTCCGCTGCCGCAGAACATTAAGGAAGAATCCAAAAAACCCTCCTAATATTTACCCTCAGCTATGTTTTCAAAATAGCCCAGTTGGACGGGAAAACCGCGGTTTACATGCACTAAGTTTATGCATCATCTGAGACACCTAGATTGAAATACAGTATTATTTTTAAATGAATACATTTCTACCGCCGTTTATTCAGCTGCTTTCTCTGGAGTCTTTTTTCTGCTGTAATCGGTCATCGCATTAGATAGACGCTGACTGTGAGAAACTGCTGGAAGGTGCAGATCGAGAGCCCTGATAAGCCTGGGAAAACCGCCGGCCTTAATCGCGATTTGTTTGGTATACATTAACATTATTTCATGTGTAACTCTTAATTATTATTTCATTTCCTGCATAACAGTCCTACATCAGATGAGCTTAGGTTTAAATTATGATGGGTCCTGTTTCAGCGTTCGTGAACCTTTTACTTTAAATGCCCACATAACGTTTTTGATCGTATTCATTTATTTTTCCACGAGATTTGGTGTATTTTCAATATGAGTTGCTGCTATAATTTAATAATACGCTTTGTTGTAAAACTAGCCAAGTGGTGGCAGAGGAAGCATCTGAAAGGCAGGACAGCAAAAGAGAGAAATTCTGGGCCAAGAAGTTTACCTTCTTGGAAAAAAATGAAAGGAGGAAAAATGTGAAATAAAAAGTGAATTGAGGCAGAGAGAGGAGAGCCATGTTGTGGTGGAGGAAAAGAATGATGAGGACGCAAGAGCAACAGAGAAAGAGATTAAAATGAATATGACACCGGTGGAGGTGAAATCGGATAGGAATGAGGATAAGGCAAGACTGCGGCAGTTGGAGGCTGAGATCGAGGCGCCGTTGGAGGAGATAAGAGGTGCTAAAGACAGTGTAGGAGATGGAGCATGACCTGAAGGCGGCGTTGATGGAGGAGGAGATCAAGCCAATGTTGGAGATGATGCAGGATGAGATGAAGGCAGTAGTGGAGTATACTGACTAGCAGTGATACTTGTAACATGAATAAAGGATAAAAAATGGAGAGAATGATGTTTTTATTTTGTGAAGGAGTGATATTCATCAAATGATGTCAGTAATTTTCAAATTGCCTAATAAAGATGATTACAGGCACATTGTATCTCAGTAAGACACATTCTGAGTTAACTGAAATCCGTATTATTCTCCTAAACCAGAATAAGTGGTCAGAAGACAGATGAAGTAGCACCCTGAATGTTGTGATGAGTGAACACAGAGTGGGTCAGACCTCCTGTGGGGAGCTGACGTGACTCCACCCCCACCTCTGTTTCATGCTTTATTCAGAGCTCCGCGTGCCTCTGACTGCATACTTCCTGTTTCCTGTGGCGTGTACCAAAGGACACAGCCTTTCTTCCCAAGATTTCCTTAAAAACGGAATCTGTGGAATGCTTCCTAGCTGTGATCCCGCAGTGTTAGGGCGCTTTCCCACTGCACTAGGTATGTACTTTGGTACTGCAGGAAAGTACCAGAAGTATGGTACTTCAAGGTGTTCATTTTCCACTGGCGCTTTTATTTTTTTGTTATTTTAATAAAATGACCTTCAGCGATACTAGAGCTGTGTAAGAGTACCGGAAGAGAAAACACACAGGTGCTATTCTGGATGATGGACCGTCAGAAAAGGCAAAAGGCTTTGGGAGTGTCTTTTGTCTTTGTAGCTGCTAAATCTACTCATTATTACAGTCATAAAGTTTTCTGCCTGCTACCTTGGAATCTCCATTGAATAATTTCTGTGAAAATGCTTAGGTTAGAATCTGAGCGTATTCTACGCTGGTTGACAGTGCATGTGTGTGTGTTTATGTGTGTTGGGCTTGTGGGGACTAGATTTGTTATCATAAAATAAAACTGAAACAAACGGACACTAAATAAAAGAAAATAATTCATGAAATAAAAAGAAAACTACCAAAAAAGCGTGA
Source organism: Mormyrops boulengeri (assembly GCA_026781065.1). Taxonomy (NCBI): domain Eukaryota; kingdom Metazoa; phylum Chordata; class Actinopteri; order Osteoglossiformes; family Mormyridae; genus Mormyrops; species Mormyrops boulengeri. The sequence goes on from JAODLD010000144.1 coordinate 8,089,371, forward strand.
CTCTGCAAAAGGTATTGCCACACCACCAACGTCTTTTACCTTGTATGTCCACAGTATCTCCTCTTTTAATAGTCCTGCCTGCAGATCTGTCCCTTTTTTCATCGCCACTTCAGTGCTTATCGCTTCCATAATTTACCAAGATAGTAGCATGTGGCACGCCCTGCTACATGAATTTAATCAGGATACCTCGAATTTATACAGATTACTTACTTTTGGGTGGCATAATACACATCATATTACTCTTTTAGGCAGGCAATCTGCTTAGCGAATAGTGGGCGTAAATAATGTCCGTATAGTGTGGAAACGCCGGTGTCCGTGTTCTAAAGCCCTGCAATGAAAGAGTCGATAGATTAATCCATAGAAAAACAGTCATTAGTGGCAGCCCTACGTAATATATTATACAAAATAGGCCTACTTTATTTCTTGTCATGCCATCCTGTTCTTGTTGTATCTGTTCTTCCGACCCGATTGCAATTTAAGGTCGTGTCACTTCATTTGTCCACGCATCCATTATTATTACTTTTATATAAATATTTTTTTTTTACTTTGTTTATAGTTGTTTTCTGAGTTCACAACTTTTTTTCAAGACAGCATTTGTATTGCATTTATCCCAAAGTATCAAAAAAGTACCTGAGTTGGTTTGGCGCTTTAGATACAGGAACTTTTGCTACTGGTTCTGGTACTCAACCAGATGTCAATGGAAAAGGGGAAGTACCGAAAAGTACCGTACCAAAAGTTCGGTATCTGATGTGGTGGAAAAGCGCCCATAGTGTGTCATGGCTTTGGAAAGAGGAATTTTGCCGATTGTGATGTCCAAATTTCCTGCAGTGTAGGTGTCTGTGAGAGAATGTGTGAGTGCATGTGCCCTGTGATGGACTGGCATCCCGTCCAGGGTGTCCCCTGCCATGTGCCCTGTGATGGACTGGCATCCCGTCCAGGCTGTACCCCTGGTCTTGCGCCTATATAAAGTAGAATTAATGTATGTACAGTGTAGCTTCACTTACCAGAGTTGATACAGTCATGCATCAATTAACAACAGGGATATGTTCTGAGAAATGCATCAAGCGATTTCACCGTTGTTTACTTTCAGACACCTAGACGGTATTGCCCACTACATACCCAGGCTATATGTTAAGCTCAAATAATGATTAAAAAGTACAGTATAGTTAACATATCAATGAGTAACAGTTATTTATTATCATTATTAAGTATTATGTACTCTAGCACAGTAGGTTTGTTTTCACCAGCATCACCACAAATATGTGAGTAGTGTCTTGCCCTATGATGTCACGACGGCTACGCCGTCACTAGGCGATGAGAATTTTTCAGTTCCGTTGTCATCTTATATAACTACCGTCATATATACTGGTATGGTCTGTTGTTGTGGCTCGATAATACACAAATGTTAAACTTTGTTTTTGCTTGTCTGCTTTTTTTTGTAAAAGTGAAAATCTTGTTGGGGTTTCTTTTGGTTAGAGAAAATAGGTGCTAATGTAGGTTTTTCATAAAAGTGAAGTGGCACAAAGTGAACATTTGTCAAGCGAAGGATACCTGTAGTGGCAGTAAAATGCAGGATTGATAAGGTTTACCTGTGACATCAGGTGAAGTCAGCGTTACATTAGGAATTATAAAAAATATGAAATGCGTTGTGTAAGTTTATAGATATGTGCAATTAACTTTTTTTCATCCAGGCTAAAATAACACAATATATAGTCTCCAAATGTTAGCAGTTGTACACAGATCTTCAGTTTCCTGGCGCTAAAGCAGCGGGCAGGTATCGGTTTGCCGGCTGAAGAATCCTGCCGTCACCATGTACCCGTTAAACCGCCACACTGCCGTCCTGCTTGTCCTCCCAGTCGGAGCACTGAGGTTTGTGTGTATTTTTAGCACCCGACGAGGGTTGGAGCCCGAGGGATGATGCAGTAATTATTTTCCACCATGTCTGTTTGCTGAGTTGCTCACTGTCGCATCATTTCAATGTATTTACCTCAACTGATAACCTTTACATTAGAGGCTTTGGAGGGCCGTGTGGGGTGTTTGTGGCTCGGAGAAGCACAGCTGCTTCACACCACCAGGGCCAGCCTTTTTGAGCCCCCCCCCCGGTACCTTTTTTGAGATGCGTGGTGGCTGTTTTCTGTTTTTAAACCCCCATGGGCTCAGTTTCACCCCAGCCAGCCAAGAGCCCGCAGACTCTCTTGAGGTGCCCCTGTTTTGTGCTCCCGCCTTTGCTGATAGACGCGGCCGGCCGTGTTCCGCTCCGTCCCCGGAGTGCAGGTTTCGCAGGCGCTGCGCTCCGTGTCCTCGCCGTCCCGCTCCTGTATCTCCTCTGTGGACCGTGTGCTCTGACGCTCCTCTGCTCGCTGCCTCCGTGTCTTAAGGCTTGGGGCAGAGGTAGGAAGACGTACCTGACACACCTGTAATTAGTGTATGTTCAAAACCATATTTGTTTTTGTTCTCGCCTAGTAATACATGTTGAAGTATTAATGAATCAATGTTTATGTTCCTCCTGTAATCGCTGTCTTGTCAGAACTAAATCATATGAGTTCTGTATCATGAGTTCTTCACTCTGGTCTCTTGAATGTATACAGTCCTTTTTCCAAAATGTAATGCATTTCAGCACTTTGAAACCAGTCTGTAAAATGCTGCATTGTCCAATGGTCATGGTAGAACTCTGTCCCAGGTGGTTGTTTAAGGTTAAATCTGCCCCTATAATCTGATTTGTTAATATTCAAGTCTGAATTTTCACTCTATTTGTTTCACTGGATCGCTGATGGTTTGCCATGAAAAGCAGATTTTATGGTTAAAGTAGAATATCCCCTGCACCTGCCGTGGCACTTAGATTTGGGGGGGGGGCGCATCATCCTCATTTTTAAGATTTCAGTGCCAGTAGAGTACATTTGTGTTATCTTGTCTCAACCACAAGCCGATGGCGTATAGTAATTGATTTGCTTGCTAGAACCAGGACCGTTAAATTGCAGTTGATTTCAGTTCAGTTCTGATGTAGTCGCCGTGTTGATTTTATTCTGAGGTTGCCATGGTTACCATCACGTGATCATACATTAAGGTGAATACTACTCTGTCATGTGTTTCATCTGAGTTTTAAGGCTGCTATTCCTGTCTGCTTCAGTAGCTGAATGTCTGGCAGGATTTTCTTTATCCCAGCATGAATTCTACCTGGAATGCTGATCCTTGTCTATGTCTGTGATCTAGTCCCTATGTTTTAAGAGGGCTAGGTGACTTTTATTGAGGTCTTGTCGTCTCTCGATGTTCCTCAGTGACGTTTCCTCAGTGTTTTGGCCCGTCACGTTGTGAGAGAATGACTCACAGATCAACAGGAGTGTTTACAGTTTTTAACCTGAGGCTTAATTCATGAATGGATGTTTAGATGTTCTGCTAATATGCATTATTTGTTTTCTTGTGTGTTCTTTGGATTTCAATGCGAGCCATGCAGCACATGCAACAGGAAATTGGCAAAAACAAGTTTCTTGACTTATTTGTGCTGTGCTATGAACTATGGAAATTCTGTGATAATTTATAGCTGAGTCAAGAATAATATTTCTGCTGGTTCCCATGATTATTTAGATGAACCAAAATATGGACCCTGGTAACAGGAATCATTTGGCTTGCAGTGTTGACAAAATTGTGTTGGGGTTGTGTTAAACTTAATCCGCACAAACGTACTGAAATTCTCACTAAAATTAATGACTCAAACCCTTGTCAGATAGCACACTTAAGCCTATTGATTAATTGCGGGATAAAGGCCTGATTCACAGCGAAATGGTAACAGGACCGCTTAAAAGCTGCCCCCCACCATTGCTTCATGATTGATTCCTGTCGATAAAGTGCCGGATCATTCTGTCGCCACCCTGCCATTCTGGTTTATTTATCTTCCTGGGCCAAGTTTACGGCTCACAAAAAGGACTTGTACAGCATGACCTGGACACATGATGCGGGGTCGAACTTTCTGTTCATAATGACATTTGAATCAGCCCTGATTCATCCGTCCATCTTCCAATGACTCATACGGGACAGAGTCACGGTGAGCCTACCCGAGGCAGCCAGGGGGGGTGCCCTCTCTCTGTCAGGGGAAGAAGGCGGGGGGGGCGCCATGTGACATGGGGATAGCATTCAAACTTCACACACACACACACAGTGTTTC
>JAODLD010000144.1:8095263-8111662 GCA_026781065.1 Mormyrops boulengeri
TGAAATTTAGCTCAACAGCATCCCGACCTGTTAGAATCTTATATACCTGGATCATGTCCCCCCTTAGTCTCCTTTGCAAGCCCTGGGTTTGGGTTTAAGCCCTGGGCTAAGCTTCCGCTGGTGGGCGGGGAGCCCTCGATTATACGAGATGACTTTCATTAGCACTGCCCAGAGAGCGGAGCAGATATCCCCGCAGGGGCAGGCTAACACACCGCCTTCGCAGGCATGCGGTGTGAATCACACCCGGCGTCTCTGGGGGCCCGTGAGACGCTGCTGCAGAGATTACCGCCTGTTTGGGGACTGTTTATACTCACCTGCTGTGAACTGCTGGGCCGTCTGGAACTCTCTGACTGCTAGATAAGGAATGGTGAATCGATGGACACTGTTGTGTCACTGGGACCTATTTGTTTTGGATAGACTGGTGTGTCAGTGCTGTGTGAAAGACTCTCTGCTCATCCACATCATTACCTCATTGGCCCTGTCAATACTGACGACCACCGTTATGTCCTGATGTACGTATGTGTTCTTAAAACACCCTCCGGATATAAACGCACAAGGCCTCCCTGCCCGCACCTTGTCCGCTGATGATTCTTGTGACTTGTAAAGTCTGTCGTGTGTCAGGACGGATTGTTTCATCTGTCAGAGATCTGCGCTCCCTTGGCCTTTGTGCTTGGTGTGGAAGCCGACAGCAGGAATAACTCAGATGATGGTGATGATCGTAGGCAACGGTCTTGTTAAGGTGTCTGGTGCTGTATCTGAGATAGTGGATGTATGCGCCCTCTCTCTCTGCGATAGACTGGAATCCCATCCGGGTTGTAGCTGCATGGGAGAGGATCTCGCCCTCCCTGCAACCTGGACCAGGTTAAGCAGTTGGAAGATGGATGGATGGATGGATCATTGTGCCTGCATGCCTCTACATGAGTGTGGCTTCATTGTCTCATTAGATGGACGGCTGTTCTTTCAGTGCATCTGTGTGCCCTACACGATGATGCGTCAGATCTGTTAGCATTTGGCTAGCTAATAGCCATCTTGACATGGCTACATTGTCACCTTGCACGGTGCAGGGTGCAGAAGGTCATACTGCAGGCGATGTGTGAAGTAACAACATCTGTTCTCCTGTTGCTTCTCGGTTTGGTAGCTGCTGTTTTATGCAAGGCTGTGAAGGTGCCATGGCATTTAAGCAGTTCTGACGTTTCTCATTGTTCGGTCTGTGGATTGAAGAGACAGCCTTCCACACTATTTACACGAAGAAGATTCATTTAATGCCAGGAGAGTCCTCCCCGGGTGGCGCGGGGGGCGCGGGGCACTGGCGCAGGCAGGGAATAAGCGATTGGCTTTGCAGCTCCGTGTTTAAATTTAGACCTGAGCCTCTGAGTGACCCCCCCCCCCCATTCTGGTGAGATGTTTGATAAAGCTGTGCTCTAATCGACTGGAATGCTGTGAATGCCGCTGAGCTCCTCGCTGCCCCCGCAGGCTGGTCTTAATCTACATGTAGGAAGTTTTCGGACGCTGAGCTGATGCTAGAAAGGGCGGTTTCTGTGTGTCTAATGCAGTGCAGGGGGCGCTGTTAGCCACCTCAGACATGGCTGTGTTGGATAAAGGGAGCTGATTTCACGAGACGGTCGTGCCTGGCTGAGGGTGACTGACACCGGTGGACCTTTACCTGAATGGAGTCGTATCCGCTGCTGCTGCTGGAGGGTGTGGCTGGTGCAGTAGGGGCTTTTCATGGTGCCAACGCGACGACTCTGCCCTTTTGCGGATTTAACGGACCAGGATCGGAGGCGGGGCAGACTCCGCCGCTGTTAATTTTAATACCTGCTAAATGATCCCGATCGCTGGATGCGTCTGTCTGCTCATGGATGGTCTGAAAAATTTGTGATGCTGATCTGCGTTTTTCTTTAATTATCTTTAAATAAATGGAATCAGACATAGATAGTGAACGACTGAATGAAGGGATGGAGCCGGAGAGACAGAGCTGATACCCACTGAGGAGGGCTGGGGGCATCGACCCCTGTCTGTCTGCATCCATCAGTGTGGCCCCGCTGCTCGCCTGAACCTGGCTGCTGACTCATTGAATAAGCTACGCCCTGGATTGCTAATTGATGGCAGACATGCACGATCTATGACACAGCGGGGTCCATCCTGGGCTGTAAGCGCTTACCTTTGGTTAACTAGCTACCCCCTTGATCGGTACCTTACATGCCCCTTCTTGCCCGATCAAGACGCTTCGTGATCACAAAGTTGGTGTTGATGTTTTGCTTAGTGGCAATATGGAGACTATGAAGGAGGCGGAGGCATGGGGTGAGCTGAGAAGGCGGAGCTCCCGGTGACCCTAAAAGCCTCTGCTCTACAGCACTTTAAGACATTGTAACGCTCAGCAGTAATGGCAGTGATGGTTAGCAGTGCCGCAAACCCGACTCGATCCAGACCTTTGATGATCTCCTTCCTGTGTAAATACTCCCATTTCATACACACTGACCCACACTTCATAGCCACCTTTGGCAGTTTGGGAGTTTTGAGATCATCCTCTGTGACTGCAGAGGGAGGAGAACATTCCAGAAGGCACTCATGCTTTTCATAAGTCTCCTCATGTGTTCCAGACTAAAGACTATCGTAGGGGTTCTTGGAAGACAGGGATCGATCATGCGCTGGGGGGGGCGGGGTACTCCGTGGCCTGTCTTACTGCCTTAGGGGGCGCGGGCCTGAAATTGTTTTCGAAATCCAGCCTGCATGTGTTGGCTAACTTTAAATCACACTTCACTGCTTGACGGGAAGCCAGATTTCCCAGAATGCTCCTCAAAAATTCCCGTTACAAAATGCGATTCCGTCAAGCGGACGGGCAGAAGAGTTTATGTGCAAAAAAGATTCTGTAAAAATGTATAAACAAACAATGCATACATGCGATATGCGCCATCATATGTGGTAACCTATGGTGTCTGTCTGTCTTTACATGCGTGTCATGGCTGCGAGTATGGGAGGGTCACGTCGTACTATAACAATGGCAGCAGGTAGACAAGGTCCCCAGTTACGCCTCTTAGCACACCATGGTGAGATGAGCGTTAACAGGGACTTTTTTAAAGTCCCTTTTCCAATATTGTCCAAGTTTGTCAAATAATTATTGCCTATTTTAGTGTTAAGGGCCATATGTTCTGAATGGCAGCGGGGCCCGTAGGAGCTGGCTGGTCTTTCTGGGCCCCCGCAGTGTCTCTGCTCGTATTTCCCCTCAGGGATATTGACTGTGGGGTCAGCCCTCCGCTGCGTGCCCCCGTACGCTCAGACAGAAACTGGACTGCTCCCAGCACCACCTCGCTCCTGCTGGTCTGTTGTCATGGATACCGGCTTCCCAGCCCCGTACCTGTGTCCCGTCTGACTGCCGTTTACGGCATCTCCCCTGCCTGATCATTTTAGCTCCTGGGTCATTAACTGGCTCATCCTCGAACCTTCTGTCTACCTCCTGATGGGCATGGAGATGCGTGTGGCTGCCCCTACGAGCTGACGGCATCTGCTGTCACGTGACACCCCTTTTTACCACCGTCGACCGTGACTGACCGTGCTCACTGGCACCGATTATCATACCGTGGTATTCTAGTTCCAGCTCTCAGTTTGTTTCCCAGGGCAGGTGTCCAGTATAAATCTCTAGCTTTGACCTGGATACATTCCTAGAGTGCATAGCAGCATAACAGTCATGGTCTACATAAAGACTGCATCTAAATTGTACCTGTACCTCCCTGGCCCAGACCTGCTCGGAGGATTAACTTAACCAGGCTCTGGCCCTCATTAATCTGACTGCGTAGTCACACTCTGGACACTACACATGCCTCCAGAGATGAAACAGAACACCGTGATGAGGGAGGTCATGTGATCCGGCAGACTGATCTCCAAATGCGCAGCTGTATGTGAATAAGTTTACGATTATACTCATAGTGTCTGTTGTACCTTCATTCAGTTTTTAGTTAATGAGGCATTGGCCAGTGAATTTTTCTTGCTCAGCAGGTTTGGGATCACTGTCCATATCCAGAAGGTCATAAGTTCAAATCCCCTAGCTGGAAGGGTGTATTCATTCACTGCAGTTGTTCCAGGACTCCCGGCTGAGTTTGTTGGCCCCAAGTATAATAAATCACAGCATAATAAATGTACCAAAAAGTTCATTCTACCCTGAAGATTGTACTGTAAACGGTGAACCTCCTGCGTTTCTTCACATTTTGTGTACAGACCTGTGTTTTAACAAAGGTGCCAGAGGAGCGAAGGCACAGAAGGGTGTGATGTCGGAAGAGGAGTTCTGGAGGCAGTACGGGGCCTGGGCTCCCATCCAGCGGGGTTGTGGGGTTAACTCCCACAGGTGCTCCTCCTTTGAAAGGAGCCTTATCTGAAGGTATTTAGTTTGATAAATTATCATTAAAAACGACAACAGCAGCCCTGCTAAATAATGGAATGGCTTCAAGGGATTTTCTGGGTTTCATGGTGGTTGGTTCTCTCCATCGTTTGAAGGTAACATGCACTCACTGGTTCTCTATCCTTTATGGTTCTTTATTGAAAGTAACAAGCACTCTGTCAGGTTCTTTATGGTTCTACCAGTGTTGAGAATCCCAGTCTCCAGTTTGAACTTTTCCAAATCGCTTGAAGGTCTCACTGAATGAGTCTAAGAGAGCTGACATAAGCAGATGGCCTATGGAATAATCTCCTGGGTGCTGGGCCTGTCTCAGACACCAGGAAGGGTTTATCTGAGGCCCGGCAGAACTCCCCTGTGGCCTGTCCCACTGTGACTCAGCTCACTCAAAGTCTCAGACTGGCTTCACTCGGGCCTGTATCTCCTGTCCTCCTGTCATGCCCGGGAGGGACTGTAATTCATTTGCAGCACTCACCCCCCCCCCCTTTTTCTTTCAGAGAAACTGGAAATGGCCCCTCCAACAGCAGCCCAGCTGAGATACGGTAAGAGTGCCGTCTCTCCTAAGATGTTTTCTTGCGGGAAATCCACCTCTCCGGCACCATTACGCTGATGCTCTTGCTGCTAATGCTAAAGGTAATGCAATTGTCAGCTAACTTCTACGAGCGGCGGCTTTCATTTGTGCGGCGGGTCCAGCGTCTTGACACTCTTAGCGTTACGCTGTACTGTACATACTGGCCATAATCTATCTCCGCTGCTCAGTTTTTTTTATAGTTTATTTGTGATTCTACCTGCTTACATGCAGGGCTTCGCAGATCCAGGTGGTCAGTATGTACGGTCTGGGCAGGCTGTCTGATAACCTGCGTCGTCGTTGTTCTTGTCTTCTGCTGCCTTCTGGATTTTTCTCTTGCCGTCTGCATTCATAGGTCAGGAAAGGTGCTAAATAAAAATAAAGTGAACTCGGTTGAAATATTCTGGTGGCGAACTTGGGCGTCTGTTGATGCTCTATTTTACCCCGAATGTTCAGCTATCTGCCAGTTACATTTTATTGGCTCATGCCCAGTTGTTCTTCTCTTTGAATGAAGGAACTGGCCCATTGATTCGGTTTGTCCGGGTAGCTGTAGATTTATTAGATGTTTTCTGGCACAGGCGTCGTTTTATTTTACTACAACCTGGCAAAGCTGGAATTTTGGAAGTTCCGAGATTCTGGAGAAGCTCTGAGGAGATCCGGGTTGATGGTGGTGACAGATTCATCAGGCCACCTTCCAGAATCTTCCTGTCAGACATCTCTCCGACAGAGTGTCGCTAACGGTGCCTGATGTCTGTTTAACCCTTTGCATTCCCAGTACTCCTGCACAACGCCATCCCCTTCGTTGGATTTGGGTTTCTGGACAACGCCATCATGATCGTGGCTGTGAGTTTATAAGCTACACTTTAAGTCTGTAAAAGTACTTTGCCGATATGTTCTAGTTGTTGCTGTTTTATTTAGTTGTTAATTATTCTTTAAATGTTTTCAGTCATCATAATACCATTGCATTTGAAAGGAAGTGTTTCCTTTATTTATCACTGTTCTGAGATCTCATGCTACTGTTCCATTTTCGATTATTCAGGCCTGATGATAACATATTATCTATCTGCGTATTATTCTGGCCTGTGAGTGGGCAGAGATGATGTCTTAGCTGCGCTGTAAGGGCAGCGGATTAATCAAAGGCTGAGTGAACGTTGTTTCCGTTTGTAGGGGACACAGATTGAGCTGTCCATCGGGGTCATTTTGGGGATCTCCACCATGGCGGGTATGTAAATCTGTGCTCTTTCTCGTCCTCTTTTTTTCCCTTCCCACATGATTGTTTGAGACGCATTTTGCCCAGTGCCAGAATGTGCTGTAGTGGTTACTAACACAACCCCAGTCTTATTCAGAGAGGGCATGGGAATGTGGCTTTTTGCTACAGTGCACCAATTAGATTACTAATTAGAGGACTGATTGGCTGAAGAGTCCTCACACCTGGGTTTGAACAGCTGACCTAAAGGCTATCCCAAAATCCTCCGTACACACTGGCCCTTTGCGGATCAGTTTGCCCACCTCTGCTTTCGTCATTAACCTCCAGGTTCTGTCAACAGTGTTCCAGTGTTTTCTAACAAGCTGATTGGTCGAGCTGTCCTCTGAGGAAGAATAGGTGATCTGTGGTGAAGCCACAGTCATTCTAGTGCAGTTTGAGAAGGGGCATGGTCTGGGGCTCAGTAGGTCGCATTCTGGCTCTGCTTGTGACCAGAAGGTTGCTGGTTCAAATCCCAGGCAGAGTGATGTCACCGTTGGGCCCTTGAGCCAGGCCCTTAATCCCCAATTGCTCCACAGACTGTCTGACCCTGCTTTCTCAACTGTGTGTCGCTTTCGCTAAAAGCATCTGCTAAATGATTAATGTAAATGGTAAGTAAATGTTTATAGGGCACTTCATTTAAAGGCCATAGTATTGCAATGACAGGAGTCAGTGCGTGGGCTACACCTGAGACGTGTTATAAGAAGACAGAACATGATGTATGGTAGTAATAACCTTAGGCTTCTGGTTCACAGATGGTTAGCGCAGCCCCTCTGTTAGAGGAGTGTGATGCAATAGGTGAACTAAGGACCCTGAAGGACCCCTGACACCAAGTGGGCTGGCTTAGCCACTGCCTGCAGTCTGCTGTAGTTTCAGCTACAGTGAATTTCCAGGCGGTTGAAAAGTGGGAGAACCTGACAGTTGAGCAGGTGCAGAGACACTCCGGTGTCCATGTGACGTTTCCCTGGTGCAACTGCTGGGATCTGGGGGGTGGGGCCTGGAGACCAGGTGCGTCTCCATGTACTGTGTGCTGCTGTCTGCTGGCGCCAGCTGGGGGGGTTGGAGGGCACGTCAGTTTATCCCGTCTCTGGATACCCCCGCGGGGTTCTGCGGCGAGCAGGTGCTCCATCAGAAACCGCTGTAATTCCATCATTAATGTGTTTATGTAGATGCAAAGAGCCCTTTTTAAAGCCGTGTATATTTTTTCATTGAGTATGATATGTCGGTCCCAGCTCTGCTAATCAGTGTTCAGGCTGTAAATCCATGTAGGCATGTGTGACCTTTAACTGCGCTGGTTAATGCGTCCTGTTTGTCGTGGCTGATGAACGGGTGCCTGTAGTTGCAGAAACTTTTTTTTTGAGAGTTAATTGGCTGGATTAGGGCTGGGTAGGAATTCAGGTCGCCATTGTTGGGATATGAATACGTGCGTGCATGTGTGCAAGCCTGTGTGCGTGCCTTTGTGCACGTGTGTGCATGCCTGTGTGCATGCATGTGTGCGTGCCTTTGTGCACGTCTGTGTGCATGTGTGTGTGCATGCCTGTGTGCATGCATGTGTGCGTGCCTTTGTGCACGTCTGTGCATGCGTGTGTGCATGCATGTGTGCGTGCCTTTGTGCACGTCTGTGCATGCGTGTGTGCATGCATGTGTGCGTGCCTTTGTGCACGTCTGTGCATGCGTGTGTGCATGCCTGTGTCTGTGCCGCAGGTAGATACCTGCTTTTCTGAGCCTCCTGCCAGCTCATTGCCCTATAAGTGAATTACTGCCCAGGCAGACGGATGGACTGGCTCAGCACCAGTCATCTAGCAGCTCTGTGATTCATGGTCCGGCTGCCTGACTCTCATAACCCCTCTTGAGGGGAAGGACACGCGTCGCCTTGTTAAATCGTCTCAATGCACCACGCCCTTCTTCCTGATGAAAGGCATGATGATCAGACCCCGGTCCCTGTAGCATGACTCGCAACTCTTTGTGCTGTTCTAGCTGTATATGAATATTTATCTCTGTACCCCTTATAAAAGCAACCCCCTCCGGTATCGGTAGATCCTGAAAAGCGTCTCCTTCATTTTAAGGAGTGTAATGTAGCCTTGATTTTCTGTCTGTCTGGTTGTAGTGTCATTGAGGTCGTCTGACCCACTGCACACTCCTGTAATTGACATGTGACCAGTGGTGGGCAGAGTCCCGCTAACCGCTAACTGACGAAGCTAACCATTTCATTAGTTCTGCTAACTGTAAATCCGTTAACATTTTATCACAGGTAAAGTAAGTAAAGTTTAATGGTCAAAACATTTTTAAATCCTAGTGTCACACATTTGTTTCGGCCTGTTGTGGGTATATCTGCAACAGTCTATCTGACATGCCGTTGGCCGACTACCTGTAAAACCTGTTTAAGCTGCAAGTAACCAGTCTAATTAGAACAGGAAGTCATTAGGAGGTCATGATTAAGTCACCGTGTTACCCAGAGACCCAGGGATGGTTGTTGCGTGTAATTTCACCAGCCAGTAAACAAGTTTTCTTTATTCCTAGCGGATTCCAGCTTTGTGTGTCCTTGTTTCACTGAAGGTAGTTGTGTATCTCATCTGAATTTCTGTCTTTGACTATCACCTATAGCTAAAACAGCCCTTTGTCCGATGCCCCACAAAGCTCCCAGAGGGTAGGGCTATCTTGCTCGGTCTTGCTCGGTCTTACACACCCGTGTCTGTCTCTGTCGTTTCAGCCGAAGCCTTGGGGAACTTGGTGTCAGATCTGGCCGGACTCGGGTAAGCGAACACGCCAGCATGTTCTGGTCAGTGCAGGCTTCTCTTATATTACTTTGTTATATTACTTCTTGTTATATGACTTTGTAACACGGATATCGCAGCTTGTGTGACCTCCTGTAATCAAGCCAGTGATAGTTACGGTAATTAGGAAGCTAACCAGTCCTCGTCTCCCACGGTGACCAAATGGCGAGGTGCTGCACCATGCAGATACACTGGCAGCAACCAGGGCAGGATGGTCATGAAGCCACAGTGTTCATCGTCATATTCTGGGTCCCGATCTCTTACCTCATGCGTCCTCACTGGCCGTGATCAAACTTCGCTTACTGCCTTTGACTAGGCTGCTAACTCACACCATCTGCATCAAATAACATCATCTGTAAATAAACTCCTTCCTCCCAAACAGAATGCCTCTGGCCTGCTTCATTACTCTAATGGTGAAACAGCTGCACGATTTCCCGTTTTTCTTGCCGAGTGTGTTAGGGGAGGGAAAATGAGGTTATCTCTGTCTCCCTGCCCGACTTATTGCCCAGGACTGCAGTGTTAATTCTGCCAGATGTACATCTCTGAACGGATTCCATTACCAAAGCCATTAGCCCCCAACCCCCCCCCCGCATAACTCCCACCCCAAAGTGTCATTGTTAAGGTTAAGGTGCTTCTTCAGCAGAAGGTGCCGTGTGACTGATGCGGAGGCGGCCTGGTCTCGCCATGACCGCAGCTCCATCTTTCCTAACAGATATCGACAGGCTCGAATGCTGTAAAGCGATACTCCTCAGGCCGCTTGTGGAAGTGCATGATTTCTCCTGTTTATCTCTGGGGTGTCATTTCCTCACTGTACTGATTCTGACTGAGGTCGCTTTCCGGACATGTACACTTTCCAGGCCATGTTTCTGACCGCAGTCCTGTACGCTCTCCTCGCAGTGTGTCTGACCGCAGTCCTGTACGCTCTCCTCGCAGTGTGTCTGACCGCAGTCCTGTACGCTCTCCTCGCAGTGTGTCTGACCGCAGTCCTGTACGCTCTCCTCGCAGTGTTTCTCACTGTGGTCTCCTTCTGGGCATACTTTTGTTTGATGTTTTATTTCATTTTTTTTACTGCTTTCTATTCACTGTTTCCGTCCTTTTTATTCTTCTGGCAACGACTGTCCGCTTGTACATAAATATAATTGCTAGTGTTACACATTTATACGCCGCTACAAACATTTGGTGTCCTGGGTTTCTCCAAATCTTTCCACGGGCTCTGAATGACCTTCAGGGAGGTGTAGCGTCAACTGGAAACTTCCAGCTTGGCTGCAGCAAGGGCAGCGCTCTCCCCCAGCGCTGCCGCCACGCCCATGAGAGGGTAGAACCGCGTGCCGTTACGAGATGACTGCGGTACCTGCCAGGCTTGTCCAATTGCCTGTGAAACAAAGAAGGGCATTATGGGAAGTACGGGCCATCTGCGTGCCTCCACTGCACCCTCGGTCTGCTTGGCCATGCCCGTGCAGCGCCTCCTGTCGGTTGGGGCGTCTCTCCCTCTACCCGCAGTGGCACAGGGTAGCCAGAGTCAGCCAGCCTCCCTGCTCTGCTTTTTTCCTAAGGGTTTATTTATCGCTGTGTGTGTATCTGTGTGTGTGCGCCTGAGTTCCAGACGAGCTGCTGTGTGACTGTGTTCTCCCTCTGCCAGCCTTGCCGGGTACGTAGAGGCCTTAGCCAGCCGACTGGGCATGCAGATCCCTGACCTGACGCCGAAGCAGGCGGACATGTGGCATACCAGGGTCAGCTCGCACGCGGTAAGTGGCCCGGCGCCGCCTTTCCTTGCGTTTTTCCTTTAGTTTTATTTGGCTCTACCGGGTTGATTGATTGGCGTCGTGGCACGGTGCACCACAACGCCAAGGCCTGTCTCCCTGGAGTGACGGCCTGTAATTTACATACCGCATGCCCGTTGTCAGATACTAAATTCCCGAGGTTCTCACACATTAATTATCGAATTAGAATCCACCAAGTGATAAAATTGGATGTGGGTGTTTGAGGCGTTTCTCATTTCCCGTGTACTGAGGCAGTAATAATGAATAAGCAGAAACTCATGTACGTAAGTCTGACTGAAAGCGATGGCTGTCCTGTCTACCTCTGGCTGGGCTCTCGCTCTCTGTGTCCATGATCGCACAGCTCCGTCTGGGATGAGCCCGGCCCACCCGGCTGCGGGTTCGAGAAGCGCGGTGCCGTTGTGCAGCTTTACGATGGACGAGCTGGCGGAGCAGAGGGAAAGGCGTGCTCATTGAGACAGATTATCCTTAACACTGATATCATTACCTGTGACATCTCCAGTATTGAGTTCACCTCTGTTGTCTCTTGGTGATTGGCTCAGAGGAAGTTAGTCACGGATACCTGTGTATCCGCCTAGACTGACCCCCCCCCTCCTGTGCCTCCCCCCCCAGGGAAAAGCCATAGGGGTCGGTATCGGCTGTGTGCTGGGGATGTTCCCCTTACTCTTCTTCAAAGACGACGATGAGCAGGACACGAAAGGAGGTGACGGACCCAAGCAGCCACTGCAGGACTCCAAGTGAGCTTCCCCTGACCCCCCCCGCCCCCCCAGCAAAACAAACACGTTGGCACAAGGACTCACCTGGACAGACAGACTAGTGTCCCACACACTGCTGGGCTCCTGCAGGGAAACCTGAACTCCAGTAGGACACTAACACTATGAGCATAACCTCCTGCAATGAAGACCCCGTCCTCAGCCGGACCCCTGGCCCGGTCCCGCCTGTTTGATGTCATGCCTTGTGTACTCCACGTGGTGATGTCTCTCTAGCCTTCAGGAAGCCCCTGGGAGCACACTGGGGACTGCTGCTTGCCTGTAGGGGGCGATGGCATCCCTGCTTTGTGACATACAGTCCTCACAGAAAGTCAAGGGTCGCCTGCTTAATTCTACAAAATATTGCAAATTTATTGGCTTTTAGAACAAAAATTGCTAGTTTATTCATTTGCTTACAATAAAAAATATAACGCTACAAATAACCAGCAGTTTTAAGTAAAATGTTCATTTGAGGTAGTGATGGATTGAAACTTAAATTATAGATCAAAAACAGCTGTTCTGAGCTAAGTCCATTGACAGTCATTCTCATTGGGTGCTTTTTAAGTAGTAACACCTTTGCAATAACATAAAACACCAAACATTTGCGTTTAGTATCCCTTTGGGAGTCAGTGACCACAACTGCAATTAATAGCAAAATGGCAAGAACAGAACTGAACGAGTCAAAAAATGACAATAAAAAGAAAATGTTGGAGATGTTAAACATTGCTTGTCAAATCTTTTGTTATGAAGCCACTAAATTTGCAACATGTTTGCATAATTAAGCAGTATTAAACACCCCCCCCCCCCAAATATCTGAGCTTTGTGGCTCCCTTGGATTTCATATCCCCCACCACTAGAGGCCGCTGTGTGACCCGTGAAGCCCTTGCCACCTTCCTGTACTCTGGGGGTGACAGCTGGTCACCTGTAGCCTCTTTGTAGTCCTTTCCGATCTCCCGCAGCCACCCCCAGTTTTTTTTCTTGCGCCTGGCCAATGCCAAAAGAAACCCAGCCGCTTGCCAGGCCTCTGCGCTTACTGGTGGGACTCTGCTCCCAAACCACTGTGCCACCTCTCCTTGCCACCAGTGACACTGTTTCTGCCTGACAGCTTATTCAAGGCTGTAAACCATTTCATGGCCTGTATACTCTGTATTCCCCTTTTATGATCCATCCTGTTTTTCTGCCTTAACCTATAAGGCCAAAGCAGCGGTCAGTAGACTCAGTTGCTCACTAACTTATGGGCCATTGAGTTCTTTATTCTGTTTGTGTTTAACACTAAGCATGATTTCCACATATTTCAGAAATGGCCTTCTAACTCAGCATCAGCAGTTCCCAGCTTAGCTTTGTCAAATTAAAACATGAAGATGCTTTCGGAAGATTATATAAGCATGGCATGTGCAAGGGACGGACAAAATAAAGAAAACGCTTAATAACAGTGGGTTAATATCACAGGAGAAGGGGAGCGTTATTAGGGTTAAGGGTTTAGAACCCACCTGTACCTTTAAAATGGCTGTTTAGAGTAGAATAGAATAGAATAGTGATACTTTATTAATTCTGCAAGGAAATTCTTACATGACCCTGCAGAGCATAGACTGGACCTCATTACTGCCATGATGTAACTGCTCACATCGTTACTCATCCCCAAGCTCAAGAGATGACTCATCAGATAATGCCGCCTTTTCTGTTCCCTTATGGGTCCAGGTTTTGCGCCTTTGGTTGAAAATGGCAGTTTTATGATTGTCATGTGGCTTTGGTTGATACTGGGTCACAGCGGTGCTGATCCGGTCCTGTGAGGTCATACTGATGCACTGTGTAGCAGCCATCCCCTTCCTGTTAGGGACCTTGAACCTACACCCCCAGTTTTATGGCAGACACACACTACTACCCAGTATTCAGTGTAATTTCCCCTCACTCTTATTGAGATGATTATTTCAGTGTTTAGTATAGAATCAAACAACGATGCTTCATTCATCCCCATGGAGAGATTCACTTCTTACCTACTCCATCTTGCTCCCCTTGAGGCAGACAAATGCATATGCAGGTGAGAGCAGGCTTGGGGGGGTCACAGCACAGGGTCAGCCAGCAGGCAGCCCCCCCCCCCGTAGCTGGGGGTTAAGGGTCTAACAGCAGAATCAGTCTGCCAGCTCTGGGATTTGAACCAATGACCTAACGATCACTGGCACAGTACCAACCCGCTGAGCCACACATGCTCCTCCCCCAGTCTTTTTTCATGTCGTGTTTTCATTACTTTGTCCTCCCCCTGCATATATTATTCATAGTAAAAACGGCCAACAGTCATAGAAGATGAACACTTACACTGGCAGAGAGACTATTTTGTTCGTTTTGCACGCATCGCCGGCGTATCTCCGTGAGAGAACCATGAAGGAGCGTTCTCTGAATGAAGGTAAATCTGATATCAGAGGCTGGAGTCCCACGCTTTGTCTTCAGAAGCTGAAACAGCTGTATGTTATCGCTTAGGTCTTGCTCGTACTCTGGCAAAGGATGAGTTTCTTGCGCTGGACGAGGCTCCCCACGTGCCGTCGCATCTGGGATTTCGTGTGGAGCGACTGAGTGTACAGACATTATTGTGTTTTGAGCTGTGTCTTGATCTGGGATGAAATACTTCATGGTTCCTAGGATTTTGAACTTGAACAAAGCCATATCTTAAAAGGTGGACTAGCAGAAGATGTGCAGGAGCTAGAAAGCACGGGCTTTTTTTGCAAGAGTAGCACTGATGTAGTTTCATATCATGCTGTTTGACCTTTGACTGAAGACCAAGGTCGGGACGGGATTGACAGCCCCTTGGCCGTTATGCAGCATGTTACCACATTTTTCCAGGTTTTATACACACGTTCTGTGCTGTGATAACACTCGCCTGCAAAGGGCAGCTTGTTCCCTTGACGTCCCCTAATGTGTTAAGGTCCAACCCGCATACGCATGTCTAATTAAGAGTCTGTATCTGTTGCACTGAATTAAACCATCTCTTGGATGCCTGGAGTGTGTGTCACTGTCTGCAGGCTCTGATCTGTCACTGCAGAGGAGTGATCTCATGACCCGCTGACTGTGACCCACCTCGGGATCTCGGCTGGCTGGAAATCGGCCCATAAACCCACGTTTGTTCATAATTAGGACACTATCATTAAGGTTTTTAAGACGCATGCTTTGTAGCTCCAGTGTCAGTGTGGAACCCAAGACATGGGGGGGGCATGACGGTGCAGCGTGCCGAGGGAGTGGCTCGCTAAGTCTGTGCCCCCATAGAAAATGGTGGCCCAGGTGGCTACCCTTGTCACCTAATGGGTTGACCGGCACTGTGTGTCCATTCCTTATACAGTTCACGGTATGTTCTAGAAGTCAGAGGACTATTGGGAAAACCCAAATCCCTTTCCGCGGCCAAGGTTGGAGCCATCTCATTTGCTCATACGCACAAACTCTGAGCCGGGCCGGACCGGACCGGGACTGGAAGCACACCTGGGCCGCTGCCGAATGGCTTTGGCTGACGAATGCGAAACCGCTCAGCTGGCCCCGCCATCAGGGGGCGCTTCTGAGCCTCTGAGTTCCTCTGAAAATGCATGCTTAGCTTCTCTCTTGGTTCTTAGAGTATCTGTACTCTGTAGAGTAACAGACTGTATCTTAGAACAGTATTAGAGTATTAGAACAAATATTAAAGCTGTTTATCGTCCAGTAACCCTGTCAAGGCACAGCTAAAAATTCTATTTATATATAGTTTAAAAAAATTTCGCTGTACTATTTAATTTTTAATTTAACCTCATTTTGCTGTTTTTAAGTTTCCGTTACATATGAAGTGATTTATCTGTTTGTTATATTGGCGTTTCTGTCTTTTGGTTTGTTGTGGACTGGGTCGTCCGCAAAGCGTTTGCTTCATTAACCAAGCCGTGTCCCCTACTGCCTCGAAACGGGACCGCATGTCTGAGTGTTTTCATCCTCTATTAAGCCAAAATGACGCTCGTTCGCTCATTCTGCATGGGTCGCTTGGACCTTTCAGCTGCCAGTTTCCAGCTGCCACCCTTGCCCTCATTGGCCTACGGTGTTTTTCCATCGTTAGCCAATCAGCATTGGGTATTAGTTCATCACTTGATGTCTGGGGTCCACAGAGCCCTGCTCAGCTGACTATAGCAGTTCCTATTATTAGTTTTTTTCCCCAGTGCAGTCTAGCGTGTTTATCGACGGAGTCTGGTCCCAGGGACATGCACCTCTCACTCTGTCACAGACTCATTGACGTTTGGCTCATATGATCATGCTTTTAACTTAAAGTTTCTGCATGATCCTCAGGCCTGTGGTAGTTCTGTCTGGACCGGAGCTTCTCACATTGGACAGCCCCCAGTCTGTCTTCTCAGCTGCCAAGAGCATGACCGTGTGTCATTCGAGTCACGGATGACATTCTCTTTCTCTTTTCTTGATGCTCTGTGTTTCCAGAAGCACTGTGCTCGTGGCGAGATCATCCTAGTGGTGAAAAAACGTGCGAAAGGTTTGTAGAAACTGAAGCCTTACACGCCGATGTATGTGTAGTCACACTTGAGAGAACTTTCTACAAGGGATTTGAGGCTGATAACTTAAGGTTTGTTGAAGTAAAGTTTTTTTTTGTTCCTCATTTAAACACGAGTGACAGATTTGAGGTGATGCTTATGTACGTAATTTAAATTCATTGTGCTGAGAGAACAGTAACACAAAAACAACAGAATGTATCATGTCTTAAATGTTTTAAGTTTATTTCTTTCCCCCCACCGGTTTTGCAGCTCTTCCTTTGTCCTCCCCATTAAAAATAAAAATAAAGAAGCCCTTGTTATTTTTTATGTTATTTTTTGCCTCCAGCTTTGGATGAGACCTTACTCGTCTTATGGTGTGCGTTACGCAAGTCTCTGAGGTGGGGGGGGGGAGTGGTGGA
>JAODLD010000144.1:8136342-8147861 GCA_026781065.1 Mormyrops boulengeri
CCAAATAAATGTAAATGTGTCCCATTGAGAGGAGGAGTGGATATAGATGGTTGTTGCTATGGGCAGGAACGACCTCCCGTAACGATCTTTATTGTAGGGAGATGGAATTAAATTTTCAGAAAGTTAATCTAATGTTTTATTTTTGTGTATTGTCTCTTACAAGTTTTCCTCCCTATCTGGAATAGTTTATTGATTTTCAGTAAGTCTGGTGTGCTCGCTTTAGGGGCTTTAGTCCATGTTTTTTTTTCTGTTTTAAGTGCTTTTAGTGATCAGTGAAATGAGTCACTGTTTATTCGAAGTACTAACTGACCAATAACCAAAGAAAGAGCTGCAGACTAGACGGCCATGATTAGAGGGGTAATGGCGACGATTATCCTAATACTTCATCGAGGGCGGAGTTTTCAGGCTGGACAGCGATGGTGTTTTTACAAATTTTAAATTGGCTTGACTTATTGAAACTTTGTGGGGCTTGGATGCAAGACTGCCTGTTTGGTGAATGTCACGGGTTGTTCCATATAGAATTCAATTCAATTCTTTATTGTCATGTGTACAAGTATTAGTACCATGTACAATGAAATGCTTGCTTGCATGTGCTCCTGCAGACAGTGAACATAGACAAGACGACAAAAAATGTATAATGACAAAATTAGTAATGAATGTGATGATGAAGTGAATATAAATAAGTAAATAAATAAGACGGGAATCCTAGGAATAAAAAGAGACAGTGGCAGAAGTATATGTGCGGGTTGCAGTGGAGGTGACACAAGGCTTCTGACTGTTCATGAGTCTGATTGCAGTTGGGTAGAAACTGTTCCTGAACCTGGAGGTGCGCGTCCGAATGGACTCTAGTCGCTTCACAGATGGGAGGAGGGTGAACAGTGACAGTGCGGGGCGGCTGGGGTCCCGCCTGATACAGTTCACTTTCCTGCCACAGCGTGTAGGGTGGGTGTCATGGATCACAGGGAGCTGTGTGCCCGTGATCTTCTCTGCTGAGTTCACCACATGCTGCAGAGCTCTGTTATCCTGAACTGAGCAGTTGCTGTACCAGGGTGTGACGCATCCTGTCAGGATGGATTCCACAGTACACCTGTAAGATCTGCTCTGGGTTGTGGGGGACATCCGGACTTTCCTCAGTCTCCTGAGGAAGTAGAGGCATTGTTGTGCTTTCTTGACTATTGCCGCAGTGTGACTTGACCATTTAAGGTCATCAGTGAGGACGAGGAGCAGCACGCAACACGCCACCTCTCTCCGGCGCCATGTTTGTACTGTCAGAAATGTAAGCTTTCTCTGTCTGAGTATAAAATGTCGAATTCAGTTTGAATCGTTTTGACTCTTCAATATAGGCTAAAAACGACGAGTCCAGAAAAGGAAAACATGTACCAGCTTTGGAGTTTGGGGCTGGTGGGGGGTTGTTTTATATGTGGGACTTACGATGGGTGGCGCTGGTGCCTCGCAGCATGGAGGTCCCAGGTCCTTTCTGTGTGGAGTTCGCACGCTCTCCCCGTGTTCGCGTGGGTTTTCGCTGGGGGCTCCGGTTTCCTCCCACGGTCCAAAAGCGTGCAGGATAGGTTGTTTGGAGTGTCTCAATTGGCCCTGTAGTTGTGTGTGTGTGTGTGTGTGTGTGTGTAAGTGTGTGCACCCTGCAGTGTGGTGACAACTGCCCAGGGTTGGTTCCCGCCTACGCCCATTCTTCCTGGGATAGGCTCTAGTCCCCCCCTCCCCCCGCAACCCAAGTTGGGATTGAGCGATTTCAGAAATTGGATGGATGGACTTAAGATGAGTTCCTGAGCTCCACCTCCATTGACATCACTGGCTGGAGTTTTAGGGTGAACCTCTGTTTGCAGCCCATGAAGCAAGCATTTGGTCAGATATGTGGGACATGGACCAAGGTGGGGACAAAATTAACCAAATGCCCCCCACAGGCAAAACGGCGACTGGAGATAGACGAGTCTGACAGAGAGAGTGGGAATCGCGAGTCCAAACGGCAGAAAGGCGATGCTACAGCTCCGAGCCCTGCGATTGGCTCAGAAGGTGACCAATCACCTGTCATTCAGGCTGTTTTGCAGCAGCATTGCATTTTAACGTTACGGTCAGAGTGTGCGCCAGTCCTTGATATTTGCGGAGCGTATTTGTCACGATGGCGGCGATGTCTCCTGCAGCCGTCTCGCCGGTGCGGCCGGGAGGGAGTCGCCATGACACGTCTCTGGGCATTCTGACCCAGAAGTTCTTCCAGATGATGGACCGGTCTGCGGACGGAGTGGTGGATCTGAACCAGGCTGCGGAGACGCTTGAGGTCCAGAAGAGGCGCCTGTATGACATCACTAATGTGCTGAAGGGCATCCACCTCATTAAGAAGACGCTGAAGAACAAGGTCCAATGGGTGTGCGTGTCCAGGCCGGGGGTGGGGGGGGGTACAATATAGCCTAAGTTTAAAGATGTGGTTTATTAATAAGGAGTAGAGGGCAATCACTGGCCTGGGAGCCGTGGTGCCATGGCGATCCCGCTTTAGCCCTGCCCCCTCTGCCCGTAGCGGCCGCAGAGCACCGGGGGCCCGGGGTGTGCTGAGTCGCTCTCACGCCCTGAGGCGAGAACTGGGGTTGCTTATCCAGGAGGAGGCAACGCTGGACCGGCTCATCCAGGGCAGCATCCGGAGCATCAGGCAGATGGCCGAGAATGGCAACCTCCAGAAATATCCTTCAGGGTCTGACCGCCGTTTCTGTCATGTTTCGGTGCCGATCGCCGAGTCGGGGCTGCTGTCCTCAGCGACTCATGAGGCCCATGCAGATCAGTAAACTGGCATTTACTCTCACATCATCCGTGTGTGTGTGTGAGAGATAGATAGATAGATAGATAGATAGATAGATAGATAGATAGATAGATATGGATATAGATATAGATATATATATATATTTTTTTTTTTTGAGATAAATGAAGAATTGGATCAGTAGTTCTTAATCCTGTTCCTTGCGCCCACCCTGCCAGAATGTTTTCATTCCAACCCACACTGCTTTCAACCTGCCACATTAATTATTAGCCTATTAAGGACCATATAAGCATGATTAAAGCTTAGAATGAAAACATTCTGGCAGGGGGGTGCCAGGAACAGGACTGAGAACCACCGATTTAAACGAACATACAAAAATGAGCGCTGCCATGCTGGGAAGTGGTGAGCAATAAATCTTCCGGCGAGTTCTGCGCTCTCCGTTTTTTTTCTTTTCTTTTCTTTAATTCTTGTGACGTTGGCGTATGTGACCTCTCAGGACATCCGGCTGATCGGAAGCCTTGGAGATCAGACCGTGCTGGTGGTGAAAGCCCCGTACGAGACCAAGCTGGAGTTACCCACCATGCAGGAGGTGCGTGCACGCCACAGGGCAGAGAATGGATGGATGGATGGGTGGATGGATGGCTTTGTCGTTTTTTGCTGCCCCACTCAAAAATCCACTTAGGGCTCCCCCTGCTGGTACCCAGATGTTTCAGAAACTAAATAAATAGCTAGTGAGTCGCGTCAGATCATAGCCAAGCTAGCTGGTTAGCAGAGCATGCTGCGTCTCCTAAATATGGAATGTGTCTATTTAATATTTAGAGTAGTGACTGTTTGTGGCCATCAGGGGGGCCTCAAGCCTCAGGGGCCCCACGCAAAAACCTAGATGCTGCTGATGCTGTAATTTCCTCACAGAGATTTCAGATTCACCTAACCAGCACCAAGGGACCCATTAATGTGTTCTTGTGCCCGGATGAGATTACGCCCAGCAGTCTCCCGGAGAGTGTCGCGAAGGGGAATGTGCCGGTCCCGGAAGGTCAGCTCCCTGGCGCAAACCGCTTCGCTGAAACTCAAAGACCCACCTGTCTCGCATGAAGATCACTCCGTAGTCCCTTTTGCGGGCGGTGCGATGCCAGACTCGGGAAGCTCATATGTAGAACTTAGGAATTAGTTTTAGTTTGGTACAGGGTAGTACATAGGACAGTAACTATATGTAGATGTAATACAGCAATATAGATGAATACAATACAGAATACACAAAAGGAATAACTCTCACGGGTTACTTTTCAGCAAAACAAATACAGTTTGTTTAATAGGACATAATTCAAACAATCACAACAATGAGTGAGTTCAGCCAAGGCTCTTAACAGAAATCCTGTGGTTGTTTGATTATGCTCTACTTTTCTTTTAAATGGAATTCTGCAGTTTAAGAGCAGCCTGCCACTACCTGTTTTGGGTCATGCCCCCTCATGGTGTCCTCCATGTTTGCAGGGGTTTCCTCCCGTAATCAAAGTGAACTGGTGCATGTGTCGCCCATAATATGAGAGCGTGTGTCTGTGTGAGCCCTCTGATGGACTGGCATCCCATCCAGGGTGTCCCACCTCTAGACCTCCCCACTGCCTTTTGCTCGGAAAGTGGGGATGGATGGATGGATGGATGGATGGATGGATGGGAAGGCGCCCTAAACTGCAAAAACGAAATAGTGTCAATAAAGCTGGACAGGTCACTCACTCTTGTCCAACCTGTATGACTAAAAAGTGAATCAGTTCTGCATGTTTAATAATCTAGTAACTAGTAGGGCTCCATTACTAAGAGTTTGCTACAGTTTGTGTAACACTGTGTACTTTCATCCCCACCACCCTGCAGAGTCAGACTGCTCCACCCAGCAGATCCTGGGGGGTCCCAGTGTCCCCCCCGTCAGCTCTGGAGGGCTGTTCGTCACACTTTCGGCACCCAACAGTACACAGTACCTCCCCATCCTGGAGGACGACAAGGGAATCAGTGACCTCTTCAACTTTGAGCGCCACCCGCTGGACAGCCACCTCTGAGAAGGGCGTCTTTCAGGATGGACGCAGGCCTGGGTTCTGAGGTTGTCCATTTAAGATGTTCCCTCTCTCTCGTCTTTGTGGCGTTCTGCACCCTTTCTAACCAGGTCACAGAACCCTCTTTGCTGATTGGGCCCACGAAGACACACGCGTTGTCACCGGCATTAATCTGTTCGGTACCAGAGTGGCATATTGTGACACATTTGAGGGAGCTGTATGGGGTGTATCCTGAAACCACTCGGCCTGACCAGCCTCCCTCCCCCTTCCTTTGAGATTTCCCAGCATTCCTTTAATCGGGAGCAGTCTTGGAGTCAGTTTTTTGGCTGGCTCCCAGATCCTCAGGTGGGCGTGGCTTAAATGAGGTGGAGTGATGGCGTTTTGGTAAAAGGTGGAGCTGGAGGTATCTGCATAACATCTGATGTATATGTGACAGGGCTCAGTCTCTATGGGCTCGGAAGGCTGGCATAGACTAGCATTTCACCCAGTGAGGTAAAGTCACGCTTGTTTGCTTAATTTCATGTACTGCGTTTCTGTTTTGTTTTCTTAGGTGAAAGGGAGTGTTATAATTCTTCTCTCTGGTCTGTGTTGTGGAAATGAGGCATCCGTTTAATGGATTTTTATTTTTGGCCCACAGTTTGTATGGGTTCAGAGAGATGAAGATAAGATTATTTGAACTTCTGATAAGAATGCACTATGTTTCTATGATAGTCTTGGACATATGTTGTACCTATAGATACTAACCATTTGTTAATAAACACCCATCCATCCATCCATCCATCCATCGATTCTCTGCTGCTTATCTGGGGTTGGGTCGTGGGGGCAGCAGTCTAAGCAGGGATGCCCAGACCTCCCTCTCACTGGCCAGCTCCTCCAGCGGGTATCAAGGTGTTGTGAAGCCAAGATGGCCTAAAAACATCAAGAGCCTTCAAGAACTCCAGGTGACCCTCATCCACCCCTGGACCCTTACCACCAAAGACTTTTTTTTTGACTACTTCAGTGACCTCCGCCTTAGTGGTGGCTAAGTCTTCGTCTGAGTCTTCCTGCTCTACTTCCATCCAAGGAAGGCGTGTTGGAGAGTTTCAGGAAGTCCTTGAAGTACCCCTTACACTCGCCTGACGATGTTCCCATGAGGTGAACATCGCCCCATCCCTGCTGTAAGCTGCGTCGTTAAAGCCCCACTTTTCCATCCTGATCCGTCTGACAGTTTGCCAGAATCTTTTCGCGGCTGACTGAAAGTCGACGGCTTCACCAAACTCCTCTCACACCTAAGACTTTTGTTTTCCAGAGCTGCCAAAGCTGCGGTAGCCTGCTGGTACCTGTCCCTTACTTTTGGAATCTCGCCTGGGAAGATTACTGTCCAGTGAATCCAGCAAAGTCATTTTATTAATTTAGACACCTGTGAAACATTGTATCCAGTTCAGTGCATTTGATTTCATTGCAATTACCGAAGACTTGTATAATATAAATTGGAGTATCTATTTGCACCAAGGTAGAAACAGTCACATGACATCTATATAGCTATTTACATCTGGCCTCCTCACTCCCCGCCCCCTGGCTCCACGAAAAATGTAAACACCGTGATGTGTGCGTGTTTGCACGCCACTGCAATGGCAGAAGGCACCAAAGTGGGATACAAATATTAAAGGTACACCGAACACAAACATAAAATGTACCCTCGTTCTACCAATATTTAGCTAGCTGTAGGCAAACTGTAATCTTGCTAACTAGCGTTAGCACTGCCTACAGGGCTTGATATTCATTTCTCACAGTGGGGGAGAATTCCCCCCTTATGTGTAGCACATGGGGAGGAATTTTAGATTTTCAGGGGTGGGTGGAATAAAACACTGTGTGTAGCATTAGCCATGGATTTTTTTTGTGGAATGACACTGTTTGCTTTTGACATTATAAATCAAGTTAATAATGCATTTGGCCTCCTCATATGTTATCAAAATGCATTTTTGTAACTTAAAATTTTAATGTAAAAAGAAATAACAACTGATTGTTCAGGGGGTTAATACATTTCTTACCGATCAGTTCATCACATCAACTCTATGAAATTTCTGTTGACAGGTGTATTTTTTACAATAGTTATTTATAAAACTGGCAAATTTGATGGAAAATTGCAACATGGAATGCAGATCATACCGATTACAAGTACGGCGGCGTAACGAAATACATCTGGTTTGAGATAAAGTGTTAAAAAAACGTTTAACTTCAGACACATTTTCAAAACGCGAATTAGAATAAATTTTGACCCGCGCCGCTTTCCGTAGCACGAGGTCAGAGGTTGAATCCAGCATGGTGCCCGTCATCTCAAAACGTATGTAAACGAAGAGACGAAAAACCTCATCTTTCCTCTACTGAGCAACATACGACAGTGAAAACAGGTGAGAAGCAAGCGATTTTAGGCTTATAAACACACAGCTTGTGAATTGTTTGTTGTCAGCTATTACAAAGTACGTAGTTACATCAGTCCACACGCTGGATAATTAGAAAGTATTTAATTAAAAGCACTGCTATTAAACACATAGGTAGATTGCATTCTACCATTTAAGCAAAGTTGTCTGCTACTCTCCAGTGTTCTGAGGGTGATGTGTATGTATTACCCCACACTCACCTAGATCTTTCACTAAGACTACCACAACAAGCAGAATAAGCGCCAGCTGCAGTGAAGCGCTACACCCCCCTGAATTTAATTTAATTTAGTTCAGTTCAGTTCAGATTAGATTAGATAAACTTTATTGATCTCGGGCGGACATTCTGCTGCATACCGAAGTGAGGTACATAAAGTGAAAACAAACAAACATATACTGCAAAATAAGACGACACATAGTGCACACAAATTTTAAAAAGCACACAAATTGAATCCTGAAAAACGGATTGTGGAATGTTACGGAAATAAACATTTTTCAAATAATATAAAATGCTTATAAACTAGCAGATGGTATGTGTGCCTTTTACTGTTCCAAAGATGGCATGCTTCGTGACGTGTTATGGCGAGGGGTGGCGAGTGCCTGTTGGCAGTATGTACGCCAGTCCTCGTGTGTTCCTCATAGCGTGACCGTTGTTTGATGACTCCCCTGCAGGCGATGCCGGCTGCCTGCGATTCTCATGTGGACGACATCGAGGACATGGTGTCGGGGCTGGAGCCTACGCCCCATGACCGTCTATCTGCCAGGCGGGGCGTTGTGCCCCGGCCACGGAAAAAAACCCAGAAGGAGGAGGTGGAGGAGCTACAGGTGGACAGGTAAGGGACAGTGGGAGCCGCTCCTCCGCCTTCGCATCGTGATGGGAGACGGGGGCTGTGTCTCGTGTATAGTGCTGCCCCTTGTTATTTTTCAGCTCTGTCATTCTCCCTCAGTCTTCAGGAGCCGCATTCTTGCACTTTATTTCTTAGTCCAGGCTGCTCATATCCCGAATTGCAAGTAGTAGATGGCAATAAAACTGCTGGTGGAAACCATTGGTTGCAGATAACGGAACGTAGCAGAAGAATATAATTTATACAGTTCATCTGCATCTGGGTTACGTCCTTTTTTAGGGGCAGCATGCGGCTCAGTGGGTTAGGGCATTGTGTCTGTGATCAGAAGGTTGCCAGTTCAAATCCCAGGGTCAGCTAAATGATTTCACTGTTGGGCCCTTGCGCTCCCAGTTGGTCCAGGGACTGATTGACCCTGCTCGCTCACTTGTACGGTGCCGTGTAACAAATGTAACATCTCTTTTTGGCTGTTTAGTACAGCAGCTGGTGCTGCAGCATCGAGGTGTACGAGACGTGCTCGTTACTGAAGCGCCAGTTTTTTTTCTTTTGTAATGTCTGGGTGAGCGGGCAGGGGGTGAGGGGATGTTATCCTAAATGACAAACTATAAACGTACTGAAAAGAGCGAGAGGTGGCAGGTTAACCTCTTCCCCTCAAACCTGTACCTTACA
Organism: Mormyrops boulengeri; assembly: GCA_026781065.1. Classification (NCBI taxonomy): domain Eukaryota; kingdom Metazoa; phylum Chordata; class Actinopteri; order Osteoglossiformes; family Mormyridae; genus Mormyrops; species Mormyrops boulengeri. The sequence goes on from JAODLD010000144.1 coordinate 8,145,074, forward strand.
CTGCAGCATCACCTTGTCCTGCCGTGTGACTCTTTCCACCAATGTATCAACCTAGCAGTTAACTTTTTAGGGTCGGAGCTGTTCGGTGCATCTGAGATGTATAGTCTTCCTTGATCTTTTGGCTACTTAGCTCTCATACTGCTCGTTGCCCTGTTGCCTTGCTCTACAGCGTCATCCCTGGTACTCAGAAGATCTGGATGAAGACGTGGGGATGCTCCCACAACAACTCCGACGGCGAGTACATGGCCGGCCAGCTGGCCGCCAGCGGCTACACCATGACAGGTAGGTGCGTCCGCCTGCCTGTCAGCTTCCTTAATCGGGATGTGCTGTTGTGGAGGGGAGCCAATGACAAGTGGAGTTACAGTGGCAACCAAAGTTAAATTCCTTCTCATTGGTTACTGTGTTGGCTCCTACTGGTTGACTTCTGCCTGTAGTCCCGCCCATTCCATGTGCATCCTTGATGACACGGCCCATGGTTACTTTTAGTTTTTTATTGACTTTTTCAGGCTTTAAGAAGTACCTTTTTTATAGAGCTGCCTAGGAAAATAATCCCCATGCAAAAAGCTGTAAGGCTAACGTGAAGTCACTGGTGTCCTCAGCGCTGCGATATTTGAATTATTTTTGGGGTGTGTTGACCATTTTCCAGCGTGGAAATAAAAACCTTATCAGGCTGTTTTCAAATTTTTTATGATGTTTTGACGTTTTTATTACTCTCCACTTGTTCTCCATGAATATAACCCTAATTTCTGGCATGGCGTTAAAGTTAACATAACTAACTAACCACCCAGCATGGAAAATGGTGTCGTGCTTCGTTTTGGGACCGAGCCTCGGCCCTGCCGGCTTGGGCACATGTTTGTGGTGTCAAAGGGACTGGGAACAGCAGAGCCTGTACTCGCTGTGTTAAGTGGTTAGTATCTCTGATATAATATGGACTTCATCGCAAAGTCGATTTGTCTGTCTGTCTTACCTAGTTCTCTTTTTGCAGGTGGTTTTAAATTTAATTAAAAGGCATCAGTCTTTTTCATTCAGTAGATAAACACTGCAGTGGTATTTTCACCCCTGTTGAAGGCGTTTGTCTTTCTGACCACTAGATGGCGCCCTCTGCACACAGGCCCTGTCCGCTGCGTAACTGCTGGGGGGGGGGGGGGATCTGCACGGCTGACGCGTTCGTTACGCGGTCGGCCTGTGCTTTTGGCGCGGCTTTGAACCAGCCCAAGTCAGGAGGGGGCGTGCCCCAGAGTTCGCCGTGGTTAATGAACAGTGGGAGCTTTTCACGGCCATCCCCGAGGAAACGCAAACCCCCCCCGCCTGCCTGAAGAGACATCTGGTTCTTATCAGTTCCTTCAGTCTGAAAATAAACCCATTGCTCGGGCTAATCGGCTGACGGGGGGGTGGGGGGGTGGGGTTAGGGGTTTATGCAGGCGTGTGGACGCTGACCAGACAGCTTCTTCACGTGGGGGATTGGGAAATTGCTCCACTCTGAGGCGTCTGGAGGCTTTGCTTGTATATTATTAACTGGGGGCATCTCATTCAGGACTCGGGTGAGGAGATGAACAGCGCCCCCATGTGGCTGCCCCGACCACCGCCTGCAAGTTTGCTGATTCCTCCTTGTGTTTAATTGTGCTTATTTAGCCCAGTAACATTTCAGGAGCCCTGTTTTTGGTCATATCAAAAGGATGAGATGTAACCCCTCCCCCTCTGGTCTGGGATTTAATTTATAACCCGCCCCCCCCTCTAAGGGTCTGCTTCAGCCTCTAAGGTGACGCTTTATGGCTGGACTGCGTCTGTCTCCATTTCTAAGTCTGTCGGATTAAATTCAGCCTTCTCCATCTCACTGCAGCGATTGCACCTTCACAAAGGTTCCCTTTGGAAAGAGGATTCATGTGTTTGTTTGTTTGTTTGTTTGGTTGTTTTTGTTGTTTATGCAGTCTTAAGCCATATTCCAGCCCTCTCATTCCTCCCTGGGGGGGTATTTCCTGTGGGATCGGGGGGGGGGGGGGGCTCAGCAAAAATGGTGAAATACCATGCTGCTTTCCTTCGGAAATCCCAGGAATGAAACGGGTAATTCCAGTCAGGGACCTGTCCAGCCCCTGACGTGAGTGTCGTTTGAACGTTAATCGGACATGGTATCTGAAGGCCCGCCCCTGCACTCCCTCCTGCTGCCCCGCTTTGCATGCGATTTGCATGTTGCCCAGACAGCCGCTGTAGGTGCTGCCGCTGGGACGGTTTCCTGGTGGATGAGGTGGTGCTAGAAAAAGGGGGGGGGGAGGACAGAACATGTGGATACCCCCCCGTAAAGAGGCTGATTTCGGTCTGAATGTATTACCCCTCCGGGCGTCCTCCCAAACAGCGGTTTGGGTCAGTGGTGTTGGTGGGGGGTGGGGGCATTAATCACATACCTCGAACATGCAAATCGCCGTCGCTCGCGGGCCCTGAAGCCGCACTGCGAAACACGCTGTAATTGTCCCGGGTCCTGATGAATTGTAATTTCCCGTTGGGGCTGAGGCAGGTGCTGGAGTCCGACTGAGCTCCATCCGGCTCCGTCCAGCTCTGTCCAGCTCCATCCCCTGGGCCACTCGCAGCACAGTGTCGCGCCAACCCCCCCGTGATTTGTGAACGCACTGGAGCTGGCAGGACAATTGTGTGTCAGGATGTTTGTCTTCTGATGTTGTTGCAGTAAAGTGCCCTCCCAAGTCAGTTCTTTGTCTGTAACTGTGGGGGGGGGGGGGGGGGGGGGGGGGGGGGGGGGGGGGGGGGGGGGGGGGGGGGGGGGGGGGGGGGGGGGGGG
>JAODLD010000144.1:8219411-8234649 GCA_026781065.1 Mormyrops boulengeri
GCCTTGAGGTTACTGGGACGCCCAGCCGCCCACTCGAGGTGTGGGAGATGAGTGCTCGACCCCTTGGGGGGTGGGGGGGGGGGATCCGTAGCTCTCCTGGGGGTGAAGTGCCCCTTCATTGGAGAGCAGGCACTGGTGGGCGGGTGAAGGGGGGGCCAAGGGGGAGCTAATGAAACATTGTGCTAGACGAGCCGAGCATCTCATAAATGGGCACCATCAAAATGCCCTGGGGACAGGCACGGCAAGGACAGCCCAGAGCGGGGATGAGGACCCCAGACCCACTGTGTGTCCTAAAGTGGCCTTCCCCATTCAGTTGTGGGACGATGCCGATGGCTTTTACCATCACTTCTGGACTTTTAAAAGTTCTTAAAAATGTTCATTATATATATATCTTTGTGAGTTTCCTTGTTGTTGCCAGAACCTCGTGCCCCCCCGCCCCATCCACCATCTCCGGCCTTTAATCCAGAAAAGGGGAGATCTGAGAAACCTCACAGTCCAGTCAATTATCCCCGAGGCCCCGGGGGGTGGTTTCTGCAATTTGTATTTCAGGCCCTGACTGCTAATTTATCGCAGAACACAGACCACTTTCATATTAATGAATCCCTCGGGATGCTTTGCCCATTATGGGCTTAAGGTACCATTGTGAGGACACTGGCAGGACTGGATGGAGAGAGAGGCGCGCATCCTATTGTTTGTACGTGAATCACAGCTCCCGCACGTTACACACAGGGTATCCCGCACAGAGGCTCCCGCATGTTACACACAGGGACTCCTGCTTAGAGGCTCCCGCACGTTACACACGGGGTCTCCCACACAGAGGCCCCTGCATGTTACACACAGGGACTCCCGTTTAGAGGCTCCCGCTCATTACACAGGGGGACTCCCGCACTGAGGCTCCTGCATGTTACACACGGGGACTCCCACTCGTTTCACAGGGGGACTCCCGCACTGAGGCTCCTGCATGTTACACACGGGGACTCCCGCTCGTTTCACAGGGGGACTCCCGCACAGAGGCTCCTGCATGTTATACACGGGGACTCCCGCACTGAGACTCCTGCACATTACACATGGGCACTCCCGCACAGAGGCTCCCGCTCGTTTCACAGGGGGACTTCCGCACTGAGACTCCTGCACATTACACACGGGGACTCCCGCACTGAGACTCCTACACATTTCACATGGGGACTCCTGCACTGAGGCTCCTGCATATTACACAGGGGGACTCCCACACAGAGGCTCCTGCATGTTGCACAGGGGGACTCCCGCTTAGAGGCTCCCGCTCGTTACATGGGGGGACTCCCGCATGTTACACAGGCGGTCTCTCGCACAGAGGCTCCCGCTCGTTACACAGGCGGTCTCCCACATAGAGGCTCTTGCACATTACACACGGGGACTCCCGCACGTTACACATGGGGACTCTCCCGCACGTTACACACTGGGGCCCCTCCCGCACGTTACACACTGGGGCCCCTGCACGTTACACATGTTTTTTTACCTCAAGTAAAAGTACCTGTCATGCCGAATGAAACAAAATAACGTTCCTCCTGGGCTCCACAATGCAGTATTCATGACAGGACAGACAAGGAACAGACCCCTGTGGGAAATGAGTGCATGGAACTACTATGCCTGCAATGGGCTGGCACCCCATCCAGGGTTGTTCCCTGCTTTTGCCTATAGCCTCAAGGATAGGCTCTGGACCCCCCTTGACCCTGAAAAGGATGAAAGTTACAGAAAATGGATAGACGGAAATACTATGCATGCTGAAAGTGGCAGTGCAGCCGATGTAAACAGAGTTTTTCAGTAGTTCAGCTCAAAGCTTAAACCACACTGAGCTTTCAGGCTTGCATTCGGCAAAGTTTGAATTGACCTGCACCTTCTCCAGGGTGACACCTGTGGGGCAAGGCCCAGATTCACACAGGGGTCATCACTACTGATTCCCAGGCACTGCGAGAGCAATGAAAAACACGAGGGGCACCACCCAGTGCCTGTGTGTCCTCCTGAAGCGTCCATTGACAAACCCCCCCAAGGTATCTTATCCCTACTCCCACTTTTACAGCAGTTTATGAATCATATGTTATCTGGGGGTTTTAGCATGATATGAATTATATGTTATCTGCGGCTTTAGCATGTATCAGAATTATATGTTAGCCAGGCCTCTAGCATGTATATGAATTATATGCTGGCAAGAGATTCAGCGTATACATGAATTATATCTTAGGTGGGGGTTTAGCGTGTACATGAATGATATCTTAGCTAGGGATTTAGCGTATACATGAATTATATCTTAGGTGGGGGTTTAGCGTGTACGTGAATTATGTGTTAGCTGGGGGTTTAGCGTGTACTTGAATTATATACTCTTTGAGTTGAGGATTAGCATGTTTTGGAGAAAAGCCTGCCATCTAATCAGGCTTTAATAAGTCCAGACTTTAGATCTTTCCACAAACGTGACCATCTTATCTAGAGTAGACTGCAAGAGGACTGGTGAGCAGGTCAGATTTCTCCCCCAGGAACCAGATCCCGGACCACCATCCCGGTTTCTTTATGCTTGCTGGCTTCATGTAGCAAAAATAAGGCAGAAATAGGTAGGACTCGAGTCTGGGCCTTGTGGAACGCTGCTCCATAGAGGCACCCAGAAATCCTTTCGACATCCTTGTACCACTGGCTAGCAGAGAGGCTTAGAATGTTCCAGTGCTTATTCTGTCTTCAAAGGGCAAAGATCTGATTCTAATGCCGGCAGTGGCATTATGGTTAGATGTGTTTACTGCTGTGCCATGCAACGGGCCATCACGCACCTCATGGGAGGGATGACTTGCTCCCCTCATCGAGGGAGGGCAGAAGTTTTGTTTGCTGATTCCTGCCTGAATAAAAAAAAAAGATGTTTTCAGAGCTGGAGGTGTTAAAAAATACATTGTGGGCATCAATGGAAATTGGAAATAAACCCAGTGGTCGGTGCTTGTGGCTTGTACCATGGGCAAATTAGGGTCCCAGTTCACATTCATTTATGCCATTAAAGAATGACATTTTAATGGATTAATTATCCTCTGCAGCATAAAGTAAGAGTAGGTTTTATTATAGAAAGGGAGCTAACTGTTCAACAGTCGGGGTCTAATCAGATAATAAATGGGCCCTGGGGCGTCCGCGGACTTCTCTGCTCGTGACTGGGATACTCGACTCCGATGTTCCATTAAAAATGAGGTTTGATTGCGGTCGCTCCAGACTCGTGGCCCAGTTTGCATTTGAAGTGCAGCTGATTTGCAGAGATCCTAAAGGGGTAAATCGTGCTGTGGTCTAGGGGAAACCTAGTCTTAAAATAGCAGCGCTGGTTGGTGTGATGTATTCCATTGTAATGAATATACCATTAGTAGCAAAGCACTGTGGGAAGCTTGAGGAGGACCTTGATTGAAGAAAATGCAAAAAGAAGAAGTGAAAACTTGTGGTTGAAGATGAATGATTGGAAACAGTGTACATAAAGAGCAGAGTTTGCAGTGATAAATAGTAGCGGGTTTTTCCCCAATATCTTGGGATGCACTTGGCATAGAGTCTATGAATGGTAATAGATGGCCAACGGTAATGCTGAGGTGTGTGACGCTGATCATCCGCATCTGCAAAGGGCGGTTTCTTCCAGAATGATCTGGGGAGGTGGAGGGATGGGAGAAGTTCCTCAACAGGTGTCCCTCGTGCTAGCCGAGCCTGCGTTCTGGGGACTACACAGAGATGTATGGAATGGCAGTGTTTCATTCCCTGAAGGTGTGGGAAAACTGGGAATACCGGGAATCCCTTCTACTGGTATCTGAGCCAGACCGCTGGGCGCTTTTGCCCTTCATGTCCTGAAAATGTAGCGGCCTTCGATTCCCGGGCCGAGCCAGGTGGGATTTCCCCGTCTGGCCCGGTCCTTTCTCCCCCGCTATTGTAACGCTCCTGGCTGGGATCGCCGTTTTCCGTTTAAATATCACGACGTGTGACGGCTGTTAATTTCTGGCAGTCACCATGTTTTTGCAGGCGCGCGGAGCCAAAACGCGCCACGTCGGGTCCAACGAAAACAGTAATTATCGCAGAAACACAGATTCACTGGCCTGTTGGGGAATGCATGCGAATTCATTGTATTCTACACTGGAGGTATGACATATAAATTCAACCGGTGAAATATTTTCCTATTTTGAAATCTCTCATAATTGCTCTGTCCTTCAGTGACACCCAAGTGTTTGGCCTGGCGTTTTTTATCCTGTCCATCACGCGTCTGTTTATCGGGCTCTGCTGGACGTCCCTCTGCCGTCTCTCTGGCGTTTTTACGAGTGGGGGGCAGGATGGGCTGTTAATCTCTTGCTGCGTGAATTGATGGACGCCGTCTAACTTGACATTATTACGGAACTTAATCACAAACAAACTCAAGCCCGCTTTCGATGTTAACTGGATGTCCCCTAAAGTTAATTTAAAGTATTTAAATTAAAATTAAATTAAAATTAAAATTTAAAGTATTTAAATTAACTTTTGGTTTCGACTGCTTGAAGGTGAGTAGTTTATTATATTTCCATCCAGCACATTGTTTTAGGGCATTCCTCCTCCATGTTTCGCTTGATTATAATATTAGGTTATTTCAACAAAAATGACTCCTTTTCTGTGACACTTTTGGTTAGGAGGTGTATATCTGATCCATTTGTTCTCCAGTAAAAGTGACTGTCAGTCTGCTTAGCAAAAACTGTTAGCTGACCAGTGTAGTTGACAGACACGTTGGGTCGAAGGCGTCAGCAGGCTCGATTGTCGGAAATTACTTTTTTGTGCAACATGAGATGCGCAGATCCATGACAGCGAGTTGTTCAGCTCGGGTTTCCTCTACACACCTACACGCGTGAAGAACCCTCACATGTAGTGAACATGTGTAGCTAAATAAGCGTCTAGCTACTTCCTGTTGTAATATGTTCTCTGTGATGTCACTTCCTGGGCCTGAGTACAAGATGCTGGTTTACTGTGTCCCTGAGCTGTGTAGCATGTCTGGGCTTGACTGGGGTCTGCTGCTCCACTCTGACGCTATAAGCTAGGGTCAGTTTGACCCCTCCCCCTCCACCATCAATTACAGTCCTCTGGATGGTTATTTTAAAATCAGGAGCCTGTATTGTCTTCATTTAATGAGTTCCCTGCACACATTACCATAGCTAAGTAAATGACTGCTTTACAGAGTAAATAGATGGATATTAAACACGCGTTGCTCCAGGGCGAGACACGAGCCAATCAGATAGTGTTGTTAACACGAGTTGTTTAATTATAAGTTGTTTAATTAACAAGTCTGCATTCTTTTCATATCTCAAACTATAATCAGATGTCGAACGCAATTTCTGTCTTCGGTAGGAAATTAAAGTTCTGTTTTTTTCCCACTGTTTTATATTCAAAATACTCCCCCCATACCAGTCCATACTGAAGATTTGAAAATAAAAATTGAAATTCTTCTCACTTGTCACTCCTCCGCGTCTCGCCTGTGATATGACATCAGGTCATGTAACTTTGGGGCAATGTGTCTTGTGCCCTCCCCAGGAACACTGTCTCTGTACCCTAGAACCCCTGTGGGGGGGGCAGCGTCTGGATATCCCGTGACGGGACTTGGTGATTTATCTGGATTCCCAATCAGCCGGCATTCTTCAGGCTAATTAATTCCTTTAATTTGGATGTTCTGCTGTGTAACCCCACTGTGAGGCGAGACGCACGGGGGGGGGGGGGAGGTTACGGTGAGGGGTGCACAATAGAATGTAATTGTAAAGACGGACCGTAATCAACAGATTGCTGACTACCCTTAGACAGTGGGTACCGTGTAGCTAACGACGTGAGCAGACAAGGACCCGCAGTAGCTGGGGGCTCCTGACTTCAGTCCCCCCACCCACTACTGTCTCCCCTCAGGAGTCACACTCATTTCAGTCTGTTTTTCTTTCTGTGTTTTTATTATTTTTTCCCCCCAACCCCAACTTGGGACCCACACCGGTTCTGAGTCGTGCTGTGGAACAGACACAATTCGCTTTGGGTGCCGAATAAAACGTCTGACCTTGTGTTAGTACCAGCATCTGGGTCCGCAGCTCAGGATCATGTGAGGCTGGTTCCCCTGGGGTGGGGCCACAGCTGCAAGGGGTCGGGTTCGAGGCCCAGCCAGTGGGCTGTGAGGTGTCTGAGGTGTCGTCAGTTCGTTACCGTGCAGAAATCTGGGCTGATTAGCAGCGGAATTTGGTAGTTGCGTGATTGTTTTTGATGGGTGGCGAGCCTAAGCCCCCCCACCGGCGCCTTGAGAGGACTTTGACTTCTTGACACATGTAATTGTTCTGTTTGTTGGGAATTCAGCTGCAGCCTGCTGATCTTTCGAGAAATGTCATGTGACTCCTGGGTTTTGCAGGCGGTTCTCCCAGCTGTTTTAAGCACGCTGTTTTTCTGGGCAGTCTCGTCGTTGGTTGGGGGGGTTGGCGGCGTGCCATGATGTCCTATTGCTTTGGAAGAAATGTCACTGGTCTTTTTTTTTTAAAGAAAAGAAAAAGGTTAATTTCTCCCCGCTGTCCTCCCCGGTGACACCGTGTGGGCCGGAGGGCGTGAGCGTCTGTGTGCACCAGCAACCCGAATCGTCTGGCAGGGCTCAGGACATCCACTCAACTCCATTACAGAAATTGATGCCCTCATACCTCGTCACAGCCTGCAAGGAGGCAGCTCTGCAGACACCCCCGACCCGCAGTAACAGCTACTCAGTGTTTCTCATTCTGTGATTTCAGCTACCGTTTGATTTGCTTGTTTTTTTTAATGTAAATTTGTTGAGGTTCAGTTGCACTTACAGGGGGCTGGGGGTTGGGGGGGGGGACTTGTTCTTCCAGACGTGAAGGGCACTCCCCATAGGGATATCTTTTCTCCCCCAGGGCAGATGTTTATGCCCCCCAGTTATATTAGCAAAGGTTAAAATGACTCGCAGGTGTGGCCTGGCAGAGGACACCCCCACCAGTTCTCTGAAGATCTGTAACCCTCGCCTCCATGTCACCCCCCGACAGGAGATGGCGAAGATCTTGAGCCACCCACGGGTGTACGCCTTCCTCCATGTGCCCGTGCAGTCGGCCTCTGACAGCGTCCTCATGGACATGAAGCGAGAGTACTGCATCGCAGACTTCCGCCGCGTCGTTGACTTCCTTGCAGAAAGGTGAGTCCGCCGGGAAGGGGGAGGTGTGTCAGCCCTCAGCGCCCCTGTATTCTGTCCCAGGACGCTTGATTCCCCAGTTTTGTAGTTGACCTGGACCCTCAATGTGATCATGTCCCCGTTTGGCCCCCGTCCTCTGTCCATCTCTGCTTTGTCTTTTCCATCTTGCTAGGTTGGGGTTTATTATTTTTGGGGCCCCTCAAAAAGTCACTTTGCCCCTGTCCCTCCCAAAGAAACAAAATAAATAGCTAGCGAGTAGAGGCAGAAGATCGTAGCTAGCAGAACTTGCTGCTTCAGCATCGCTGTAATAAGGCAAATATTTGTACAGTTTCCCTCTGTTTTACTAGGTCTTGCTGTGGCCTGATTTATCGCCCCCTGGTGGCCATGGGGCCACCTCCATTCCTGAAGTGTCAGAAACGGGGCCGCTCCTGAGCAGGCTCGGTAGTAGCAGGGCGGGCCCCGGGGCCCAGGTCCCTGGTGGGAGCGGTGGCTCTTTAATCGCGCCCGTTACACGTCGAGCTGCTAGCTGCGTGTCTGTGACAGTGACGATGATGGGATGGCGCAGGGCGACTTGTCAGTGGAAAGTGCGCGCTGCCTTTCTCGGGAGTCAGGTGCCTTTCGCGATGAAGGTGTGGATTAAGCGCCGGGTGTTGACATTTCACAAATGCCAGCCTCTCCGAGGCGCGGCAAGCGGCTTTCTGTGGGACCGGGAACGTCTCTGTCGAAGGTGAACTCTGACGCTTAAAAGGCCCATCTGAGCCGTTTTCTGGAATATTCCAGAGAAGACCTTGGCGATAGTAAAGCGTGTTCTCTCAGTGTCAACTTTTCGTGCATTGCTCATGTGAATCAGTCACTGGTAGCATGCCATAGTGTGGCCTTCTCACCTGTCACCACCTAATGCTCCCCCTCCCGGCAAAGGCCTGCTCTGCCCATTGCTGTTATACATGGGGGGGCAAAGGCTATGGAAATACCTGGGAATACCTCGGCTGACTGGGTGATGGTAAAGTACATGTGGTGTACAGCATGCCTGGAATCGCCTCGGGTGTTTTCTGGCTCTTGTGAATGTATCTGCGGAGACTTATTGTCATTAAGACGTGTTGACAGCTGCTTTGCATTATGGGTAATGCCTTTATTTCCTTAGCGGTAGTTTTAGGACTTATAAATGAGGAAGGGTATATGGTGCTCGTACGTCAAGCTGCGGGCTCATGTGGCGGGGGGAGGCACCCCATGTCTGCCCCCGACGTGTTTGTCTTAGGATGTGAGGAACAAGCTGGCCCCCTCCCTGGCAGGAAACGTCGAGCGGGAGGCGGCTACTGGCCGCGACCCCGGGGCCAGCCCAGTCCTGCTGATGGCAGATTGGCAGCCACTGTTCTGCACTAGTGACTGATGGAGGGGGTTCGAGGAGGACCTGAGTGAGACCTTCTGGGGAATGGACACACCCTCCCGTGATGTTATTCTAAGCGGTGTGGACTAGCGCGTGGCGGCAGGCGGCGGGCCAGGCACCATGCCTGAACTCGCCTGACCCTTATAATCCCCCGCCCCCCACATCCCCCTCCCACTTCTAAAAACACCAGCGATTTGGGATGCCTTTTCCAAAACAACAGCTGTTTTTGAGATAAGGTGGGGGGGGGCTGGCAGGAGTGAGCGAGAGTGTGCCCCTTGGGTAGGGGTGTTGGACGCTGTGGATCAGGGGTGGAGGGTAGGGGAGCACTGGGGAGGGGGCCTCCCAGCGCGGTCTGGACCCCTGCAATCAACCTTGGGGTGATTTGGCAGCCTCCGAGGACTGAGCATGCTCGGCACCGCGCCAGAGCTCTCAGTCAGGGCATGGCGCGCTGTCACCCTGGCTCGGTGCCAACATGGCTAGTCTGCGGTTTCGTTAGCAACGACGTGTTGTGGATACGTGCTCTGGTTTGGACGCCCCTTCAGTGTAACACCGTGTGTTTTGCTGACTGCTCAGATATGCAACTTCACCATCAAAATAAATCCATGCAGGAAATAATCCTTCTCCTTGGCAGATCACCGTAACCTACTTTTAAGCAGTAAAATGTGCTTTTGTTTAATTTCATTTGGACTCTGGCCAGTAGTATCGCTGTATTGTTCCCACTTGGTGTTTTTCTGTTATTTACACTTGTTAGCAGCGATCGACTGCGAATCAATTACATTTAACACGGAAAATGTGAAACAACTTTGGACGGAATGAAACTTTCTGTGAAAGAATCACAATTTCGAGTGTTTTTTGGGTTGGTCGGGGGGTGGTGAGCTGAGGGACTTTTACAACATTTTGGTGAAATTATCCAGCCATGGACACCATCCAGAACCAGTTTCCTTGTTACGGGGTGTTACAGAGTTTAATGCAGGAGAGACGGACAGGCAGGGCGACAGACATAGGCAGACACAGACAGGAAGACAGACAGGCAGAGTAACAGACGGACACAGGCATGCAGGCAGACAGACAGGCAGAGAGACAGACAAACAGGCAGACAGAGACACAAACAGGCAGACAGAGACAGGTCAAGGCAGACAGACATACAGATGCAGGCACACAAAAGTGGTATGATAAAAATATACTTAAAAATATTACTGCATTAAAATATCATTATAAAAACTATAAGAGTTATAATTATTTGTAGTGTTGTTAGTTGTCCAGGAAGTAAGCTGTTGGCACACTGTGCCTCCTGGTCCCTGCTCTTAAGCAGAAAGCACCACAGCCACTTCCATTTGCTGTTTTGTGGTGCAGACCCTGTGTTTGGATCATTAACCGTGGGGCCACATGGGAGCCGGCGGGCTGCAGCCGTCTGCGCAGACACCCGCGTGAGCCTGTCAGGTTTCGCTCTGCTGCCAGTGGTGCCTGAATGGTTATGAGTCACCCGGATGGATTCGAGCAGCGTGTGTGTGATGGGCGCTTTGACTGCCTGGTGTTTATCGAGCTGAGTGTGGGCTCCCTTTCAGACGGGGCTGTGCACGCGTCACGCCTATGCTCCGCCCCGCCGCTGTTGTTTTCGGCGCGGTTTTGGGTTTCGTAAGAGGCCGAGAGTACTGGAGGACACGCCTGATGGGCCTCTGTTTGGGATGGGGGGGGCGGGGGCAGCATTCAGGTTCCTCTTGACATGCTCCTGACTCATTGATAGGTCGGTGTCCCCCCTGGGCTGTTTCCCAGCATGCTCAGTGTGCCAGGTGTTTTGAACAGGACACATACCCCCGCCAACCCCGCACATTTCCGGACCGCCCAGACATCAGCTGTTTGAGCACATGTGGAACTTCCCTGCTTCCAATTCAGACCCTTCTTGCACGATATCCCCCCCCCCCACCACCACTCACACACACACAAATCTCATAAAATCTGAAGCTGCTGTCTTGGGGGCGTTGGGGAATCATCACTCTGCAGTCTGTACCCCCCACTTCAGAACATGCAGGTAAAATGGTCACTCCCAAAGCCGCCTCTCCCCGCGACATGGTCACATGTTCGGTATGATGACAGATGGCCTCCACACGTAGTGAAGGTTCTAGAAACATCTTTGCAGCATTAACTTTCATCACACTGCCCACTCAAGGCATGTTAGCGTGCCGAAAGGTGACGAACGGGCCGCATTAAATAATGCATCCCTGGCTTTGCTTATCAGAGTCAGGGGCGGAGGGGGGGGATCGTTTATCTATAAAAGTGACCGCCGCTTTGTGAGATCTGCAAAATGTGTTTCTTGGGCTGGTCTTTAGCCTTTGCATCAAGATCAAATCCGCACATCTGTGTGGCTCAGCAGACTAAGCCTCTGTGTCGGTGATCGGAAGGTCACTGGTTCAAACCCCAACCTCAGCAGAATAGTTGCATGATCAAGACCCTTAACCCCCAGTTCCAGGGGCACTGTCTGCTGGCTGACCCTGGGATATGACCCCCCTCCAGGCTCTCACCAGTAAAAGTGTCAGTGCATGTCAATGGGGTAAGATGGGGTAGGTGAAAAGAGAATTTCCCCACGGGGATGAATGCAGTGTTGCTATTCTATTCCATTATTCCATTCTATATCTGCGGCAACCGATAGATTGTGGTATCTGGCACATCACTGGAAGGGGCTAGGGGTAAGGGGTGTTACTAAATGGTGAAAAAAAACGACATTGGAGTGGGTTGTAAACCCTGCGAAGCATTCATTAGCATGTTTGCAAAGGCTGGCTGTGCAGGGATGGGAGAGGAAAGACAGAGGTGTTACATACTGTGTGTTAAACTGATCCTGTCCGACAGCCCAACCACCTGCCGCCCTCGACCCCTGCTTGAGCTTCTGGGAGGGCCCAGGAATTCGGGCTGAAAACCCGCTAATCGGAGGCGCGACACCTTCACTCATACTGAGTGGCTTTACCATATGGGGAGCATGTTATTTAGCGTACAGGTAAAAATGAGAGATGCCCTATACCAAGGGCTCTCGCAGTTTTTGGTTAAAGGTCCACATCAGGTTTTTATTTAAAGTCAGACGTCTGGAACTATTTTCAATAACAAAACAGTATTTCAAGAACTTCAATGAATTAACATTCACTTTCGATACCGATATGAAAAATGGCAACGTAATCAGGACACGGTGGGCCCGAAGTCGGCACGCAGCTGGGAACCCTTATTTCTCATTGGGGGGAGTTCATATAGCAATTACTCAGTGTAAGATTGGGGGGGAGCAGCTGATGAGGCTGCCCATTCTCCTCACCTGTGCCATAATACGAGCTATACAGGACGGAGCCCCCCTCCCTATCGAGTCCCTGTCTTGACACTTTGTGATGCATTATATCTTATGAATGACTGTTTCATAGATCAGACACGTAATTTTATTATTCTTATTTTATTTTATTTTTTGAATGAGAAGGTTCTGGAAGCAGCATAATTTTTTTTTTTTTGCCACCTACACATTGGGAATGCGGTCTCATTTAAGTATACGGCGAGTGCGTTTGCGTTACGGTCAATATCGCGGTATCGGATGTCTTGTTTTTATCGCCGGTCTGCGGTCTGTCTACAGCACATGGCTTGACGTGAGCTGGCTTGTCTCATCAGATTCTCTTTCCCACACGCGGGACTAGTGTTTCCCCTCTTTTATGTGGCGGTCTCCTGATGTTGCATCTAGTATGAATGTATAAATCTAGTATGTGTCAGAACGTTAAAAAAAATCAAATCAAATTTTCTTGTTTTACCTAGCTTTACTAGTAACATGGGTGGACACTATGAGAAGGTTTGACCCGTTTGGTCCATTATTCTATGATAATATGTTTTGCCACGGAATGATAAAAGGGTTTGGTCACTTAGATCCGGGGTATCAAATACCTGGGCGGTCGGAGCCCTACACATTTTTGGGTTTCCCCTCATTTAACACCTGGTCCAACTCCTTGCACCTCCTTGTGCTAACTACCATACCTGTACAGCTCTTGAGCTGAATCATTTGTGGTGGAACAGGGAAAGAATTAAGCTACACAGGGCTCCGGCCCCCCAGGATGGGAGTTTGGCACCCCTGCCCTAGAGGAATTCATAATCAGCCGTCTAATGGCTTATCGAACAGTGTTAGAAAACACCTTAGTGAAAATAAAATAAAATAAGCCTTTTGAGGAATTATCTTATTGGCAGGATCGGTGTTGTGAGGGTGTCGTTTGGCTGCAAAAAGTTAGTAAATCATGTTGATGAACACGGGAAAGTGCAGCGAAGCCATTCATCCCTGTGTCTGAAGTTGGGGGGCTCCTGTGTCACCATTCTGATGTGTCACCATACCGCGCTGACATTTAATCATGCCTGATGGGAGCCAGGTCGAGTGACTCCCCCAGGAACATCCGAACGGCGCTGACCGCCGCCCCGTTGCGTGATTCGCAGTTAGGCGACACGACTCGTCGTCACACGCCACGCGTTTAATACCTCGCATGTGAGTGCGGTTATAAAGCGTTAAGAAAAAGGCTTTGAAAAGCACATGTATGAACGAGGGCCCCTTCCTGAACAACTCTTTGATTTTTACACCAGTTAAAGCTCTGATGTTTAGTTTCCAGTCAGGTTTAAATGTTAAATTAGTTTAATAAGTGGTTGGGTTTCCTGACTCTGTGTTTTGCATTTAAGAAATTAAGGATCTTCACACTGTACTTAAACTGTTTATTACGTAACAAATTATATAGCAGAAAGACTCCCGAGATCTAATGATGTAGTCTGTATTTAGGAAGTGCCTTAATATCTGAAAATGCCTCGTTACCAGTAAAACACTTCAGAATGAATTGCAGGGATTGTGTTAAAAAATGTTAAAAATAAGGCAATGTTACAATATTTCCTCCCTATTAGATTTTGACTTCATGTCATTAGCTCAACAATAGAATTGACTTAGAGTTGGGCACGATGTAAAATGTTATTTTGTGGCTTTGACAGGTAAACTCTGTTGTGTATGATACCGGCCGTGCTGGATAGAAGGCGCGCATTGTCCCAGTTGCTAGCTCCTCTTTTTTAAGGTCTCATGCTGCTTGTTTCCTGGTAAATTCTGCTCACGTCTCCAGCTCGACCTTTATGGCGGTTCTGCCCGCGATCTCTGGGGCGTTCGCTGTTCGACGGCACCTCGCGCGTGTGCAAAGCCGCGTAATGCGGGCCATGGAATCAAATAGAGGTACTTTATTCACCCACAGTGGGGCTACCTTTCGCATACTCCATCTTACGCTATGAGACACACACCCAAATGAGCACCCTTTGGGCTGCATGAGGTGGCGGACATGGTCCATGGAGCAGTTGGGGTTAAGAGGCTTTTATATTACTACTCTAGTGGGCACGGGGTTTGAACCTATGACCATCTGGGAAGGGCACAGATCCCACCCACAATGTCAGCTCCTTCTGACAGGGTCATGTCACCAGGTTTTCAGTTCCGTTTTCTTTGATAGACTGGCAAATATTCACTGTTGGAGGACATGGTTGGAGCAGTAATAGAATTTCTCTACCAGCTCTGGGATCTGAACTCATAACCTTCCACACAGGGGCTTGGATCCCTAACGGTCTGAGTTCTGTAATGCACCCTCCTAATGGCTATCAGAAGGCTGATGAAGGCCAATATGTGTCTGATATGATTTAATCTGCCGTCAGGCAGCGTTACCGATTTTCCGTAACTGCAGCAGCTCACTTCATCGTCGAGCGACCGCAACTGGATCCGGCCAACCGCCGTGGCCTGAACGTTCCTGTAACGTCTCTCCTGTTTTCATATCCCGCTCTGCCGCAGCTCATGGCGGCTGGATCACCGTCTCCAGTTACAGTTTCGGTCTAAACACAAAGCCGACCGAGGCTGCCGTCACCTGCCTGTAATCAACACCCCCTGAGCCCGGCCCCCCAACTCCACCACCACCACCATATCTCCGGCTTCTGTCTGTTTCAGTATCTTTTTTGTCTTGGAGACGGTTGCAGCTGCCGGGAGCTCTGAGGAGCGGCTTGAAAGGCCTGTTTCTGCTCCTACGCAGCCGGAGTCGAGCGGCGGGCTGGCGGGCGGGCAGACGCGCCTCGTTAGGCAAATCCGCGGCTTCTCCCTGACCTACATTCTACCTCACGCTTTTAGTCTCCGCCCCTATTTAACGGGCTGGGCGCTTACAGCCTGAAAAGGATCCGAGTTTCTGAGAGTAAACACTGCAAGGATGCACCCCCCGCCACCTGGGGGTCCCTTTGAGGGCCTTTCGTCTGATAAGAGTGGTCGGGGGGGCACGCCAAAAAAGCGAGGGGGGTGGGTGGTCTCTAAATGGCCGGCATAACCAACCCCCTTCCCTCATCTCCCCGGTGGCCGATGGATGCGGCCCAAACTCTCAGTCGGTGTCATAATGCCGTCTTTTTATTTTTATTTTTTTTAAACAAAAGCCCTTTTCTGGGAGCAGCTGGTTCAGAGCAGTGACTGCTTCAGGCAGAAGCCGAGGATGCCACTACGGGAAGTGCTCGCGTCCTGCTGTTTATGACATGTAAATGTGGCGATTTCACCCCGCAGAGAAGGACCCCAGGCGTACATTTGACAAGTGGGGGGAGCGGGGAGGGGGGGGTGGAGCTTTGGGGGTGACAGCAGTTCGTGACGGTGCACCTGCCTTGAGTGGTGGGCAGTCAGAAGAGCTTCGCTTTACGGTGATCACTCAATGTGG
>JAODLD010000144.1:8237659-8249561 GCA_026781065.1 Mormyrops boulengeri
CCCCCCCCCCCCCCCCCCCCCCCCCCCCCCCCCCCCCCCCCCCCCCCCCCCCCCCCCCCCCCCCAACCACCACCCACCCCACCGACGGCGGGGGCAGTAGGAGATCCCTGTATGGCCCCTGGGCTCATCAGCATCTTCCTGCCTCATCATGTCCCCCTGCCCCGACTCCCCACCATGTCCTCCTGCCCTGGCCCCTCCACACCCCCTTGTCCCACCCCTCTGAACCACCCTGCCCCAGGCCCCCCTTGTCCTGCCTCTCCACGTGCCCCTGCCCCCTTGCCTTGCTCCACTGCATCCTCCTGTCACAGCCCCCTCCATGTCCACGTTCCTGCACCTATCCTGACGTCAGCCACGCAGCTTGTCTTTGGGGGTGGGGCCTGAATGCATCGGAAGCACTGTTTGCCCGCAGCAGTAGGCAGGCCTTGGAGGCAACCTCCTCGGGTCAGACGAGCAGTCTTAAACCTTCCAGAACCTTCCATACACAGCGCTCGATTCTGATCCCGCCAAAAACATCCTTCTTTTTTCTTTAAAATCTTTCCCTCTGTATAAAATTTCTCGCTGGGTTTTGCTTTAATTTCACCCGGATCCTCGATAACAGCGGCAGACGCTCAGCTCGTGCCTTGACAGATCCGATTCTGCGGGCGCTCCTGAACTCATTAACACTTCAGCTGGCGTCTGTAAGAAAAGCAAGAAAAGATTTAACAGCCTGAATTATTATTACAGATGGTTGAGTCGCTGGTTAAAAAAAAATAATAACCACAAAAATCAGAACAATAAATTTGTGATATGGGTGGTCGCCTAGGAACAAGAGTTCAGAAACTGAGGCTGTGTGTGTTTTATTGAATTTAGTTAATTTGCCGTTTGATATTTAATAGTATATAATGGCTGTTCACTGTGGGAGCATGTTTTCCACCATATCCATCCTGTTACCATCACTTAAAAGGGAAATGTGTAATTTCCATGATTATTACCCTTCAAACACCCAAAGACCCCCCCGATGAAATCTTTTTTTGTGATGAAGTCATTGGTACTGTTTAGCTACCTGTGGGTCTATGTAGTCTGTGGCTCTCCTTCAAAAACTGCAAACACTGTGAGGTCCAGTAGCTTAGGGATGGATTCCCGGAAATGACACCACGTCTTTCAGGAATGGTCAGCCACCTCTGTCAGCCGTGTTCGGAAGGCTGTGCGGTTGGTCAGGGGGAATCTCAGGCCCTGAATGTACCGCCACTGTGTATGCTGGTACTGAGGTAAAGATTATTTTCTTGGAAGTCCTAAACCAAGACATACCTCTCAGGTCCTTTATGACTACACCAGCTGCTGGTGGACGTTCCCTCACTTCCTGCTTGCTCTTGCCATGGGTTCCAGCCCCTCACAAGGGGACAGGGGAGGACACACGGTCTGCTTTCTCAGCCGTCGTGGGAATCTTGGTCAGATTTGGTGCCAAGTGTCGGCCGTCACAGTAGTTATGCAAGGCCATGTGGGGAGGGGGGCAGGCCTACCTTTCTTCCCCCAAGCTGGGCTGGATCACTCTGATGTGGGGCAGGGGGAACAGGCCTGCCTTCCTCCCTCTAGGCCAGGTTGGATCTCTCTGATGTGGGGCAGGGGGAACAGGCCTTCCTTCTTCCCCCTTGGCCAGGTTGGATCTCTCTGATGTGGGGCAGGGGGAACAGGCCTGCCTTCCTCCCTCTAGGCCAGGTTGGATCTCTCCGATGTGGGGCAGGGGGAACAGGCCTGCCTTCCTCCCCCTAGGCCAGGTTGGATAACCCCGATGTGGGGCAGGGGGAACAGGCCTGCCTTCCTCCCCCTAGGCCAGGTTGGATAACCCCGATGTGGGGCAGGGGGAACAGGCCTGCCTTCCTCCCCCTAGGCCAGGTTGGATCTCTCCAATGTGGGGGAGGGGTAACAGGCCTGCCTTCCTCCCCCTCGGCCAGGTTGGATCACTCCAATGTGGGGCGACCCAGCTTTCTCAAAAAGTACATCACTTATATAAAATCTTCTGCTAAATAAATGCAAAAATGTAACAAGGATCTGTGCCTTACTATATAAACCCCAAAGGGGGCGTGAGCGGGGGTGTCTCCTGGATGGTGCTGATGGGATGCTCCCCCTTCCTAGGACTCGGGTCAGGTCGGGTCAGGTTGGGTCAGGTTTTCCACATGCCTGTTGAGCTCGCTAGACAAACACCGGCGGGCGCCAAAGTGCTGGGATTGCCTCGTTACTTTTCTCAGGTGTGGGTGGCTCTGCCCCCCCCTTCGCGGGTTAGACCAGGCCACGGTAACGGGACCTCGACAGCCAGCAGCCGCGCCGTGGGTGAGCGTGCCAGTTGGCTGTTAACCCTCACCTTGCCAGGCGGGCATTCCGAGGTTGAAATTCAAGGGACGGTAAATGCTTGCAGTGACAGCTGTGAATCAGGCCATGTTTTCTGTTTATTTTTTTCTAAATGAAGTTTTCCTGTTCTGTTTATATGAGCCTGTCTCTACATTGATAATTCTAATGAACTAAAAAGTGTGTTTTCCACGTCATTACGATTCGCAGTGTAAGTCGCTCCAGAGAGGGAATACAGAAGAACCGGCTGTGCTTGTTATAAACCTTCCAGAAGTAATTAGCGTTAAGTAACACACCCTCTGTGGTACAACCTTAGACGAGAACACTCATTCCTTCACCACTGGGCCACCTGCAGGATAAAGAATGAAGTGAACATAAAATGAAATTACGGGTGTTAAAGAACTGATTTCCGCACTGCCGATTCCACACTGGAGATGATACCATGTCATCTAGAAGGTAAACCTTAAGCCGTTAACGTAAGCCGGGGTCTGACCCCAGCGGCTGGCTGACAACGGGTGGTAATTAGTTCACAGCTCACGGAAGCTGCCGCTGACAGTTTGAGAAAGTCAGGCATTAGCCGGTGTGCTCTCTGTCTCTGAGGCGCTACCGTTTGCAGTCCGCCGGCGGTGGCGGTGAAAGTTTCTGCCTGTCCCTTTCTCTCTCTCCCTCTCTCTTTCTCTCTCTCTTCTCCACCCTGTTCTGGAGCTCCATGAGGAAATGAACGCTCCACGCAGAGTACAGAACATGATGCCCCAGCTGTAAGCTGACACCGGCGTGCCGCAGGCCGGTCCGCCGCCCCCCCTCACCGTGTGCCGCGTACGTGGGCGTGGTGACCGCCGGCTGCTGGAAACCCGAGAAGGCTGTGTGCTGGCATGTCGGCTTCGTGTTTCACGCGTGCGGGAGGTGGGTGTGACATGTCCCCACTGGGACGACCCCCCCCGTCCCACTGCCACTCCCCTGTTGACTCAGTTGACACCAATCCTGAGTCACGCTCCCTGACACCTCCGCTATTCCCACAACGCCCCTGGCCTGGGGGGATGTTTGTGCCGGCGCCTTCGCGCTCCACTCGTCCCATCTCGCGCGTCTTGCTCTTGCCCTGTTCCCTGTTCCCGCCCCAGCAAGCGAGCGATCAGGTGCACCCTCTACGGAACAGTTCTGGGAACGTTCTGTCTGTCAGTGTTTTGGCACGTCCCCCCAGGCTGCAGAGGGAGGGATGGGGGGGGTTCTCTCACCCTTCTGGGGAGGGAAATCAATCTTCTTGCACTGGTGTGGTACAGGTGCACTAGACACCAAAAACAGCCTCGATTTTGCAGGAAACCAGAGACGGGGAACATAAAGAGCGGAGGTGGGACTCAAACCCACAACCTTGGCGGTGTGTGGAAACAGTCCTACCAGGTAGATGATATTTCTCTCTGTCCTTCCAGTGTTCAGTCTGATTGTAGTGTTTCTGTAGGATCCAAGGTGACATTTTTTTCAATGTGTGGGTCAGTGGCTGAGGCCTCAGATGGTCGTTGGTTCGAATCCCATTTTTGGCCGAGTAGCCACATCTCCAAGGCTCTCAAGCCCCCAGAAAATGCTCCAGGAGCGCCGGAGAAATGGCTGATCCTTCTCACCTTCTTTCTTCATGCATGTGTTCCTCAGAAAAGGGGAGCAAAATGGGATTTGTGAAAAGGAACACATTCATATGTTCCTGAATTATGGCATTTTATCAGAAGCTCAGGTTTCCGGAGATACTGTTTTGATCAGATTTGGATGGTAATTTTGTTTGATGCTGCACTCAGTGGCTGTGATCAGTGGCTTGAGTTTTCTTGTTTTGTTTGTTCTTCTGTCTTGATTTGGAAATATTCTTTAGAGCGCTGGAGGGGCCTAACCTTCTCCCCATTGCAGAAGCTGTCATTAATGTCCCCTATCTGCAGAAAGTCACTGAGAGTCACATGATCACATGAGCAAAGGCTTATGGTCTGACAGCGATCCCGGCTCCTGTAGTCACACACTGGGCTCCCTGGTCTTGCGTGGGTGTGCAGGTTATGCTGTTTTTGTCCCCCCCCCCCCCTTTCCAAGGTCTTTCCGTGCCCTGACATGCTTCTACGGGGGATCAGTATGCAGAGGAACAGGCGGCAAATGGAGATGGGTCGTCAGGTTCGCCACATGCCACGGAGCACTTGCCACTGTGGGGGGGGCGCCAACTTCCCTGCAGGGTGGGGGGAATGGGAAGATGGAGAAAGCCTGTAATACCTGATTCCCACGAGGCGTGTTCTGGGGGCTTAGGGCCATTACAGTGGAGAAACTGCGCCACACACCACAGATCTTTCTAGAAACGGAGAGTTCTAGAAACACTTCTATGCTGGTGAATCGGTACCTCCCAGTTGTCGGCCCCCAGGCTGACGTGACACCTGAGAACGTCAGGCATCTGGTATGGGGAGGTGGGGTAGTGGGGAGGGTCAGTGTGATTCCTGATTGCTGCCCTCAACCCCAAGCCTCTGAGCTCATTGTCCTTCCCAGCTCCTGTTACCTCAGACATTCCCCCCAACCGTTGCTCACCCACCCAGTCCTTCACCACCACCAAGGGGCCATTCTTGCCCCCACCCCGCCAAAATCCCCTCAGCTCTAAGCACTGACTCTCAGTGACTCCCCTCCATTGAGCTACTTTGGTTCATTTCACTAGGAGGTCAGGGCAAACGTTGACTGCTAATCCACAATTGTTAAATTACCACTGGCTCATTGGCTAATGGCTTAGCCAGGGTCCTGGGGTGGGGGGTCAGACAGGAGAATATGAGCCATGTCCAACAGACATAGCTACACCTTTCCCTGGTGAAATAAGGAGTCCTGTCATTCACTGCTGCAGTCAGTCACTCCTGTGAGCTGTGGGTTTTTTCTTTCAGGCCTCTTAGCATTACTTTACACTAAGGTAAATATGTCCCAAAGAAATCCACTCCCTCCCCAGCAGGTTATCGATCCCCCCCATCCCGGGATTCTCGGTGGCAAATGGTATTTGCTGTCCTTTCCCAAAGTTCATCGCTGTCGCCCGTGGTGAGGTGTTGCCGCCTTAGTGAAAGGGTTCGCCAATCGCCCCCACATGGGACCGGCCTGGCGGATGGCTGGTAGCGTTTTCATTTTATTGTCCTGTCAGCGCCTTGCGCCTGAGCTCCTCCCAGCTTTGTCCCATGTCCAGCCGTGGGGGGGGGGGACGCCACGAACGCCGAAGGTGTCAGACGGCTCGGCTGAGGTGGCCTGGGATACGGAGCGTTAATCCGTCGCCGTGGTGCGGGGGACGGACACGCCTGCGGGAGGGGCACCTTCAGGCCTGTTAAAATCGCCTAAACGAGTCCGACAGGCCCGTCTGGGTGTGGGTAGCGGTGTTTTCTGATTTTTAATAAATACTTCCGCTGTAACTCACCCATTACAAGCTAGATTAAGTTAAAAAAAAAACATTAGTACGCAGAAGAATTGGGGGGGGCAGAATGTAGGAGCTCCGGTCTCAGGATTGCCTCTGTGACACCGAATTCCCCCCTGCCAGAAACAAGCCCGGACATCGGCAAAATCTTATCCTCGGAGTCACAATGGGCAGCTGAGTAAACAGTGTGGACTCCGCAGCCAAAACACAGGGGGGTGCTGTTTCATTAACTCCCCTACTGGTCATGGGTGGGAAAACGGTCCTGGTGAGCTGCGGCCGCGCCATGCGCGGAGGAGTGCGGCCACCGGGATCAGTCTTCAACTGGGGTGAGGTCAGGGGGGGTGCGTAGATTATGCATAGCTGGGTTAAGTGCAGCAGGAAAATGATTGGACACATGGCTTCCACGGTCTCTTAGCGACAGGATGCAGGTGTCTTTAAACAGGCCCCCATGTTTACATGAGCTGGATCAGATATGCACGCCTTCGGGGAGGCCGTCTCTGCTCTGTACCCGTTTTTTGATCCCTCTTTCCTTTGCGCCTGTTTAACATGAACTGCGGAGGTTTGATTTTGCAGCCCCGGGGTGTTTTGGGTTCTCTGAGGTCTGGAGAGTCGCGACAAGCCGAGGCAGGTGGCAGGAGGGCTTCTGCAGGATATGAGGTACCGTTGCTCACTTACTTTTAACCCGAAAGCCCTTCGTGGTGACTCCATCCATCCACACTTAGCTTTGGGTGCGTTCATTCCGGTTTCTGTGTCGCGTGATAAATACGGCTGCCTGTTTAGTGGGCCTGCTCCCAGGTCATCTCAGAACGTGCCGGAACCTTCCAGAGGGGCATCTGGACCATGCTGTCATACATTTACACCTCAGTGGTAGAAACCCGTTTCCTTTTGGCGAGATGCGAGGGCTGTCTGGACACTGAGGCTTTTGATTGGATGTGATCTCAGCCCTACCCCTCCCCTGGCAGCGGGTCATGGTGTTTCCTGATTGGGTGGAGCAGGCATGACCCGATTCCCAGTCAGGTCCTGAACGCGGCCCGCTCAGCCCTTTCCCTCCAAGGCCCCCCATTTGCCTTCTGCTTGTGTCTGGTGTGCGATGGCGATTCCGATCTGTCCGGTGTTGTTACCCTGGTGACTCCTTCTCCGACAGAGCCGCCATCGTCTTCCTGATCATGCAAAACCCTAGACAACCAGATGGAGGTGTCGCTGGTATGTGCAGCTGTGGGCGGCCACTGGAATCCCCCCATGCAGCCCAGGGCCTCCCTCTAACGCCCTCCTCTTTGCACTTTGGGACAGATTTACACCCCATCCTGAATTTCCTTTTTTTTTTTTTTATAGCCAAATCACCAACCAGCAGAGCGGCAGTAGTGAGCAGCGAGGGTGGCCTCAGTTTGCGTATTTCCACATGTTAACATGCCCTTCATGTTTCCCGGGAGCTTGTCAAATGCAAACTATTTTCTACTTGGCCGTGAAGTCTAGCAGGCGTCCGTGTAATTGCGCCGCTGTTGTCATAGCTCTGAAATTTCTCCCCCCACCTTGGGGCCCCTCCACGAAGCCGGGTCACGTGGTGCCACCTCGGAAGAGTCCCCGAAGATCTGAATAAACGGAGCATGTCTGACGCGGCCCCCATGCGAGGACATGCGTGTCACATGCGTGTCACACGCAGCCCCCAGAGACTCCTGCGTTTGCCGCCGCTTTCCCTCAACTTCCCCCCTCTGTTACTTAATTAGCTCCATAAGTTCACCGTTCGTTAAAAAAGAAATACTTCTTGACAGTTTCTTTTATTAATTCCCTGTTTGGGAAATTTTAAGTTTTACTTTTGGAATTTGCAGTAAATAGCAGGGATAAGTGCGGATAATCTGAACTGGAGAAATGGAGTCCAGTCAGAACCGGTTAGGTTAAAGCCAGCAGACGCAGGCCACACTGGCAGAGGTTGACGCTGTCGGGTGCCAGGCACAGCGGTGACACGCTGGTGACATGCCGTTCACGCGTGAAGGGCGAGTGTTGCTGTAAGGCGGAGCTCTCGGCAGTGCCGGATAGCCAGGTGTGC
Organism: Mormyrops boulengeri; assembly: GCA_026781065.1. NCBI lineage: Eukaryota > Metazoa > Chordata > Actinopteri > Osteoglossiformes > Mormyridae > Mormyrops > Mormyrops boulengeri. Next base: position 8,245,420 of record JAODLD010000144.1, read on the forward strand.
TGTGTTGCTATGTAAATGATAGATTTCACAGGCTGATGGGATTCTGTAACAGAGACGCACGATTACAGTGTTTTCCTGCAACATTCTGACTTTATGAGGAGGTTTAACGTTGCAGAGCACTGCTGTGATTGAATAGATTCTGGTCTGCGGGTACGTGTGTGTCTCTGATACGTGGGTATGTGAGTGTGTCTCTGTGTGTCTTTTTCTGTGTGTGTATTTGTCTGTGTGTGCGTGTGAGAGTGCTCTCTCCCTGCACTCTCAGGTGCGATCTCGCAGAGGCCCCAGGCGATAGGCCGAGAGGTAGCGGTCACAGGAGTTTATTGACCAGCTAGTGTCTTCCTCCTGGGTGGCGCCCCCGCCAGGTGCTACGCTGTGATGAACTTGCTTCTCTGATCTGAGGGCCCTCGTCAGCTCTCACCTCCCGGACACCCGGATCCCCATGTCATTCTTTGAAGCGTCAGGCAGGTCACTGTGCATGGGCTACAAGCATCGCTGCCATTTAGAGTCTCGCAGCGCCTCAGCCGAGGGCGACACACACACCCGTCTGAAGAGACGTTCCGGAAGCCTCTTTTGTGGACAAGAATGCTTTTTAACCTGAGTATTTCGCTCGATTCCAGTCGGGCTCTGTGGTCGAGATTAACTCTGGATGGCATTGGAATGCCGGTTTATGTTCAGACCCTTGGCTGACGCGTCTCTGTGGAGGTACTGACTTCATGCACCTGATGCCCCATCTCCATGGCGGAGAGAGCCCTGCTGGAGAGAGGCTCCTGCTGGAGAGAGGCGCGATTAGCAGCAAGCCAGTCTTCAGTGGTGTTGAGTGAAATGCCGGTTTACTGCGATGCACTGCGGTCATATTTCCTCCCTGTCTGCTTTCCATGGCAGCAAAAACTTAAGCTGCATCTTTGTTTGGATCATTATGGGGCGTAATGGTTAAGAATATGGGCTTAACTGGAATCCCCTGAAGTAAACTATAGCGGGATCCTTCATCCATATAAATGGTGTAAATTAGAACTGACTTTGACAGAGAAATATCGGCTAAATAAATAAAATGTAAAATAATAATGGGGAACCCCCCCACCCCCCGGTTTGTTTGCATGTGCCTCAAATTGCCACGAGTGCTCATGGAGGATAAATCATCCTGAAATACCGGAAGGTTCTTTATTGATGTTTAGCCTGGTGACAAATGCGCGTCTCCCGTGATGTTAATTAACAAGCACAGTATTAATCTAAACGGCAGCACGTGCGACCTCGTTAACGGCGACGGAGCTCCCGTCTACCAGGTGAGCTTGTGGGTGTGTCTGAGAGCGCCCCCTGCTGGTGGTACTCAGCCTGGTCTCCTCTGTCCCTTTCCTGCTAATTGACAGGCATGGTTTTTCTTAGGCTCTTTTGCAGGCTTCTGGCATTGACTGTTCAGTGGGGGGGATTACAGGGGTCCCCCACCCCCCATCATCACCACCCCATTCTGATGGCCTATATTTCAGACACATGCACCCCGAGCCCCAACCACCTGCCCGACTAATCAGAGACCAGCTCATAAACCTGAGTTTGCACACAGCATGTGCTACTGGCTGGGTGGGTCTGTGTCTGCGTGTGTCTGTGTGTGTGTGTGTGTGTGTGTGTGTGTGTGTGTGTGTGTGAGAGCGTGAGCATGTAAGTGTTTTACCCCAATTCAGGATTCTACTCGTCACCGCCAGTGTGTGTCACATGCCATGTCCCTGAGCAGCTCCGCATCAGTGCGGCATTTCTCCTTGATTGACGGCCAGGGACTCCTTACTCTGCTCACAGAGGGGGCAGCGGCAGCGGCGACCTCGCCCCAGCCCCTGAGTGCCATGCCCAGCGGCAGCGGCGACCTCGCCCCAATCCCTCAGTGCCATGCCCAGCGGCAGCGGCGACCTCGCCCCAGCCCCTCAGTGCCATGCCCAGCGGCAGCGTTTGCCAGCGAAGTAGCCTTTGAGCTCACCATGCATCCCTGAGCCATCGTGGCCACGTTATATCAGTCGTGAGGTGTGAAACGCATATCCATAGCTGCCAGCCGTTGTCACCCCACTTCACTGCCTGCCGTAGACGGGGGGGGGGGAGTGATGCCTGGTGAGTGCAGGTGAGTCCACACCCACATGTCACAGGACTCCCAGACGTCACAGACCACTCCCGCCCACCCCTGAAGTCCCCTTCTCCAGGGGGCCTGTTCCCTGTGGTGAGTGACGCAGAGCTTAACCAATCAGCTAGCTGTGCTGTAGGTGGTTGACGGTAAGGGCAGGCTACTACTTTATATTACGTTTGCCTAGTGGGGGACTAGTGATGTGAACGCATCCTACTGGCATTTCTGCTAAACAAACTAACAAAAGCATGTTATATTACAGGTCTGCCCCTAATTTGGGGGGGGGGGGGGTTTGTTTTTCTGGGTTGGTGAAGGGATAGTTGGGGGCAGGACTTTGCCAGGGGAGCCTTGTGGCAGTTGTGTCCCCCCCCACGTCTGCATTCCAGATGGTTTGAAATTTGGATGTTAATCAGGTGTTTGTCACATGATGGCCTATAACTGCTGAAACAAACTCGAGCTCACACTGAGATCATCCTCAGTCCCTCAGATGTCACATGTTTTGGCCATAAACGCGTGTTTGGGAACGTGTGCGATTTCATACGTGAGAGTACTGGCCATAACTACCTCCTACGCTGTCTTAAATACTTAAATAAAATGGGTCACGCGTGTCTCCGGAAAGTTCTCAGGCATCGTCATTCCAAGTAACTGGATGTAAATCTCTGCCTGCCCTCAAAGGGGAGGTCTGGGATGGAGCAGGGGCGCGGCGTGGACCTGTATTTGCTGGGCGGCGCGGCGTGGACCTGTATTTGCTGGGCGGCGCGGCGTGGACCTGTATTTGCTGGGCAGCGTGGCCGCTGATGAGGCTGGCCTCCCTGTCTTTCCCAAGCACCGTGGTGACACTGGGGTAATTGAAAGTGCTCGTTTCGTGTCCTGCGTCTCACATGGCCGCCCCATTGGCGTGGCCCCTCCCTGTCACCCCCCCCCGCCTTGGGCGGTGTTAATGAGGCATGCATCGAGAGCCCGTCACACGAGGGCAGCCCCCGGATCTTCATTAAGCAATTGACTTCACTGATTACTTCGCCGGTTAATTATTTAGCCAAATTTCCAGTGCCGACCCCCACCTCAAGGATGGTGGACTGGGCCGAAACTGCGGGCCTTCAGATCTTTCCGGGGCTTCAGTCCGGCTGTGCAGTGTCTCCTCCGCAGTTGAGGGGCGTGTTGCTGTCTGAGCGCCCTCCGCAAGCGCGTGCTCTGACTTACCCAGTGACACCCTTTGTCTCTTTGTTAATAAAGTTGCTCCCCAGTCGTCGGTCACCTTGGACCAGGGAAGCTCTCAGCCACTGGGGGGGGCAGATTCAGCAGACGGCACCTGCTGTTTTCCCTCCAGCTGAAGGAGGTGTGCTAAATGACATCACTTTTCCTCCCTCTCCCTCCCTCCATCCCTCTATCCCTGTTGGTACACACACACACCTTCCCCGCCACGCCGCATCAAGTGGCCGTCTCTGTTTCTTTTAATCACACACTCACACACGCATGAGTGTGTAATCACAGCAGACGGGCGCAGACGGGCCCTCGCCGGTGATAATCAGCCCCCCCGCCCCCCATGCCCAGACTCGGATATCATCAGTGCCCCACATGAAGTGCTCCCGCTGTTTGGCTCTTACTCACACCCACGCTCCCACAGGTAGCTGCGCACATGCGCTCTCCCTGACGCTCTCGCACACTCATGGGCGGATAGCTCATTGCTGGGGGTGTCTGTCACACCGGCACCATGGGAGTTCCGGGGGGGCAGATCAAATCAGACTGCCTGCCCCTCCCCACCCCCATAAAGATAACCCCGCCCCAGCAGCCCCATGCTGGTGAATGTACAGCCTGACCCACCCCCCAGGCCCTCCCCCGAACACGGTTAGTGAGTGTGTGGCCTGCTCTTGCCCTCCCCCCACAGAGTTAGTGAGTGTGAGGCCTGCCCCACCCCCGGGGGGCGGCCCGCCAACACGTGCCCCGGGGCCGGGCGGGGGGGGGGGGCGGGGGCCCGCCCCCCCGCCCCCCCCCCCGGGGGGGGGGGGGGGGCTACCTATACAACACAATTATAGTCTGAATGGTA
>JAODLD010000144.1:8286625-8298944 GCA_026781065.1 Mormyrops boulengeri
TATATATAATGATTTTTAACTATATTAATATATATATAGTACCTACAGTAACCTGAACATTAATCTTAGCCTTTGCTGTTATAGCGAAAATATACAGAAGTCAAATGACTTATTAAAACCTCCTGGCGTGGTTCCTGGAACGTGTCTGTGTACTGGATGGCGGCAAGTGGCAGCTGTGAAAATGAAATTATCTTCTGTATTCCTGACATATTAATCATATGTTTTGCTCCTTCAGGACACGTCTTTTTTACCCCCCATTGTTATGCAAATAACACGACGAGGAAGATAATGGAGGTTTAGTGTCGTCCGTGATGTAGCAGGACTGTGTGTACATGTATGCGTTGTCTGTAGCCCTAGTGCCGGTCTGCACCTGTGCACTGTTGAAGCTCAGAAAACACAGCCTTTGAACAAAAGTTTGATAAAGTGTAAATTAATTCTGAGTAGTTCTGACATAGTAAGCTTATTTGGGCATCCATGTACATTGAGTAGCATTATTACATTATTGTATATGGAGTGAGAAGCTGCGTTTGACTACTTCTTGTCAGTCCGCCAAAGATTAAATCATCAAGATGCATCCCTACCAAATGAATATAACACGTGGCCTGCTCACTACAGTGTATTTCCATTTCAGCTTGTGATATCAATACTAGCTGAATAAAATATTTTAAAATATTTTAATTATGTAGTATACTAGTGTAAATTGCTTATGATTATTGGCAGAGCTCTTGTAGCTTCCCTTCAGATGAAATGTTTATTCAGCGAACAGAACTGGAACACACATTTTTTAAGGGAGATTTATGTTTGATTGTAAAGATATGGTTCATGTCCTAAAGCTCATTAGATTAACCTCTGGTGACAGGCCAGCTATTGTAAATATGCCGGGGTTTTTTTTCCGTAGATGATCTGCAGTAATTTATGACCTCTGGGTGAAGGGTAATCAATGGCACTGACGGGATAGGCCACCGGCCTGAGGATCCTGTCAGTGTTAGCCTGCTGTCTTCGCCATGTTTGCTTTCTGTCTGACTGCATGCCAGCTCGCGGTATGGCAGCGGTAATATTGCAGACCCCCCCCCCATCTGCTATGCAGCGGCCAGCGTGCTCTCTCACACGTTTTACACTGCTGGCTCAAAAAGCTGTCACTCCAAGCTAGCATTAAATGTTCAACAGCAGTAGCACAATTAGCTAACACAGAACAAATGCTACAGCTACATTTTAACTGTTTACCTTCAGAGGTTTCCGGCGCGGTTGGGCTCTACTCTCACTTGTGTCGTGCCACCAGTTGGACGTGTGGAGTTCTTGGTCCATAAGAAGACACTGCTACACACTAATCTTTAATACTTTCACTTGGTGCTTTGGGAAACAGTAAGACAAGATGCAACGCAGTTTGAACCTTTAGCCTCCTCAGTCCATGATTTAAGTAGATGAACATGGCATTCATGCTAAATCCATGCGTATCTGAGTCACTTATCCAAAATGCATTTCCTCAGTTGGCTTTCGTGGTTTGACGTGTTGCGAAGAAGAGGCCCGTGTTGCTCTGTAACCATCTCAAACATCTGAAGGGTTTACAGACCCCTTCTCCGAGGAACACTTTAGCATGCTGGTCTGAATTTGTCAAGGGCATCCGGACAAATGTTTGTTTCTCTCCGCTGGGCTGGAGCTTGTTATGCCTGAGAAGGTACATGGTCTCATCCCCCAAGGACGGCTGGGCTAATCCCCTTTGACATGGAACCGGCCTTTAGCCATCGTGGGTTTGGAAGTAATTAGACAAGAAAATTATCTGGGTTGCAAATATCTATACATAACACAGGACAAATCAATGAGCGTAATGAGCAGATAAAATAGCTGAGGAAACTAATGAATCTAATTAGAAAATATATGCACTCAGTCAATATTTTGGTTATGAATTTGAATCACTAGGTATCTGCTGAGCGTACACTGTTTTGTACTCTATGTAGCATATGGTGGTTATTATGGGTTGCAGAGCAGTGACTTGGGTGATTGGTGATTGGCGTCACTTGCATTGTAACTAGCGCATGAGGAACAGGATGGTCGATGAAAAGATCTTGAGTAGCTTCTTCGGCAAGAGTTCTGTGTTTCATCTGATTGGCTTTAGTCAATGGAAAAAGTGGAATATACGGAATAAATGGAGAAGGAAGGGGAAATGAAAGGGCTTTGCCACTCTTTGGGATGAGGCTAAACGGTGACACGAACAATTCTTGCCTGCTGGTTAGACAGTGCATGGATGGTTGGGATTGTAAACCATTCATAAGGTTATTTCTGCTGTTCATTGTGTTCTAACAGGCCTGGAAGATATGTTAACAACCCTCCAGCAGTCTGGTGGTTAAGAAAATGGAGCCAGAGAGAATAAGTTTGAAGGCCTACAGTTTAGGAATGTTCCTGGGCTAATTACTAACTAAGCTGCTGTTGCATATAATACATAATCATCTATTTAAAATGATTTTAAAAGACATGTGAGTCATTTTGGATGACCGCTTTGTAAATGGAGAATAAATTCTCTGTTGTGTAAATCTGGATTTTATGTAGCGTGGAATGCCTGACTTCTGTGTGGTTTTTATTCCAGGATTCAGCCCAGTATAATAACCTGCTTCTCTGTTTACCGTCTAAACACCACTGTTCAATACGGCCCACCGCTAACCCTAACCCAACACGTACCACCGATCACGCACCACCCCCCCCCCAACATCTCTGCAACCCCCACACACTTGTTCGGCTGTCATCTCCCCTGCGGTTATCTAAACGCTCCAGTTTTTGGGGTTAATTAATCAAAAATGATTTATTTTCTCATTAGGTATGCAGGTACTTTGCAATTTGCAGAATCAATGCTTTACAGATGTTCCTTTTCGTCCATTTTCTAGGCAGCCCTGATTTTATTGGGTATGGATTTATGGAGAGTCCAGCTGGAAGCTCTCTCACCTTGCCTGCGATCGCAGCCCCCATAAGCAGACACGGCTCCCGCCTTCGTTTGTTTCGGTTAAAAAATCCTCTCTGATAATCAGTCAAAGGTAATTATCCAACTTAATGCGGTCGCTGTCTTTTTAAACTAAAAACTTTTTAGTTCGATAGGAAAGCAGTGGGAATAGTGTGCTAAAAGTCTACTGGTCTTATTAACATTTATACAAACTGCAGAAATGCAAAAACGAAACTGCGCGCCAAACATACGATTTCTGCAGCTCTCTTCTCTACATTTGTTTTGCCTAAATCTGTAAAATCAGAACCAAACCGTGGGTAATGTTTGGTTAAAGTCCACCCCTCTCTGGGCTGGGTGCTTTAATCACCAACTTCTGGTTTGAGTTCCTGGTGGCTGTAAACAAATGCAATTTTGCATTTCCTGCAGTCTAGACACAACAAAACTGGCAGTGCCAAGGCGGAACACACTTGTGGTCCTGCGACCATCCACTGGCACGTTTTGCAAGAAAATACCACCCCTCCAAGGATGAGAAACGACAAAAACAAAACTCTGGTAATGGTAAAAGCAGGCTGGTAGTGGGTGGTTTGTCCAAGACGTAATTAGAAGATAAATTAAAAGGAGGAAATGGAAGTAAATATAATGCATAGAGAGGCACGCCAGAGTGTTTTGAAGATTTGCAGTTTGGGTTATACGCTACACCTCCATCCAGAAGGAATATCACCAGAGGAGGTCAGGCCTGTGGGATGAAGGGCTAGAAACCACTGTCACCTCTCTTCCAACACATGCACGCCATTCTTGGTGTCAAACATGACTTTGTCATGCTGGGACTTTGTGTGTATTGATGTATATGTTTGTGTGTTTCTGCTTATGCGTGTGTGTGTGTCTGTGTGTGCAGAGTGAATAAATACAACTTCATCAGGAGGAGGGGACCTGAGTCATGGGCACCGGTACCAGTGTCAGGAACACATGGGAACGCCCGGGCTCGTAAAAAACACTTCTGTCAGCCATCCGCAGTGGGAAGCTGTGTGTTTCTGCAGGGCCCGCCTGAAAACCGAGTCACTTTATCTGCAGACCTCCTGTGAGACTTGGCCGCCATGGAAAACTGCTCTGTGGACCCCCCCCAGCTCAAAGCGAAAGCAACAAATTACAATACAGAGCCCATTAGCTATTCAGCGAGAGGAGCAAGAGGCAGGGGACAGCTTTCTGATCGAGGAAGCGGCCTAATATGTTCCGATGAGACAGCCATGCGCTACATGCGTGATATTAAGAGGAGAAGAGGACACATCGATTAGCTAGAAAAAAAAATGTAGGGAGGCAGACCAGCGTACTGTGGTACCAAGGGCGTGTGGCGCACATGTGATATTAAAACGCACATTTATCTGTAAGCCAACTCAAAACTCAAAAACCCAGAACGGCGACAGCAAAAGTGGCAAATCGAGGAACGGCGTCTGCTTTCCGCTCTCTCCTGCTCTAATCTGATCCGCTGCTTCCTCCGTCCGCAGTCTCCCTCTGTGAGCGCTGTGCTCACTTTCCCCTGGCTGATCCCGCTCGCTGTCGCAGGCAAAGACAAATCGGGGGAGCCGGGCAGAAATTATTATTGATTCTATCACATAATCACCGGCAAACACTTCAAGCTGGGATAGCAAATCCATAACAGGCCTTACAGATGTAGCCACAAAACCCGGGACGCACTTAGCAAGCGCGGGAGTACGGGGTCGCACTAGCTTGGTGGCATGGTATCGACGTGCACGGCGCTTAAATATGTTATCAATCAGCGATACGAGTCAGATCATCCCACAGAATATAACTCCACCAGCAGGCGGATTAGTGGGCTCGTCATAATCGAGCGATCTCTCCCATTTAGGTCACGGCTCGACATTAAAGATGGACATAGAGACCTGCAGACCGTCTATCATCAAACGGGCGTAAGAAGGCGCTTGTTTTACTTTTATTTATTGAGCCCTGAAGTCTGTAGGGCTTCACCAAACTGGCGGCTCTAATTCTGACTCCCAAAAAACCTTCTAAATCGCAAGTTTTATACATGGCTGGTGCCTCTTAGAGGGTCGTCGGTGTCAGACACATTGTGCTTATTTCGTTTAGTTTTTTTTTGGTTCCTGTCTAAAGCAGCTTCCTTTCGGGTGATTATTCGGCCCCCTGAAAGACGGTCAAGTGGCGTCCCATCAGAGTGTCCCCTGTCTTGTGCCCTGAAATGGACCAGCGTCCCATCCATGTTGCCCCCTGTCTTGTTTACTGTGATGGAGGGGGGGCCCTCCAAATTTTCCCCAGCCTTGTGTCTTGTGATAGACTGGTATCCCACCCAGGGTGTTCCCTTCTAGGGTGTCCCTTGTTCTCTGTACCTACTGACATTATTTCTGAGACTACAGCCTCGCGCCACCCAACTCTGGATAAGCAGTTATGAAGAACTGACAGAAGGATTGTCCAACCGAATAATTTGCATTCTGATGCATAATCAGATGTGTGAATGTTATTATGTCTGTTTTGGGTGGCTTTAGAAGGGAGAGTATGTGGAAGGGTAACTAGCCTGGACGGGGCTCCTCAGGAACTCCCAGACAGTCCATGTTTTTGTTCCCCCCCAGTTCCCAGCAAATGATGACTACCTGATACAGGTGCATTGGGACCAGGGGACAGCAAAAATAAGGACCACCTGGGGGGCCCTGGGACTGGTTTGGGAATCACAGGTCTAAAGCCATCGTGTCTTGGAAGATTGACACCCCCGTTACATGGAAACTCTGCCTCTCACCTTTCTCTCTGCCCAGCAGCTCCAACTGTAGCTCTGCAACATCTGATGTCCATCGTGGGCAGTGGGGGCAAAACCTTTAACAGTGGCACCATGGTGTCAGGGAGAAGAATTGCCCCCAGACTTGGGTTTTTGAACATACGCCAAAATGAAAGGGTACTGAATGTAATATTAAGCGACATGGAGACTCTTTGTACAGAAGTAGCCCCCCCTCATCATGTAAGTCTCGTCAGAAAGCTTTATATCGCACGCTGCTTCTGTGCTTTTACTTCCACATTTCTGTCCATGGACTCCTCACCAGTTACACTATCAAACCACATTCCCACATTGAACACCCAGATGACACCCAGTTTCTTAACATAGCAGCTGTTTGTTACAATGTTGCGGAAACCCCCAGATTTCACCCATAGTTCCCCTAGGGTCTATTTGGTTAATTCCATCGAGGCTTTCCACTGGCGAATGTTGTGGTGAACGATGGTGGTAACTATGACGACCCCCATACCTACTGTCCACAGATCCATGACCGGTGAGAGGCACTGGGCCGTCACACATGTGTCGCTGTCGTGTGGCCAAGCTTCTCCTTCTTCATCCGGCTTCAGCTTCAGCGTATGGAATCTGCTCGGAACAGGGAGCCTTGGAATAATGTAGGCTGAGAATGCGGCTCCAGCTGACCGAGCCGGTTGAGACTGTTGATACAGTAGAGGACTATGAGAAAAGAGGGATCCCAAACAGTACCACCATCTCCCCCCCCCCCCAACACCTCTCCTAAACTGCTATAAATTAAATCAAAGACACATATATCTAAGCCCATCCTGCCCTGAGCTATGGAGGCCTAATTGTTTACAAAGGGTTGTGCCTCATTTGTTTCCGTAGATTGTGCCTAATTAACGTTAACTTGTTTGTACATAGAGGAGCGCTGTCCACTCTCCTTTAATCCAATCTGTATTCTTTCAAAAAATAATTAGATCATTTACACCTCATTAACATGTAATGTAACGTCGGAGTATTCATCATAATGATTGCTTATTATTTCGCTTTGCAATATTATCTCCTCTAATGAAACTGTTCACACAACTGCCAAGGAGGCTTTAATTGGTCCTGTCAAATCACAGAGCTCAGCAGCGCGGTCTTTCGCGTGTGAAGTTCTAATTTGCATTGGGAAGCAGGTTGAGCAACTGGGTGTGCGCGCGCGCACACACACACACGCACACACACGCACGCACACACACGAGCACGGCAGAAATTTCGCTCTGTGGACCTCCACCAAGTGGATGATCAGCTTCACTTTATTTAAAAATAAAGAAAATGAATGACAGAAAGAGACGTAGCTACATACATTTACAATCTGCTGTTGAGGCTTCGCTTACCTGCCTTGGGTGTGTTTATCTGTCTGTTCATATGTACTGCCTTTCCAAACTGCTGTTTACACCCTGTTTACCGCTTTATATCACAAAACAGTGCCAGATGAATCATCTGGACCAAATCGCCTGCTAAGGACACACTGTATCTATTAAAACTCAGAAAAGGTTTAGGCTGTCCCTCAAAGATGTGATCATAAAATCATAATGTTGTAAAACATTAGACGATTTAAAAAATTTGGCAGCATTTCCTATGAATGCCATGTTTATAAGAGTCTATGAAGACATTCATAACATATTATAATGCAGTCAAGAAGCATTATAAACATGGATATAAATATTTGTGAAAAAGGCATAACACATTTTAGCCATGTTTATTATGCATTATAAATGCTTTATGAAGCTACCATGTATAATGCACTATAGATACCATTAAGACAATTTCCCTACAGGGATTAATAAAGTATCAATTATTTTTATCATTGCACCTTACTGTAATGCAGTACAAAGCATCCTTAATTCTTATACAGACCATTATAATGCATTATGAAGGTATCAATGGTGATTTATAGAGTAGAGATTTATAGATTGGACCTTGTGAAGTATTATAATCAACATTATATTGTCTTATGACTGTCAAAAAATGACACTGTATTGGTTTACTAATTCGTATTTTGACCATTATAATGCATTATGAAGGTATTTATAATGCATTATAGATGACAGCTTCTAGTTAAGTGTTACCAGATATCTTTTCGAGTTAAATCAGAAAGAGTCAAAATGAGAGATTAAGGAAAGCACAGATTTTCAGTTTTACATTTATGTTTCAGTTTCTCATTTGCCGTGTCATTTCTGCTTTCCAAAATTCTGTTATTATTGATGTTAAATGGTCATCATTAAAGGAGGTGCTTGGTTTGGTCATCGCAAAGATAAAAAGGTGAAGTTTGTCTGCAGAGTTTTGTTGCGAGCATCTGCAGAGGTGCGTGAGTCGGCTGGCACTGGCGTCAGGGGGCGGCCGGATGCGAACGTCAGCCTGCTTGACTGTGATTAGCCAGGGACATGGGCTCGGGGCTGATCCCAGCTTTGACTCTCACCGTGAAGTGAGAAAATACCCCCCCAGCAATATTCTTGCTTTGCACACGCGGAGTCCTGGGGCGGCCATCATATCCGCTTGGGGAGTGGGGGGGGGGGCAGACGCATGGTGTCTGGGCGGCTGTCTGCGGGTGGCATCCACACTTGGCTGGGGGGGGGGGATGTCACTCTCCCTACCACGCTCCAGCTCTGCTAGCTTAGAGGGGCTTAGCTGGGGCTCTATCCGCCGCCCCCCAGACAGCGGTGCCGGGAGGTAATTGTGCCCCATCTATATAGAGTGCGTACATAGCTTAGGGGGGACGACTCCAAATTAAAATCTCCGCAGCGTGTCTGAGCATCCCTTTTCTGCCTGCTGCCCTGTTTTGAGAGCTGGTCATAATTCCAGTTCATTTTATCAACCACTGCACTGTATCTGAAAGTGAGAGTCTGCATTAAAACTTCTCCTCTTCTTCCTCAACTCAATCCTCTGCCTGCGATCTCGTTCACTCTCTTCCTTTAGTTGCCATTTTGAAGCGGTCAGACTCCCCCGTAATCGTTTGTATGTTATGTTATCTACAGAGTCCCCCAAGTGCGGTCTGATTAACACGTTGAGCCGTTTTCACCTGGATAATCTCATGTGTGTTTCAATGAGGACTTTTATTGTGTAAAACGCTAACGGCTAATCATGTGTGTGGTGCAGCTCTCTGGGTGACTTTTATTTATAAAGGCCTGACCTACACTGAGAGAGGATGTGATTTGCCTTGAACTCCCTAACCCCTGGAAGCAGGGGGGCAGTGTCTAACACGTGTTCGAGCTGTGTCATTCCCGTCTGGAACGCCGATTACTGGACCTCGTGTCTTTCTCGGTGTTCCTGGGACAGCGGTCTGCGCACTGTCCTCTCACGTAGGCTGGCCTGAATGTTTCTGTGACGTTTATGAAATCTTTTATAACCACCTCCCTGCCATGTTACCTTTTCAATAAGAGACCATAATTCATTCTGACAATAGCAGATTTATCGCTTTGTCTGTGTATAGGATTCAGTAGGCGGGACCCCTGTGTTTTTGCGGGGTGCAGTATAAGTACTTCAGCTCCTCCCTCCCCTCAGTCCTGTACTTTAAGACTCCCTGCCCCCATTCCCCTTTAAATCTATGCCCACAGTTTTATATGGCCCCGTGTATAAACATGTGTACACATATGCTGCCGAATATAAACAACGTCGATGTTAAGACTGATGGGGGCTGGGGGGGGGGGCGGAATTATGTATAATGGTCAGTAGGGAGAGTTATGGATAGCCGAGACGCGCTGCGGCCAGATGGTCCGAAGGGGGCGCTTTCCGTTATACCCTTGAAGAGACACTTAACCTGAATCGCTTCCCGGTATGATGAATGGCCGTGCGTAGGCCGTAACCGTGAGCTGCCTTCCCTGGCTGCAGACGAGGCTGTCAGGCCGGCGTCTAAATAATGAGAGCCAACGCGTCTCATTTGTTACCCGTGGTCCGAGTGCGCTGCGCGGAATCGGCAGCACGCCGGGGAACAGGCCGCCTGGCCACAGAGGACGAGCAGCCCCGAGTTTTGATTCTTGATTTTCTTGCCCCCACCTCGCGTTGGCCGTTTCCTGGCGGACTGGTTGGGGGTGTCAGCTGTGGATTCATCGAGAACAGGGACACATCTCGCCGCCTGCATCGGCCCGGTGCACCGGCCTGGGGGGATGGGTCCTTCATGCTTTTATGTATTCATTTCAGTGAATCGGCCTGGGTTTGGCTCGGATCGCGGGCAGAGAGGCAGCCTGTGCCGTCCACATCCGCCGTGAAAACAAATGAAGCAGGTCAGCTTGGTGTCCTCCCAGCTGCTGGGTTGGCCGCCAGTCGCCCGCAGACCTTTCACCCCCGCCGTTTTCAACCATTTCACACACCTGGATATTTACTGGAGCAGTTCAGGTTAAGTGTCTGGTTCAAGGGTACAACAGCAGTTCCCGTGCTCAGGCTGGAACGTCAAGGCGAGGTATCATGCGCCCGTTTGACCTGGCCCATCCAACAGGGGGCTGCTGTAGAGTGGATTTTAAAGAGCACATGACGTGTCATCTCTGCAACCGGGGCAGGCCCAGGGACAACGCTAATGTCCCTAGACTGTTTCCCATCTGATTAACATCTCCATAATCTGTACAGAAGTCTCTTTTCAAATTCAATAATTAATGTTTGCTTAGTTAATGTGAACAATACCAACAAAAACCAATGATACTGTATTAAAAACAAAAGCCAGACGCCGACATGTAGAGCCATTATTGAATGACAAATCTCGCACCTGTCATCACTTAGACTTCATACTTATGTTTATATAGAATGAGGTCAAGAAACACGGAAATGCATGTTTATTATCTGATAAACTAATGTATCACAAGGGACACAAAGGACACCTTAAATGGTAAATCTAACAGAGTGAAGATTTTCAATTCTGCTGATTTTTTTAAATTTTCAATTCTACATGTGAGTGACTTTATCTTCTGGGTTAAAAGCTTCTTGAGTGTGGACTTCTGCTCGTTATTTTACACAGACAGCCCTGGGGGGTGGGGGGGGGGGGGTTTCAGCATCAGGTGACAGTGTCCTCACGCTGTAGTTTATCCAGATGGCAGTTTCTGACAGGCTCATCCCAAAGCTGACATCTCGCCATCAAAATCACATGGTCTCCTTTGGCTTTGTTTGCTGTGAACTCTGGGCAAGATGACGTTTCGAGGTAAAAATGAACGCCAACGGCAGTCGGCGTCCCACGCCGATTCTGTGCCTTTCCTCCGGAACAGCTGGTGGAAAAGGTTCTTCACATACAATTTAACAGTATTAACAAAATGTCTATGTTTAGAACAGGAAAGGAGGCACTTTTGCATTTCAGGTTTTTCAGCACTCAGCTAGACAAGCTGCTGTGTTTGATCTGTTACATGTCGATTCTGTGTTTAAGGGTCCCGTCTGACTGACAATGTCACTGTAAATTCAGTTGGTCTGTGTGCAGTCAGTGGTCTGATAGATCAGACGGACCAGTGCTGTTATGGTGTGTGAAATATGGGGACTGTCATTTAGCACATCATCTAGGGGGCCATGCAGGTCTGTGTATCTCATTGGTCCACACGCCTGCTTACTGCCTCATGACGTGACCCTTCTGTCACCTCTCATGTCGACGTTTCGCTGCCTCCAGACGCCACTGTGGCCCGATTCGGGTCGGAACTGTTAGTAGGGCTGAGTCTCTGGCTGGCTGGGGTCCCATGCGTGAAGCGGACGGTCCGTCAGCCGAGGAGATGCACCACATTATCCCAGTTACATCCTAGTCTTTTGTGATTGTTTCCCAATTTTTTGGGATTGTATTTAGATTCCAAAATTTGTCATCAGTAATGATGATTGTTAACGAATAAAGCCATGCTTGAAGAAAGGTATAATTCGATTAATATATCCTGTATTCCCTCATATTGATAAGAGTGTACACAAAATAACCATATTAAAAACTCAGTGGCACCTGAAGAGTCTTTCCTTTGTGCACCGCCTCTGAAAGAAAGAAAGAAAGAAAGAAAGAAAGAAAAAGAAAAAACACCCCAAAGTGGAAAATTTAACCCTGGGAAAATCTGGGAAAAGCCAAAGATTATATAGGACACTCATTTTCTCTTTCTCTTTTTTTATCCAATCCCGTGTTGTGCACAGCACAAAAAAAAAACAAAGATGAAGAATACCTCCATGTGACGTGCACAAAGGCTGGGTTCGGCCGTACATCTGTGAGTTTTGAAACAAAGGTTTGTTTGTGCCCCTCACTCGCTCTCACTCATGAAAGCAGACACTTACTTGAAAAAGTTTTTCAGGGAAACACTCTAAACCAACATCCTGGTATAAATTTGCCGGACCCAATACAGGGCTGATTGTGAGTGGCCGAGATGTGGGCTGCATACCAATGGACAGCCCCCAAGACTCCATTACCTCTCATGGCTCAGTGACTGATGTACAATAAACAAACAAAAGAGCCTCAATACACTCATTGGGCAGCATTGGGGAGCACTGTGATTTTATCTTTTTTACAGTATTTAATTGGAAGTTTTTTTTTCCTGCTTTCCTCACAGAAACACTAAACCAGCTTCCAAATTACTTAGACTGAATCTAAGAAGAGATTGATAAGATTTGGCCCCCGCGCGCGGGCGGGGGAGTGTTTGGGGGGGGGGGGGGGGGGGGGGGGG
>JAODLD010000144.1:8306753-8318300 GCA_026781065.1 Mormyrops boulengeri
CCCCCCCCCCCCCCCCCCCCCCCCCCCCCCCCCCCCCCCCCCCCCCCCCCCCCCCCCCCATGAAAACCAAAAGATGACAGCCTTGAGGCACATTGAAAAGTAAAGGTTGCTGTAAACATTGTGAAACTGGCTGCGTTTGCATTACCTGTCAATGCTGTCGTGCCGCGTGTTAGTTTTCGCAGTTGTCCTGTATCTCTGCGCTTATGTAGCTCCACAGCCCTGGGAAATGCGGTTTCATGCGGCTGCGTTCTATGTACTGAACATGCTTGGTTTGACAATAAATCCCATTAGGACTCCGTCTGCCTAATGCTTACATTTAATATTTAAATTCATATGAAATACAGTATACAGTGTATGGACTTCTCTCTCATATATGAGCCTGTGGGGGTGTATGTCGGGACAGGGTCGGAAGATGGCACGGCTGTCGGTCGGCATCTGTGTGCGTGATCTCAGGCAGATTACGGAGTGCAGGCCAGCTCCCCCCCCAATGACACTAGTGGATGCTTTCCCATAGCGTGACTGCAGAAGTGTGGCTGTCTGCCTTCACCCCAGGTTCAGGACCATGCTTGTTCTTGGTGTGGGATTCCTCACGGCCTCCTCTGGCTGTTCAGCTGGATCACTGGCTCCTCTGTGTCTATCTCTGTGTTTCTATCCCATGTCAGTGACCTGCAAGGTACTGGCTTCCAGGGGAAATGCACGGCTCTATGAATCCCAGGATAAGCCCTGAGTCACCTGAGCCTGAGTAAATATAAAAAGATGGATGGATGGATGGATGGATGGACAGTTAGACCCCCCTGGCACCCCCCATGAACAGTGCGGACAGGCATGCACAATCCCTGCATCAGACAACGACAGCAGGCGGTGGCTGATCTCTGTTCCTCGCTCCTCTGCCTCGCATCGACACCTCGGCCATCGCTGGCCGTTCCTGCAAGCCTTCATTAAAAAAAAAAAAACGGTGATGTGAGATTGACGACTTAAATACTTCATCAATCACTGCTGTAGCCAATGTGCAGTATTGTGATTGGTGGAAAATTCAGGCAATCCATCTTTCCTACTACGAACAAGTACTTTCAATTCCTCTCAGGTACTTTTTTTTTACCCGTTAACCTACGGAGAGGTAGTGAAACATGCCACACAGACACAGATACTGCTCTGTCCATGTGCCACTGATACCCCATGAGATTCGCATGGGAAAAATGAGAATTTAATACAAAATGATCTGAATCATCTCAGAGTGTTGGGAAACATACATGTTATCGTGTAATGTCAAGTGTGCTGACCAGTTTATGTGTGAAGCTATGTTTGGTGTATCTGATGAGCTTATGGATGTGACCTTTAACCCTGCTGCAAATTATAACTTTCCCAAATTGTGTAACATGGACTGAACAGAAAAAAACCAAGCCTCAGACTGCAGATGTCTGAATGTTATAGAGTGTGCAGCCAGCCTCTGTTCCCAGCTGCTTCTGCATCTTTATTATAAATATATTTGTTTCTAACTGTATGTCTTTGTTATTTCCTGTACAATACGTGAACGCTTTCAGTAGCTAGCGCCGCAGTCAGTAAAATAACAGACATACGTCTTATTAACTACATTTAGTTTGATGAGGTTTGCGAAGCTGCCAGTGAGGTGTGGTCTGGCCCCCCCACCAGTGAGATGGAATCTGCCCCTGCCTGGTCGGGGGGGGGGTTGGGTGAGGGGTGGAGAAAATCACAGAGGCTGGGAAATGACTCTAGAATTGATGTTGGAGCAGATGCTCCAGTACATGGGATGCAGGCATGGTGCTGATCTGTGGGCAGAAGTGCGTTCTCTGACTCCCTCAGGAGCGAATGCTGCTGGTGCTCCCCAGGAACGAAGCTGCCCGTCCGACAGGGAGTCTGCTGGTGCTCCCCAGGAACGAGGCTGCCCGTCAGACAGGGAGTCTGCTGGTGCTCCCCAGGAACGAGGCTGCCCGTCAGACAGGGAGTCTATTGGTGCTCCCCAAAAATGAGGCTGCTCGTCCGACAGTGAGTCTGCTGGTGCTCCCCAGGAACGAGGCTGCCCGTCAGACAGGGAGTCTGCTGGTGCTCCCCAAAAATGAGGCTGCTCGTCAGACAGGGAGTCTGCTGGTGCTCCCCAGGAACGAGGCTGCCCGTCAGACAGGGAGTCTATTGGTGCTCCCCAGGATTCAAGATTCAAGATTCTTTATTTGTCACATACATAGTTGTAACAAGTACAACATGTAGTGAAATGAACCCCTGACCGATCCAAAGACTGTGCAAACAAGAACCAACAAGAATTAGAGTTACAAACGAGGAAGTCTGCTGGTGCTCCCCAAGAACGAGGCTGCCCATCAGACTGGGAGTCTATCTTTGCAAGAGAGTAGCAGAAAGCTCAGGCACGCAGCTGACCTCATAGGGCGACCTGGGGGCAGGTAGCCTTCCATCTGTTTCGATGCTCCTCTGCCTCTCAGCGCTTCTCACTGCTCCGAGGAGGAGAATGACCAGGAGATGCAGGCGCACCTGGCAGTTCGTGACGGCTGAGTCCGGCTGGGGGGAGCGTCGGTTCACCTGCAGTGCTAAGCCAAAAGCCCAGCCCGAAAATCCCCCAGGCTTATCTGCAGATCCGACCCAAAGTGCTGTCAGATGTACCCTAATCCCACACTCTCAGAGGAAAGAGCGAGGGCTGTCTTGGGAGACGGGGGGAGAGGGGGTGCTATGTCCGGTCACGTGGGGCTATCGACATACTGACCTTCTTATGACGAGTCTCGCCGTTATTAGTTACCAAGCTGACGTGTTATGTTGCCTTGCAAATATATTAATAATGCATAATATTCAATGCCTCGGGGTCAGTGCTTGCCTGTGTCTGTGTGACTGTTTCCTTGTGCAGACATTAGCAGCATGCCGACCTTCATATACAGTTTATTTAGAAACAGTGATAAGGCAAAACAGGAATAGAGGTCTGTTGTTGAAGTCTCATTATTCGTGAGAAATGCCGCATGCTATAAGAAGGTCGGTGACCTCGCTGTCTGCAGGATTAGCTACGTCACCAGATGAAATTATTCAATGCTGAAGGGTCCTTGCCCTCCCCCCCACTGAGACAACCCCCCACTCAGGAGCCTGATGACCAGAGGACTATATGAGAGGACCAGCCTGGCTCTGGCTCTGCCAATCACCCGGAAGATGGCTGCCATGACGACCCAGGAATCTGCATCCAATTGGCTGAGAGGCTCTCTGTATAGGGACAGATTCAGCTGCGACTCTGAGCAGAGCTGCGGCCCTGGGGTCACTCGCAGGAACAAGGTCACAGACACACTCCGATCACACGCAGTGACGCCACTCAGCTGGAGATACAATGAGGCCCCGTGCTGGATACAGGCGGCAGCAGGGTGACGTCATACTGATGGACATGACAGCATTTATGAAATATGACATAAATTTGTTTTAGTTAAAATCATAATAAAATTATTATGACATATATTAGCATCTCGTTCACAGGGCTGCCAGCTCTCACACACCTGTGTGACACTCATGCTCTCAGACTCTCACGCTCATGCAAGAAGTCTTATGCCATATCTATATTATTCCATTATAAACAATTAGCTACAACAAAACTATTGGGGTAGTTTGCAAACACTACAGACTATTAACAAGGTATTCAATCTGTTACATACATGTAAGTGTGCATGTGTATGTGTGCAGACTTGTCTAGAATTGAAAATGTCAACCCTGCATCCAGTGTCTTTCAGAGAAAACGGTAAAATATTTATTTTATTTATTTATTTTTTATATGTCACGTGCATGAATGTAGTGGTATACCAGCGAAATTAAATAAAATTGATTGGTTGTGGATATTTATTTATATTTATATTAATATACATTATTATTATTATTATTATTATTATTAATGTTTATAATTACCATGGTGAGTGAGATAGTATGAGTTTAGGGTTCTGTGCACTAAAAAGTAGCTGATCATGCAGTGACTTTTACTATCCACCATCTGCACTTTCCCATGAAGCCAGTACTGACAGGTGCTACCTCAGTTAGGCTTGGGTCCCGTATCCCATTGGTCAGACCCGACACAAGGTCACTAAAGTCAGGACCACCTTCAACCTGCCCCCATGGTATAGAATGATATAAACATCACATATCACAGAATGACCACATCGAATCAATCCCCATTAACACTCCTCCAGTCCCTGCACAGAGGCCCCCCACGGCGGTCAGAGGTCAGGAAAATGCCCAGGACCTGCACCCCGCCTGCTTTTTTATCTTTTATTGAACATCTCTGAGGGGCTGTTGACCTCTCCAACATCCCACTTAAGGGCACGGGCAGCCAGCCCAAAACTTTCTCGTATCCATTTGTTTCAGAGACCTGACCTGTCGTTTTTCCACCTCACAGACTGACCTCACGCTTAAGCCACATAATATAACGAATAAACAGTCCGATGTGCCCTCATTATGGAAAAAACATCACTGTTCATGGCTAAATAAAAAACAAATAAATAAATAAATAAAGGACTAACTAAAAAAGACATACTATTATTTGTTTAGGTACTAAACAAACTACACATGTCAGGCAGCGGCTTGCACACATATAAATACATGTTTTGTTCTGAAACCAAACCACTTTTAAGATGCTTTGCATAAAAAGAGAATTGCTAAATAATTAAGGCTCCAGCTTCAATGCTCCTGTGTCTTAGCACCATAAAAAGTGTGGTTTTCTAAATAAAGACGTAAACACAATTAAAATGAGATCATTCCTGGCTGAAATGGTCCCCGTCAACTCGTCTTTCGTGTTCAACGGGACTTCGCCATCCAAGACGGGATTCTGTAATTATACGGACGGCGACGGATAACATGCCCCTCCGGGCTGATGCCTCAGTTATCATTTTGCTGTATTTTCTGTAGCTCTAGCTGAAGATGCCGTCCCCAGGACCTCACCCTAATACGTCAGCATCTTATTCAATCCACAATCTATTAACAACTCTTTGTTTTCCATGATAACTAATTATTTGACACATTGGAGCTCTGGTGAGTCAGGTTATAGCGTGGAGTGCCTGTGTTTTTGGTGTTGGTCATCCTCTTTTTCAGTAGGTTGTATTTTTCACCCCCCCCCCCCCCCACCGTCTTCTTCCCCAGGACAGAAAAAACAGCAGTTGAATGGTACACTGGTTGTCTGAGTCTGGAGTAGTGGCTGTGGGCCTTCTGATATCAGTCAGTTTAAGACCTTAAAGAGTGATCTCAAGCAGAAATATTTAATCTTCAGGAAAATAAAGGAAGGAGGAAATAACTTGGGGATAAAAATGCCCCCAAAATAGGGACTCATTGCCCTTCAAGCATCCAAAAGGATTTGACTTAAGGACAGCTTATCACTTTTAATTTTAGTGGTTTCTACGGTTACCCAGAGTGGGCTCACTCAGTTGCTTCCATGATTGCGGTTGAAGACCGCGAGCACGGGCGAGGGTGGGAGCTGGCGGAGTGCTGGATGCCTTGTTTGTTACGGATTTATCTGCTGTGATCCAAAGCGAAGGTTATGCAGCCCAGCATTGCTGCACTGTCCTGCAGGTTAGAGAGCCTTGTGTGGTAACCAGTGCCCAGACCGGTGTAGTCCCTGAGTCAGCGTGGTTCACAAGTCATTGTAGCCCATGTTTCAGACTGTCCCATGAGTCAGTGTAGCCCATAAGTCAATGCAGTCAATGAGTCAATGTCATCTACAAGTCAGTGTAGGCAATGAGTCAGTGTAGTCCAAGGGTGAATGTGGCCCATAAGATCTTCAGTCCTGAATCCTGACATGCAGTGAAAATATTCATGGCGGCCGCCCTGTGCCCTGCGGCTATCCTGAACGCAGTACCTTCCAGTCTCAGCAAACCAAACTCTGTTATTTTTCCCATCGTTCCCAGGGACTCCTGCCACAGAGTCACCTCTGTAGCATGGCTTCGCGATGACGCTATTCGCCACGGGCCGCATGGTCGACGGAAACCGACGTTACAGAGAAAAACCCCAAATCACCACAGAGGCAGAGAGTCACCTGCAGAGGCTTTGGCAGAAGGAGGAAGAGACGCTGCGTGTTGGCTGGCGTGGGAAAAGATGAGAATCTGTCATAAATCTGCTGTGAAACAGAGAAATGAAACGTGGCATCGTCATATTGACATTAGCGTGAGTCAGAGTGATCCTGAACTCCCCCCTGCCCTCCGGTGTGGTGCCTTCCACTCACTGCACAGGAGGCTGTGGGACTGTAATGTCCTATATTTCTGATGGGGAACTCATGTTGCTTGCATGCGTGCATGCGGGTTTCAGGCTGGCTATGTCATTTGTGGAAGGGGGAGTGATTTCAAAGGCTGCACGAGACATGAGCAGTCTGTGGTCTGAGGTCACGTGCAGCTTCCCAGGGGAGCCCTGCTGTTTGACTGAGAACAAAATACACATCCATCCATCCATCCATTATCCATAACAATTTAATGCTGAGTCTGGGTGCATAAAATGCAAGTTATTCAGATTTTATAAGAGAACTAAAAATAAATATGCATAAAATAATGTTATTTATTAATATTACCATGAGTCTTGCCTTGGTCACAGTCAAATAAAATGTATATATGGCACAATAACAATCTGCTAGTTAACTGCTAGTTAATCTGCTAGTTAACTAGCTACTTGTCAGACAGGCCCTGATCTGCCGCCACCCATTGGGTTAATATAGCATGGGCATTAAGGTGAGAGAGGTTTTGAGCTTTGCACACAATTTGTTAAGATGACAAGAGCAACAATATGTAAATGTCAGGGGAAAACATCCTTTCTGGCAAAATCCAGGAAGGGAGGCTGTGTGACGGCGTTCCCTGCAGGTGTCATTCTCTATTTTGCAGTGGGCTTATTACATAAAGGTGCAGGATTGCTAACAGGGCACATTGACCAAGGCGCATAAGTCCCTCCCAATGTCTCCGTGAGGGTCTGGTGCCTGTAGGTGTCTGATTTGATGACAGTTCATCATTTCAGCCGGATACTCTGACTCTTAACCGCTCTGTGCTTGGTTTTTGATCGTCTTCATTCATTTTCCCGACTGGCTCTGGGCGCCGGATACTTCCGCAACCGGTGCTCGATTTGGTACGGTAAGCAGAGATTAGAAGCCCTCTGGGTCACGTACGAACACTTCCCCTTGTTCAGACACCGGTGTTTCAGCTCTGGCCAAAGGGTCCTCTGAGGAGCCGGATTTGGCACAGGCTGTAGGGTATCGCTGTGGTCGGCCGGTGTGGGAAGACCGCCGCTTGGTTTCAGTTACAGTATCAGCCGAGAGGAACTGAATGTTCATCATTATAAAAAAAAACACCTCTTCAATGTTAGATAGTTTTTGGTAGCTGACTCCATCAGGTACTGACAGGCTTTGACACACTTTGCTGTGATCAGGACCCAGCTGCATTCAGTACTTGAGTGAATTCAGTAGCTGACAGCATTCATTTACATATTTAACATACTGTATAGTTGAGAAAGCAGAGTCAGCCAGTTCTTAGAGCAACTGGTTTTAAGGGCCTTGTTCAAGTACCTAATGGGGATATCACTCATCAGTGCAATGGCCAGGGATTTGAACCAACAACCTTCCAATTACAAGCATGGAGTCCAGACCTACCTCTAATCGTGTTCAATAACTTAGTGCATTTAATACCTGACTCTATTCAGTTCCTGACTTTATTGAGTACCTAACTGTATTTAGTTAATTGCAGTCTGTCTCTATATCTACATTAATTATGTAAAATTAACAAACTCTGTGTCTGAGCTCTACAGGAGCTTGTTTTTATCTTAAAACACAGTTATTTGCTAGCAATTATATTGTCCGTGGGACACATTTAGCCGTAAGTTATAAGCTGAACCCATTTTCCATGCGTGTCGGTTAATGCTTAGCTACGTGGTCTTGTGTTCCAAAAAACTGCATCTTCAAACAGTCACTCATATCCAGAGGTGTAAATAATACAGAGAATATGGCCCTTAATCGCAGTAGCATAGCAGGGGAAGGCCTGCTAACGCCCCCTAGTTAAGGATAAGCCACACAGCAGCAGAATTAACCATGCTGCTCTGGTCCTATATATAGCCCCATCTTGGTGGATGGTCTCTCAGTGGGGCAGGGGTAGGGGGTAGTTTCCCCAAAACTGGGGGGGGGGGGGGGCTGGCACGGGCAGCACGGCCCACACCCCCCCACGAAGGTTGGAGAAGTCACCCTGTAAGCCAGTCTCCCCCATGAGGAAACATACGGTTGAGAGGCACCTTGAACAAATTTGGGCACCACCAGTTGCAGGCCGAGACGCCAGTGCCAAGGGGCCGGCCTGGGCAGCCAGGGAATGCTGTTCTCACTGGGGGGGGGGGGCATTACAAGGTGGGGTGGCATTAAGAGAAAACACAAGGGGTAGGTAGGGCTACCGCGCTCACCTGGCACGGATTCAGACTCGCTCATAAACGTCCTCATGGTCCCAGTCACACTGGACTCGAGTTTGGCTACTGGCAGCCATCTTGTTGCCAACACGAGATCAGAAACATCAAGATGTAAGTGTAGAAGGATGGCAAAGAACAAGATGTTCGCCTGGACCGTTTTTACCTTTCTATAAATGATTTCTGATTAGATCAGTTGATCTAAATCAAATTGACTCTGGGGCTCAGGATGAGAGAGAGTCCCGGTTAGAAGCTGCTTCACGTTAGGTGTAGCCAACTGGCCGATCCCGCCCTTCCCCATGGAAAGTGACTGATTTAAGGTTAGAGTGGTCAGTGCTGACTGAGACGCCCTCCACCACTCTCATCCACCCCTGCACCCCTGCTACCAAAATCCACCCTCCATTTCTTGCACCTTCTGCAAAGACGGGGCCATGAGATGAAGACCTCATAAAAGTCCCAATACGCGCGTGTCCTCGTGTACCGGGTGGCAAAGGAAAGTCCTTCTCTCCTGCTAATGGCTTCCATCTTTCCGCACGGCTTGGCTCATTAGTGAGCGACCCAAAGGCGATGAAGAATTAAAAAGAAAGAATCCTCGGGCCGTTTGCAGGCGGAATAAACAAACAGGCCTTTCGGAGAAGCGCACAGCCTCCCCGCGTGTCGCCCACTAGTACGCCTGTCCTGTCGCGGGTGCGAGTTGCATCCGCCCCCGGCTTTATGGACCGCCGGCCCCATCCGTTTCGGATGTCGGTGACAAGGGAAGCCGTCCTGGCCGGGGAGGCCCCTCACTGACACATCAGGAGTCTGTATGCTCAATTAGCCACCGGCACACTCATTTTTCTGGCCCCCACCCGACCCACTCCTCACGTCCCACTCGTTCCTCACCCACCCTATCTGTCTTTTTTTCCCGCCCCCGTCAGGGGTCTCAGGGCCAGCAGAGGTCCTGTAGCAAACAGGCTGGCGGGTGTTTGGTTTTTCTCAACAACCCGCCCCCCCCAGGCGTGAGTGATAGAGTTGCAGTGGCTGTGGGTAGACTGCTGCACGGGCCCTAGAGATTGGAAGCTGGTCTTCCACTCTTGCTAAATGTTGAACCCCCACCCATGAAGAAAACAGTAACCAACCGCATGGCCTTCAAGGCTGAGCGCTATGAGGGCTTTTAAGATAATCTGTGTGGGGAGCAGAGCAGCTTTATGAAACGTGATGAATAAAAGGCTGCGTGTCACCCGAGTGCCATGGAAAGATGAGATCGCGTAGCAGGGTATCCAGCCCCCTCCCTAAGCCCCACCCCCCTGTCGCTAGTGCCAGTCAGCCCAGAATTTTATGCTTCTGATTTTAACGAAATACTATGACTGCAGGGCAGGTAACCAGCTATAAATTCAGGGATGTTTTCTGACAAATTGCTTAATGTACCAAATTAAAAAGCTGCTTAATTTTACCCAGCTCCTTGATACATTGAAATAATTATAAGCCAAATCTTTCAGAATTTTCCAAAACTCTTGCTTATAATCAGATGTCATAAAACGGCGATCAGTCTGGGATGCTGTGTGACTCCTGAAGATATCGGGTCATCTGTTAGGGCTGGGGTTACGGGCTTTTAGCAAATGACTAACTGAAAACAAGCTGAATTTCAGTAAGATACAAAAATCTGTGTGACAGTGCTGAGACCTTCCAGAGTCCTCGCGGGAACGACAAGCGAACCGCCTGGCTTTAGAACCGCGGGCGAGGCATCACGTGAGACATCAGCCCAGAGGGCGGGTGGTACGGCAGAAGGTTAGGAGTTCAAAGCGTCTGTCCTACGTGTTGCGGGGCAGGCTGGTGGCCCCCCGCCAACTGCCCAACCTCCACCTCCATTTCTTACTGCCTGCATCAGTTATTGAGGAAGACAAATGCAAGAGAGATACTGGAGTGCTCTATCATTGCAGAGGGTCACCAGTCCAGCAAGGCAGGACCCTGGGTCGCACTCTCCTCCATGCCGGAGCAAAGGTCTGGCGCCCCTGGCTCGTTTACTTACCCCTTTGTATAGGATAACGTATTGCCCATCATGGTGCATCATTCCTCAATGTCTCACCTTGCGTGGTCTTTGCATCATAATAACAGAAACCGTAATAATTACTAACATTCAGCATAATTAAGCAGCAGTTTACTAATTCTGTGCTCATAGGCTTAAGGTTACCCACTAACCTGTTTAATTTGTCCCCACATTTTTCACAAACAAAAGATTTATATCGCAGCACATAACCAGATGGCTGAGGAAGTTGACTTGTGACCCAAAGGTGGCAGGTACAAGCTGCTATATCCGTGAGCAACAAGCTTAACCCAAATTAGCCCACACCATCACGTTTATGTGCGTTTGTAATGCCGGGGTGTCGCGAGTCACTTTGGAGTCCCAAAGGAAAGATTAAAATGAATAAATGGGATAATAAGCGAGCAAAGGCGTGCCAGCAGCTGACCCTTAACCCCGCTATGACACAGGCAAGCTGAAAAATGGGGGAGCGAGAGAGAATATCTGCAATACGAGGGAAGGAGTCGGCGAGGTGGCAGGCTGCTCTGTGGGCTGAGGTCAGAGTAATAACCACGACGTCTAGTGCCAAGAGTAGTACCAAGAGTAGCCTCGTCGTGCTACTAATTACAGCAATTATGAAGATGCGAGGCATTCATCAACGGCACTTGTCCACAGATCTCCGTGGCAGGCCATAAAAAGCGGGGGACGATTAAGGGGGGGATTATCTCCCTGTCCTGAGGAAGGGGAGGTGGGCTCTGACCTTCTTACTTCAACCTCATTAGTATCTCGTGTCAACACAAAAGCAACTCCTTAATCATCACCTAACATCCTGGGCCAGTGTATACACACACACAGCCACTGAGAGAGTCACAATGTCACACACGCACACACACACACACACACATGCATAAGGAAAAACAAACATACATACACATGAATACACACATAAGCAGACGCACACAGAAATGCACAGAAGATTCCAGCATGCTGAGGTCATGTGTGAAGCCAAGTGGGTGGGGTGTCGGTCACACATGGGTCAGACTTTTGCAAAGACAAAAGAGCATCTCTTTCCTTTTGCTGCACGCGTGAAGAGTCACATGACATGCATGCCAGCCTTTTGTCCTCCCCTTTACAAATGGTGACACCCTGTGAAG
>JAODLD010000144.1:8328864-8340682 GCA_026781065.1 Mormyrops boulengeri
CCCCTTCCCTCCGTGCACAGGGGAGATACCGCGACAGATTGTCGACTCAATTACTCTCGTGTCAGGTGATTATCCGCGGCCCCGCGCAATCTCCCGCTCGCACGTGTGCATATTTCAATTACGGCCGCTGTAAAACAAGCTGCGTATTCAAATCACAGATCACCTCGCCACCGACGAACAATGTCAACTGTAACGGTAGCAGCTGAAGGCAATTACGTGTGTGGAGAAGCAATTATGATCGCTCACTGAGGTATTCGCGACGGGCTGGGGAGTGTTTGCGAAATTTAATTTAACGACAATATGCTTCATGTAAAATCTATGAGGAATCTCTCCAATGCCTCTCCCTGAAGTCTGAGGCAAAGGACGTTACTTAACAGAGAGTCTCAGCAGAGGAATCTGTTAGATGACCCGGGCTGTGCTTTGGATGGGATAGCAGGGCCCACCCCTTTCTGTAAGCCACACCCACAGTATGGCCCCGCCCCAGGTATTAGAGTCTGCTGCTAAAGAAGGGGGCCTGCTATTCCATTTTATCATCATCAGCTCCCAAAGTCATTTCCTGCAACATAGCTATTGTGTCCTGTACGGGTTCACACCAAATGAATGCGTTTCAAAGCCTGTTTGGTTGTGCAGTTAGCATTAAAATGCTGACAGAGCGTTTATTTAAATGTTTTAGAAGCTCCCGTTAAAGAAGGCCTCACACAAGGCGTGAGGTAAACGCACGAAAACAGTAACATCTGACAGCAAAGCAGCATCCAGCTGTAGGGAGCAGCTGGGAACCCATGGAAAAAATGTAATGGCACGGTGTCCAGTCAGCTGGACGCATAAAAGGAGCTGTCACTCCGATGACAACGTCCTCCAGGGTGTTGAAGGATGGCCGTCTCGTAATCCAGCGACAAGCGGCAGGAAAGACAATTCCTAATCCATCATAGCGTTGTCGGGGCCGGCAGCAGGCTGACAGACAGGGCCGTGTCACCGCAGAGACCAGCATCTGCTACGTGTCACTCGCTATCATAATTCGAAAAGCCGTCTGTGTGGCCCCATGTAGAGACACAGGGCTGCATGTGCGCACACATATGTGCAAACAGAACATATGTGTACGTGTGTGCACAGATAAACATCTGCATATCGGCTCATGCGGGGGCACACCCCAGATATGCAAACCCACCCAAATACACAGATGCAATTATACACCCCCCGTAAAGGTATCTCCATTCGCATTGTCTGGAAGGAGAATCAACTGGCTTGTGATACATATGTTAGTGACGCTTAATATTTAACTAAAATTTTATTTTAACATTCTATTTCACATAATGTAGCCACCTAATTAATTGGATCAGAACAACCAAAAAATCCATCTGATGTTTGTTGTCCTCCTACTCTGACTTGCTGCAAAATAAAATAGAAAGTGGAATAAAACAATGGAAAATGCATAAAGAGAATGAATGGGAACTGGTTTGGCCCGGGGTTTGTCCTGGCCTGGTCATGAAGAAAGTGGGCTCATTGGATCCTCAGCGCTCTGCTCTAGGTGTGCCAAAGCCGTGCCAGAACAAATCTGGCCCATGACACGTCCTGGGCTGGTGCCAAAACGCTGGACAAATTACTCTGGACAAATTGAAATAATTCCAGCCAGTTTCCAGTGACACGCCCACCGCTTCCTTGCTCCAGTGACACGCCTACCGCTTCCCTGTTCCAGTGACACGCCCACCACCTCCCTGTTCCAGTGACACGCCTACCTCTTCCCTGCTCCAGTGACACGCCCACCGCTTCTCTGTTCCAGTAACATGCCCACCACTTCCCTGCTCCAGTGACACGCCGCTTGTTATTGCAAACAATTAATTTAAATGTTTTATAATCTTTAATCCTTACATTTTACTTGCACCAGGATAGATCTGTCCAGAAAATGAATGGTTAAAATTCCCATGCTGGGTTGTTCCCTGTGCCCATAGCCTCTAGGATAGGCTGTGCCCCCCACCCCCTCCACCACCCAACCCTAAATATGACAAGCAGTTACAGAAGATGGATGGACGGATGGATGGATGGAAAGATGAAAATTGTGATAGAGGACATGAAACAGGGGGGTGGCATAGTAGCCTCACACCACTGAAACCAGGGTTCGAGTGTCCACCATGGCTCCATGGGTGTGGGGTTTGCATGAGTGTGCCCTGCATTGGCTTGGCCCCCACCCTGGGTTGTTCCCTGCCTTGCACCCGTAGCGTCCGGGATTGGCTCCGGACCCCTTGTGACCCTGAATAGGGCAAGCAGCCACAGAAAATGGGTGGACATAAAACAGTACAGATTAAAAGTGTTCCGCCAATAGGATGAGTGCAGACATGGTTATGATATAAAGGAAGTGAGCTACAGCACTTGGGGGGGCTACCCTGTCCCCCTGCTTCTCCAATCCATCCAGCTCATTCCAGGGAACACAGTGGGCGAGACAGGCTCCATCTGAACCAGGAGCTGCGAGACCACAAGGCACAATGACTTTCACAATCCAGGACAAATCTGCAGCAATCCATGAAGACGTCATCGAAATTAACTGCTTCTGTTAGCACTGATCAGCATCTTGGTCGAGCAAAAGTCACTATTTTTTTAATGGCTTGGTTTTTGTGAGCACCCGAATATTTTTAGTTTTGAAATTATAGCAAAGCTGGAATAAACAGAAGTGTAAAGTTGCCAAATGATTCCGGAGTCTGCGATTCAGTATTCTCACTTCTGTTTTGACACACAACAGACACCACGCTCCAGACAGTTCTATTTCAGAACTTTCAGATTTTGGAGCTTTATGTTTTAGTAAAGTGACTATTTTTATAAGAATCATACACACACCGTTCCTGGTACAATAGAGGAAGGTGCTGGACTATAACGACACCAGATGAGTCAGTGGGTGAGCAGGCATGTGATTGGCTGAAGTTGGCTTTGCTGTGACATAAGTTCAGCAGCGCCCCCCTTTGGAAAAGCAGAAGGTGCCGTTCGGGGACATGAGACGCCTTTAATGCATGCCCTTCTAATTGCTTGTCCGGCTCTTCAACCGAAACAGCAGCTGGTAGAGGCTGACGTTTTTCCCAAGGTCAAGGAAATAAACCTTTGAACGAAGATGAGTGCCTTCTCAGGTGAATGCTCAGGGTCTGCTGAGCAGGGGGAGTCGACGTTTGATGATGTCATAGGCATGTGACGCGCATCCACTCTAAAGAAGCACAAATGCGATAGCTGATGTCTACATATATGATGAATACATTATTAAATTTGATAGTCGAGTGATTCTCCGTTTCCACACTCACGAATAGATATTTTACTGGAGTAATTCCAGCAGGCACCTTCTTCGGAAGAACAACAGTAGGATATTATAGGTGCCATGACTCTGTCCTTAAACACCATAGGTATGGAAATGGAGCTGTGAGGATTGAGGTGGCACTATTTCTGAACATCTGTGAAGAAATTCACAGTATGTACACTGAGCTTAGAGAGCTAGCAGCAGTGCAGTTACAAGTCAGCTGCATGTTTCAGGGCGGCTATTTGCAATTTCACATCTGTGTTTACTTTCTGGCATCTGCAAGAATGCATGCAACTGTTTGCCTTTTCACACTGAACCTGACCTTCAGGACCATGCGCATGTACGTTGACTAATCAGAAACATCAAAATGATGTTAGTTACCGGCTGGCTAATGTTCACGCTCTGCTTGTTTGTCACAAGCAGGGCACCATATGATTGTGCATAGTAAAAGCTGAATGAAGGCAAACACACAACCATACATAGTCATGTATTTAAACACACACACACACACATATTGGCAATATAGCTGTTGTAAGGTATCTTCTTGAAAAATGCACACATGCCTTGCATTCATATAAAAACTTGAATACACACAAACTCATTTAAATAAAATGTTTACGGTGATACATTTAAAACCACTATACCTACAGATGTATTTACACAATACGCACGCAGATATCCAAATGTTTTGGTTGCAAAATATACACACATTTATTAAATTAAATTAAACACACATAAAACACATGCATGCATATAAACAGAAATATTCTGAGACACACATATATTCACAGACGTAAAAGCAGAGTCAAGAATACAGATCTGCGAAGAGAACAGAAACGGTTATTATCAACCCCACACTACTGCGCGGAGAGTACGTGTCAGTTTCAGACGGGCGTCTGGTCGCCGGGGACGCGGGGCTGCAGTACGCCTAAGTACACACAGCAAAATGGTTTGTGTCGATGTAAGAAGAAGACAGGAGGGAGAAAGAAAAAAAAATCAATAACAGCATAAAATTGATTTAGTGCATGTCATAAAACATAAGTAAGTGGCGCGAGATGGAGAAAACCGGTCTCAATTTAATCTTCACAAAAGCTTCACTGTACTGATGAAGTGATCTGGGAGAGAGATACAATAAAATCTAAAGACAGACACTTAATTGTCATATTAAAGACTCTCTTTACTGCTTGCTGGAGTAGAAGGTTAGATCCCATTAATCATATGGATAAGGGCCGCGGGAATCAAATCACAATTAAAATCTGTTCAATATTGTCTCTAATATGTTTCCCGAGCATTAATTTTTTCCATCGATTCTCCACCCCATAAATCAGGAATGTTGCCGCGCATGTAATAGTTTATGGGGAAAGGATTATGGTTTTATGAAGTTAATGCCGCAGAACGATCTAATTTATACCGGCTGAAGCCTTGGGTCCACACCGTATTTCTCACGAGGGGAGGGATGGCGAGGCGAGTAACGTTTACCGATGGAGACAGCTGGTCATGCCGCTTATAATAAAACAGCCGTAAGGACGAATATTATCGGTATCTCCGCGCAGAAGATGGACGCAAAAGCGCGCTGTCAAAACAGTGGATGAAACAACCTATTAACCACGACTGATTTTTGTTTTATTACTATTATTATTATTATTATTATTATTATTATTATTATTATTATTATTATTATTATATTGCGATGCCTATTTATTTGTTTGCTTAACAGTTTTTTTTTTTGTTCCTCACATCAGTTTTGGGGCATGACATAAATTATTGAGTGTTTTGAGTACCTATCTTGCCGGTGATAATTTCACGGAGAGATCAGCAGAGGTATAATACCTGCTTTGAGAATACGATGCTGGTATTACCAGCTGTGTGTAAAAGAAAAGCCAGTGGTTCTTAATGATGTTTAGTGGAATATCTCTTCTGCAGACCGGTGCACAAGCGGGGGATCTAGCATAAAGCAGGAGGCCCACACATGCAGGACAGATGAAGGGCCGACGAGCCAAAACCTTCCCAGTGGCTCTGGCCTGGACTGCCAGCTGTCATAGCTCATTTTCAGGGGTTGAAGGGGAGTCATTGCTTGAGCATCAAACCGTCATCAGGCAAAGCGGCCCTGACACCAGCCAGAAAGGGAGATGGATCGCCTGGCTTTTGTGGTAGAAGTGTTCCCCGTGAGGCTGGGAAGCGCCCCCCCCCAGACCAGAGGCAATCGCCCCGCCGCTCTTCTGGGTCAGCGCCCTGGGGA
Organism: Mormyrops boulengeri; assembly: GCA_026781065.1. Lineage (NCBI taxonomy): Eukaryota > Metazoa > Chordata > Actinopteri > Osteoglossiformes > Mormyridae > Mormyrops > Mormyrops boulengeri. The sequence goes on from JAODLD010000144.1 coordinate 8,334,375, forward strand.
GACATTGGGTGTGACTCCTGTCACCCCAACCACACACCCTCCGCCCCCAATGTTTTTGGGGAGGTTGGGACAATCCTGTCTGGGTTCCAACTCGAAAAACTCCCCCTTAAACGCTAATTTATGATTAATCCCATGAGCCGATGAGCTTTAACATTAATATTAATAAGACTAATATCAGGAATATTGATAAAGGTCACATTTTCTCTGTTTATTAATCATATCAAATTATGTTTAGCGATGAACTTTAAGATGGCTGTCGTGGGTGAAACTGCAAATGATTCCAGTGGTTGTGGTTAGAAAGGCAGGTGATGTTTTAGCACTGCTGCCGCTCTTCCACATCCATCCATCCATCCATCCATTTCCCGTGTCCGCTTGTCTTAAGCAGGGCTTCGGAGCCTATCACAGAAGCTAGAGTGGAAAAGCAGGGAATAACCCAGGATGGGGCGCCAAACCATCACAGAGCTGAGTTACATTTTTTCATAAGAAACACAACCTGTGTTCTAACGATACCAAACACATGCACACACTCGGCTAAATACACAAGCACTGAATTCCACCGCACACAGCCACCAATACTGCCCAGACTCAAACTGCTTCAGGGTGACACACAGTTCCCATCCCCAATATCCTGGTAAGCATCCATGCCCTCAGTGGCCAATCAGACTGCTCGCTGTGTGATGCCCCGCCCACTTCCACAAAAGGCAGATGCTGCAGGGGCCAATGGGGGTTAAGAGCCGATTGTGTTATGTGTTGTCATAATGTCGCCCCCCTGAAGATAGGATGGGGGGTATCATGAGAGTGACTGGCAGGTCACGGTGGCCCATTCGACCAAGTGAACCATGTACTCCTTCCTTTATATGTTATATTTACACGGGGGCTGCCATGTTTGGAGGTCGGGTTCCTGTCTGAAGGTGTCGTCTCTGAACGGCGACGCAGTCTTTCTGCTAGTCTCTGGGAGCAGGAGGCTGGTCGCCTGGCTGCTGACTAACTGAAGACTTTACCATGTCGCCTCAATGATTTTATTTTTGTTAAACCTGCATGACGTCTAGAATTCTTCAGTAGTGTGGTTTTCTGAGCCAGAAAAAAGTGGGTTAAAATGCAGTACAGTGACCCCGAGACATCGGTAAGGTGACGGTGTGTCATGCAGTTAATATTATCAATATCTACGACGATGTTCAGCTTTTCACCCTTCAAAGGGTCAGAAGGCACGTTCATACTCACCTGTAGCCTGAGCTGGGTTAAGTATGTCACCAGCCTATGTCTGCATTAAGCTTTATGAATTATATATGGTTATGTGCGGTGAGACTCATCCCGGTCGACACCGCGCCTTTCCACGGTATGATGTAAGACGACAGAAGCCAGTTGCCATATTTTACACGTGCAGATATCTTTAGTACATCACCGGGCTTCCCCGTACGCCTGGGCGGCGGCAGATAAATTCACATGACAGCTGTGAAACGCTCCCATAATCAGTGACACGAGATGATTTTCTGCTCCCGACAAGCCCCCGTATTGAGTATGATAACAGTTACTCTGTCTTCATCGGCGGCTCGGAGTATAATATCAATCCGCCTGATGACCCAGCAAACTCAGCATAGCACCTCTGTATCAATCTTCATAGACGACTGCCTGTTGTCTAACAAAAGGCCCGGAATGAGATCATTCAATCACCGCTCCAGCCTTGGCCTTCGCTTGCCCAAGTGGCTTTAACTCCTTGTCAGTAGCCCCCCTCAGAGATTGTCTAAGGAATGATAAAAATCACTGTACCTGATCATAACCCCATTTGAGATGATTTAAGAGTGGCTTTGTCAGCTGAAAAATATATATTTGGGAAAAATGCCTAGTGGCATGAAAGGATGTGAACACAAAGTCTCTCTCTCTCTCTCTGCAGCTGCGAACGATATTTTAATTTACATTTTCATCTCCATTCACAAAGTTACACAAACGGACGCATCATTTTTGCGTCACTATCCGTGGGAATTTCCAGCACATAATTATTTTAAGCAGTAGCCGGTCTCGTTCTTTTCTCAGTCCGGTGAATCCACCTTATTGTATATATTCCAAACGTTTTAAGAGCAGCTGCCGTCTTTGTCAGTGTTTGTCGTAAACCCCACTTACAGAAAAGCGGTTCATTATAGCAACTTTACTATCCCTCAGTAACAGACACGTATAGATTCACTCAGAGCGTCATTATAATTTCATGACATCACACCTGTTCGGGCCCATTCACTTGCTGATTATTGATTGTAATTAGGAAGCGATTTAATATTCTGCTTGAATGCGATGGTTCCTAAGGACACAGGATGCCTTTTTGCTCTCGCAGACGCTGTTTTATTTAATAGAAACTGTGAGGTCTTTCTTGTCTGTGTGAGATATTGTTCAATCAACAGGCAAAGTTTAACGTGTCAGTTTTGATATATCCAGTCATGGCTGTAGGTTGTTTTGTGATGTCTAATGTTCTGTGAAGATGGGCTTTTCATATACTTTTTTGTCTCCCCCCCCCCCCCCCCTTTTTGCTTCAGCAAAATCCTTCCTCTTCCAGGACGTTTGCAGTTTTGCGAAATAAAACCACAGGGTAAACAGAAAAAAGGAAAGGAGAGGAAAAAAATGTGATGAAATTTAACCCCTTTAAAAGAGCGTCGTCCTCTGAGGCGGTGGACATTTAAGATCTGAGATTGGAGAGCGCAGATCACAGGCTTCGTAATTGGTTCCTCTAAATCTGCTGAGCTTTGGGAAAGAAGGAAGGAAAGAATGAAAGAAAGAAAAGAAAAAACTCCGATCGGATCGGTCAAGAAATAAACAAAAAACAATTTTATGTTCATGTTCATAGCGACCCATCACTAGGAGACAGGGTGATTTCCAGTTTACTAAAAGACTCAATCAGGCACACCGTACACGACATGTAACCCCTTAATTAACTGGCGATCGCTTTTCGGTAATGGTCAAAAATCTTCCTTACTTGATGACATCTCTACGGTTAATTATCTCCACGAAGATTTGCATGAAAAAATATCCAGAATATCCAGTACTCCAGTCCTGAACTAAATATAAGCTAACATAACGTATGAAGATGTAGCTATGGACCGTGGAAACAGCATCTGTGAGTGTCACTGGTCATGATTAATTAATCATGAAATAATCCGACCATGTTTAGTAATTATTTAAATTTAGCACAATGCTAATTTAACACCAGTACTGTCGCGTAAACGCAACTGAATATCAGAAACTAACGTGCCTGCTTATATTTCCATCTGCCCGTCTGTAGCAGAGCAAAACATAGAGATCCAAAAAAGTAACACGGCCCAAATTAATGTCTCTATATTATGACTCTCCAGAACATCTTCAGCCAAGGTGAAACGAATAATATTAGATTTTAGAAGTAGGCATATAGAAATCAACAAACCAAGTACATACGCCTCTAAATTTGTAGTTAATTCTCCCAAGTATGTACGCACAATGATATATTTTGATGTGATATTTTCCTACTATTAGGCTACTAGAGCTTACTATGATTACTATTAATCAAGTGCTGATATCTCTACGTGAAGAGATGAGAAAAGAGACGCGACTTTTGCCAACCATTTCGATTAAACAGTAGAAATAATCAGGCGTGCCAATGCCTAGCTGTCTCGCCGAACCCGACAAATGCTTGCACACTCGGAGACGCCGTTAGATGAGAGGTCCCCCACCTCATCTCCAATCCCTCTAATAGGCTTGCCGTCTTCGCTGCACGGCATGCATCTGATCCCCCTCCACCCCAAACTAGAAAGAGACATATGCAGGCGCAGCGCCGCTTCGCATCGCCTTTCAGCGATATGCCCCTCTCTCCCAGTCCACATAAACTGGGAATGATGCCGCTAAAAAGCCCGACTGTGACGATCCTTGTGGGATCCCTTATAAAAAAAAAGACGGCGTTTGACTGCGATCGGCCTCGCTTTTTGGCTTCTCAAAGTGTCGCATTTAGCGGCGCAGTATTGGCTCATTTTTCATATGCACCGTTACCTTGTCAGGGTGTCATAGCCGCTGCATGGAGCTGTTAGATCAGTCCACACGTATAAATCATCTTGCATCCGACGCACTCATTTCATTTGCGCCGCTGCCTCCCGCCTGCCCGCCTATTAATTGGAAAATCCCCCGTTTACATAGTGGACTTCTTTCTTTTTTGTTTTTTATTAACATGGATATTCCGTATGATTTCCCAGGCAGCCTGTTGCCTGCCCGTCGAAGCACTTTGTCATTTATCATCATATGCTATATTTGTCAATCTGTTGAATTCTTTGAATAAAAAAAACTCTCTTAGAAAATTACTTTGCATACATAAACGGGGGTGTCGCCGCACCCGTAAAGCCATAGCGCTTCAACCCCCGGTGCCGGCGTTATTGTTTTTCATCTGTGAAATAAGGTAGCAGGTACTTAATGTACCAAAAACAATTTGTACAGACATTATTTTACCAATTGAAAGCGTGCACGGCTCACTGAGGTACCTCTTATCTAACTGTGGCTAATACATTCTCATGCTGTGCTCCAATGCCTTCATTTTACAGCTGACGAGATCGCCAGCTCCATGCTGAGGCAGAAATGGGACCCTAGTCTCTCCGGTCCGCAGAGGAGTGCGCGTAGGTAAGTGTGCAGAACAAATGTTGAAAAAAGTCTTTTAAAAAGTTGAGAGTTAGCCCCTCACTTTCTTGCACATTATGTTTTTTTTTTTTTTTTACTTAAAATGTTTCATTAATGTTTGCAGTGACTCTTTGAAGGGAAGCTTTCATTGTTTTTCTTTTTCTCTCCCCCCCCCCCATCCTTTTCTCTGTTTGGCAGAATCGGAATGAAACGGAGAATGAGGGAAGCTCCGTCTGTGTTAACGGCGCGCCTAGTTGCGCTGCATCGTCGCCATGTGGGCGCGCCGCGTCCCCCCGGCTCCGGTCCGCCTCTGGTCAATACGGCCCCGCTGCAGAAAGTCTGGCGCGCCGCTTTGTGATTTCCCGTCCCCCAGACCTGGTGAAAAATCCAATTTGAGCACCCCCCGAGGGACACAAAAGCCAGATCAAAACAGTCACAATGACTGTGCGTCAAAAAGAGAGAAGGGGGGGGGGGGGCTCCCGGTCACATGACATACGCAGCTGACCGGCATGAATGATCAGCCAATCACTTATATGTCGGTAGGACCCGTATATGAATTTGACATATATGAATATCTGAGCTCAGATGGATGTATGGATTAAAATGGCACATGCCAGAACACACATATAATCCGAACCACAATTTAGCATTAATCTGTGGGCCTGCTTTAACAATGTTTATTTATGTGTACTACTACTGATGACAGAAAAGTAATGTGCATTTCTGTCTTAAATAGAACCAGCGCTAAATTCCTGGGATTTTTGGCTGCTGTTATTAAACCAGACAGCTGTACCATTTGATTTTCTTTTTTTTTAAAGCACAACTTACCCAGTTTTACGGTCCCTTCAGGAGTGATCAGTATTGCGGAGGGGTAAATTGTAATCTTCTGCAGTATTTTTCATTTGTGATCACACCTGCATTTTTATTGTTATTTTTTATATTAACTTTTCTTCGGTGTTCTGAGTGATGGCTAAATCTCTGTGTTGAGTATTTAACATATAGCCATTACCTGCTATTTACCGTAACTTATTTCTGTATTGGTTGCCTGTATTTTTGTAATGCAAATAATAGGCTGGAACTGCATGACATTCATGTTTCCCTGTATTTTTTGAGTGCTGTGTGTCTTGGCTGTCAGTCCTGTCAGGTTTTTATGTTGAGCAGAACCAGATTCTGTCAATCCCACATCCAGGGTAATGTAACATGGAAATAAATCAGTTTACAATTCTTATTCCAGATCTGATTCCTCGTCTGACTGCTGGTAGGAAGCTCTTAAACTCAAGCGCTCATTAAAAAAAAGAGACGCAGTCCAGGGTTAATAGGATCTCTCTGGTTCAAAGGTGTCCAAGATATGGGGGTAGTTAGTTGAACACGGATCACCCCTCCGTCCGCCATTGCTTAATTAAGCATACCACATTTGTATTTTAGAGGTCGTTTATTAAGTGATGGAGATTTAGGAGAACTTTTAAGCAGTTGGCGGCTGCAGTGAGCCGGACATCGACGGGTTCGCTGTAGTCTCATGGACAGTGTCTGAAAGCTCAGAGTTGCACGTTGTGCTTCAGGATTGTCGAGATGATTTTCTTTGATTAGAGTTACTGATTGCTTAGTGTCACGACAGCTTCCTCGGAAATGTTCCAGTTGCACGATTTTCCTTGTGGGAGCTGCAGACTTTACCGGTCCTTCACTCATATGGC
>JAODLD010000144.1:8340757-8358366 GCA_026781065.1 Mormyrops boulengeri
GTCAAGATACCCTCGCTGCAAGTGCTCGATGCTAACGCCCTCCCGCTCCCTGCTGTGAGCCGCGGCATGTTCTAGAAAGCGGTCCTCTCATTTTTACTCCCGCTCTCGCCGCCTGGACTTTATCGGGGGAGTTTGCCGAGCTTTCAGATCACCACCCCCTCGTCCCCCCCGCTGCGATATCCTCGCATAGCCCCCTCAAGGGCCAGCCAGGGGTGCGGTGCTGAGATTGGCTTTCGGTTTCCTAATGGGCCGCACAGTCACCCAGACACTCCTTCCCCTCCTCTGAAGTCACCACAGTTCTGGCCGCTGGGTGTGAGAATCCCGTTGCTTCTGTTTCCTTTTCTGAGCTTATAAACAAACCCCGCTCATTCAGTATCCAACACAGGGATGCTAATGTCCAGGAAACACACATGCCCCCCCCCAACCGATCGTCCAGCCAGGAGGAGAGCAGCATCATCCTGTGCAATATGTCACTCTTCAGCTATTGCTATTGTTACGTAACCTAAGCTATCCCAGGCATCTATGCTTATATTACAAAGCGTAGACCACCCCCACCCCCAGTTTGGCTGATGTGTTTAAGAGTTAATGCTGATTTTTAGCCTGACCGGCTTACCCTTTTTTTGACCTGAACAGCATTAATGGACAGAGAAACCCCCACTCCCTTAACACACACACACACACACACACACACATAGGAGCTCAACACCCCAAAGCAAATACAATTGATTGAGAGCTGGCTGACAAGGTCAACCATAGTTCAAGCATGGTGAGAGAGAAATGACAGCATGTTTAATTCCTTTCAAAGGGTCACTCTTTGCCGGGACGCGGGAAATGAAAGGGCCGTGGCAACAATGGGGGGATTCGCACAGGTTTAGGGGCCAAGCTGGAGTTGGATTTACTTTGGTGGTAATAAACAGTGAGGGAATGTCACACGGCAGCGCAGCTCAGCGTTCACACTGACAGTAAAGCAAATTAATGAATACACCAAAAACACAGGATAGAGTGACAATCTTATTTCTTTTGCCATTGTTAGGCCTAAGCTAAGCTATTTAGCACGTCTGACTCCTGGAAATGAAATCAGATGATGTCTCTCCACCATAATAATCGCATCATGAAATGCTCTGTGATTGCTGTTCATTCGTCTGGCATGTTCTGCACACGACAGTGTGAGCTGTTTTTAAGAGCTGTCTGACGTTTTACTTTTGCTGTCAAATCCGCCCATCCTACCTGCTAAACACCCAAGTTTGGAACTCTTTGGACTCTTTCCTTCAGAATAGCTTCAGTCCTTCTTGGACTCGTACGAGTCACAACTGTGTGCAGCAGGACATTGGAAAGGCCTCCAGGTCTTTGATAGATGGAGGAGCTGGAAAAGCGCTTCGCATTCCGGAATATCCCATAAAGGTGTAATGATGTAATCTGGTAACTGGGGGAGCCAATGAACGTTCTGACTTTATCTTAATGCTCAGGAAACCACACTTGAATTTGCATAGCAGTGTGCATGCGGCACCTTAGAATACAGGGGCATGACGAGGAAGCGGTTTGCTCCATAAGGTGCGGCTGACCCTATAAAATGGCTCCCATTCCTTGGCCTACAGCCATACACAGCAGTCTCTGGGCCCAGCTATTCCCATGACATGGCTTTCTGTACCTGCAAACACTGAAGGGTTGGGTTTTCACCGGAGCCCGGCCCGTGTTTGGCATACGCTTGCCTGGTTTCCCACAATGCTCCCGCTTCAAGCTGCAAACCATGCTGCAGTTTTTGTAACTAATTCACCTGCACTGGCACTGATGCACTGTAACTGCGCTTCGCAAACTCACATATCACAGTGCTGATAGTCTGACCTCTTTTGCAGCTGATACACACTGACAATTGGCATCGACTTTGTTATGACTCATCTTTGTAGCTGAGTTTGCATTGCTAGAGATTAGCATGCTAATGTTAAGGGGACTGCACTTTAAAACTTAATTTTTATTTAATTTCTGTCAGTAAATTTGGCGCATGGTCCACAACTAACCTTATTTATACCCCCAAAAATCCTCCCAAATAACACTATAAAAAGTTATTAAAGGTAACTGAGGAAACAAATCATTTAATATAATTATTTTATATATAAAAAGTTATAATGTAATTATATAATTATTTTGATAAAAAAGAATTGACATATATATTGAAACATATGTAAAAAAAATTCAATGTACACATGAGATGTAAACTAAAGGCAAAATATCTTTGAGAGAAAAAGCCTGGAGTCTGGAGTGAGGTTCACTGTAAACAGGGAGAGAAACAGCCGTTTCATACCTGCGAACAGCACATTCTGTGTCGGCCACTGACGGCCGGGATGCTTCCTGCCAATCAGCTGTGTGCAGGCGCAGTGCGGCCTCGTGGGTAATAATGGCTATGGAACAGCGTTACGGACAGCTGAAAGGTGAGGCTATGAATGGTGGGGAATCAGTTTCAGTCTTTTACACCATGTCAGGTGTCCCACCCCCCACTTTCTTTCTTTTCCAAGCCTCCTGCTATGGATTTTTTGTCATTGGCACCGGCGATCAGGCTGACACCCCTGTCAGAAAATGAATTTTTCACTCCCCGCTTCATTGACTCCATTTGTGGGGTGTAACTCTATCAGAAAACGCCACTCTTCAGCAGCCTCAGTTATCTGTTACTGCCTACTGACTGCTAAAGCAAAGAGACCAAGGCGGGTGCGTTGGGGAGGGGGGAGAGAGGGCGAGGCAAAAGGGGGGGGTAGAGATGGATGTGGAGAGATACAGGTTTGAATGTATAAGAAGCTCATGTATTTACCCATCACTCTTAAAGGGATTACTTCACCTGCATACACGTGTCACACAATACCACACTGTATTCTGGTAAGTCATACTTCCAGACTTATTGTTTTGCCGTGGTAGTGCTCACTGTACAGTAAGTAAAGAGCACTGTAAATAAACACAGAAGTGAGGAAATCAGATATCAGAAGTCTGTATTGCCATTGTACATCTTTACAGTGAAATTTAGTGTGTGATGCTATTTATTATTATTATTATTATTATTATTATTCACACTTTTTTTTTATCAGAAAATAAGATGAATTTGGGGGGTGATTTTTATCCGCACTGATAACCAGTGGCTTTACACATACAGACAGTATCTTAAAATGATCAGCCGCTTTTTGTGCCCTTTGCAGAAGTACTGACTCATAGTCAGTCACAGTTGGTATAGCTATAAAATGCCATTGTTGTATTTTGGCAGGTGGAATTTATATCTGCATTTATGACATTTTAATTCAATTTGTTTTTAACCATATGTTTTTTTTTCCTTTCTGTATATATTCACTTAGCATCAGAAGCAGACTTCATAACAATAAAAGACCACGGCACAAAACGGCGTTTAATAAAAGACACATGGTTGCTTTAGTTTGCATAATTCTCCTGGTGTGTTTATTCCCGGCATTGTGTCCCGTTAGAGGGCTGCAGTCCGTCTGTAGCTATACTCTGATCCTCCTGCTCCCCCTGCACAGCTGAGGGTGCCCCAGCCTCAGCCGACCTATTAAAGAGCTTGTGTCAGCCCCCATTTGCCACCGGTTACTTTGAAAGTGACATCGGAGCTGACCTTTTGACCTCTGTTTGGGAGAGGAAAGCTTTTGCGAGAGATTCCCATTATGGAGCAGGCAACCATCAGACAGATAGACATTTGGAGAGTATGGGGGGGAAGGGGGGCCTAAAAATTGAAACTATATTCTCTCTTATCTGTTCCACATGACTATGCTGGATATGAGAATGGACAGCAGGTCGTGACTGACTTGCTCTGCTCTGGTATGTGACGCTCTTATGGAAGGCTATTCCTTTCCCGCAAAGTAGTATCGTCACTGACCCCTGACCGTGGGATATGACAAGGTCAAGTGTGTCCACACGCTTAACACTGATTTAACATGGTCTAGAAGGCCTGAAGACATGTGGTTTTATAAGGCAGGGTACTGTTTTAAGAGCTTACTGAATTAGTTTGGCAAAACATTACGCAAGGCTGTTCTCATTAACTTAAGTTTTTGTTCGATGACTGAGTTCGGCAAAACATTTTACTGGGCTGTTGTCATCCACTTAAGATTTTTACCAATTAAAAACACTGGCGGGAAAATGTTGACTCTCTAGCGTAACTAAACTAATGAGAGAAAAACTAACGATGTATCAATGCTGAAAATAATGGGGGAGTGTTGGGTGTGAATAAAAATGGAATGTAGCAAATTTAAGACAATGATATTTGAGATAAAGGGAATTTTGATGCCTGTCATTTATATAGAAGAGAAGACAATGTTTATGAGGTGATGTAATAGTGTGTCTGTATTTCATAACTTTCATAACCATAACACAAAGGGAAGCCCAAGTGAACAAAGAGGTTTTAAAGAGAGAAAATTACATTACCAAGCTTCCCTTAAATGCTGTCAGATAATTAATGTGACAATAAATATCTTCACGCATTACAGGAGAAGCCTGGAACTGCAGGATCTAGATTAACACAGCGAACCTGGATGAAGGCGTTGAAATGCAGTAGGAAGGGCTCTGTCTGTGATGCAAGAGCTTGGATCTTTACAGAGGGTCAGTAACGCTACAGGAAGTGAGATATAGTCACACACAGAGGTGTGTTACTGCTCTATATATCATGTTTTTTTTTCCATTTTTTTCATTCGTGTAATTTCACCAAATGTCAGTGGCAAACAAATTGAAATTTTTGGAATTGGGGTTGGGGGGGTCCTTTTCTCTCCAATATTGACATAGATGTGGTCCTTTGCTCTCCAATATTGACATAGATGTGGTCCTTTTCCGGGACTTTCCTCAATGACTTTGGCTGGTTTTGTCACTTCACGATTTGTGCATACTCACTGTTACCTCATCACGCTTCTTCAACCCACCGCACTTCATAAATAATTAGTAAATGTTACGACACAGTAGAGTCAATAACTAAACATGCTCAGCTGGGATTGCCCCAATTATAAAATTCAACAAAGAATTTCCAAGCATAAGATTCCATTTATCACTTATTAGAGAGTCTTTACAGTGGATGAAAGCCAGGTAAAACACGTATCATCGAGTTAAGATTTTACCGGCCGGCTTAAAAATGTCCCGTCTCTTGCTCCTGCCATCAAAGATCATGTTTATGAAAGTAGCAATTTCATGATTACCGCATCACTGGGCCTGTTCGCTAACAAACACACCATCTAATCTGTCATTTTAATTTTAATTTTACATTTGCTAGAGCCAAATACAGTATAATTTAATTTCATACATCATTCATTATTTATTATTAAATAATATTATTAAAAAATGTTCTTGTTTCTGTATGCGTATTACTGAATATTTTGTTGAGGTTTTTGTTAGTAATTATATGTAAATTGAGACCCCTACGTTGAGACCCCATCTGTTCATAAAGACACAGAGCCACTTGTAGTTTTTAGTTGGAAGAAGAAAGTTGGATGGAAGGAAGGATTACAGAAGCATGGGACAACAGTGTTTTGAGCAGATCCTGGATCTGTCGCCATAACACTATTCTTCAGCGGGATTTAAATGATAAAGTTTTAATATTACAAATATAGTGTTTTTTCCTGATAAAATTGTCTAATGTTGTAACACATAGTTTGGACTTATTTCATTAAGACTGGATATGTCTTCATGTATTTTTTATGGTTCTCATGAAAGATTAAGACAAAATGAAAGCAAAATTGTCCAGTCATCCATCTTCTAGACGCTTATCCGTGTCAGGTCCACGTGGGAGTGCCTGCCCCCCTCCCAAGCCGCGGAAGGAACGAGGCAAGGACACAGCCTAAACCGGGTACGACTAAGGCTAACATGTTCAGGAGCGAACACTGGTTTTACACATCAACACAAAGTATTCCAAAAGCCCAATTATTAAAATCCCGCAATTCTGCTCTCTCACCTATTCCTATCAAAGCACATGGTCCTTAAAAAAACTCCCAGATCCCACAACAATATGACGACACTGTTTTCCATGATCATGTCTAGAGCTGTTATTGATCAGGCTGTCATAGCGTTTAACGGATGAAAAATGACCATCTGCTCTCCAAATGGAGGGTCAGAGGTCGCGTTGGGTGGCTGGTGTCACTTGCGTAGGGGCTTGGGATGGTGGATCACAAACAGGCTTCATGATCACGACTGCCAGACTTAGCCTGAGAGAGCTCCTTAATCCGTTGTTTTATCTGGGTTCCGAAATGTCCTTATATGGACAGTGGTAAGACCACTTGCTGTAGACTGGCTGAAAACTCATTTGTACATCTGATACAGTCATTGTGTCTCTATGATATGGAACATTCCACAGAAAAGGTCTATTTCTGTTTGCATTGGCCATTAAATCTACTTTTTCGAATTAAAACCCGGAGTCTTGTCATGCATGCCACGTACACAAAGGCGTTAATTTGCTCACACATTCATAAATTCATTAGTCTGACTTTCCTTCGTATCACTTACATTAAGGCTCATTAACTTCATTTTCTTTATATTAGTTAATTAGCTCAGAGGATGCCACAAATTAATTACCATCTTGTATAGTTTATTTGCAATTGTATTTTGCTTATTTAGCCTGTCCTATTAACTTTTAATCTTTTCAAACAGCAAAATAGGCAATCTACTTTTTTAATAACCGAAAAGCAAGCCGACTTAAAAATAATCAGTAATTGTTAATTTCTTCTTAAGATGATTACATCGCAAGGCTGCTCATTTACTGTTGGGTTTCTTTCTTTACTTATTCTTTTAACTTACTGGTGTCTTCCTGCTTGCCGCTCTCTCTTGGTTGCCTTTTCTGACTGTAACTGTTGCCTTTTGACCCTAAGATAATAAACATGAAATTAAAAAGTAACCTTTCAGGTCAGTAGCACATCACACATGAACCTGGTTGAGGGTCACCAGTAACCAACAGCTGCCTTGATATGAGAAATCAAAATCACACAGACAAAGTTCTGCTGTCAGAATATCTAGTACAATAAGCCAGAGGTGACCTGCTATCGAAGGTGATGTTTCCTGTGTGATTCTCTGTTTTGGTCACTCATGCAATAATTCTATTCATTTAGCATAGAAATATTGTAACACTTTACTTAAAAGGGCAGAAATAATATAGCATTATACTATTACTTATGTATTAATTAACCACAAACTACGTTTTAGTTACATACTAATCTCATGTTAATTCATCAATGATTCGTGATGCATGTCTTATCAAAAGCAGTTACTATATTTTTTACTATATCTGATAATTCAACACAATGCTTAAGGGTTTAGTGGTTAAAGTTTTCTTTCAAACAGAAAGTTGGCAGTTTTGTTCATGATGACCACTATCATTCCTAAATGTTTATGTTAGCTTTTGGGGGTCCTGTGAAGGTACTTAGATTCACAAACATAGCAAATAAATGGAAAAACAAACTGAAAATGACTCCTCATTGATGAAAACAGAGCCTAGGAACACAGGTATCATATGGGAAGCAGGTAAATGTTAGGGTCAGATGTTTCCAGACTTATGACTGCCCATAAATTCTGTGTCCCTGCTCTAGGTAGCCCTCGTTAGCATTTTCAGTAGGATTTCCAGTGGTTCCTATTTGTTCTGACATTGTCCATGTCTCAAAGAGTTGCCTGTCTGGGAGACAAACACCTCCAATCACCTCCAAGCACTGGTACTCACAACGGTCACATTGGTGATGCACGGGCGAATGGTACAGCGATGCCTACAGGCCATGATAGTGAAATGCACGGATCTCGTGGCTCCTCGACGCAAGTCCTTCAATGAGTAGCACGTGAAGGAGCTGTTGCTCAAGGTATTGTGGGGAGAGGCTCCTTCCCGGGAAACTGAAGCCATTGCTGGGCTTATCAGTGCACCAGACAGCTGGAAAGATAATTTTCTCAAAAAGGAGAATGTTCATTGTCAACGGCAGTGTGGCCCTCTCATAAATGTACTCATCCCGTTTCAATAAGGTTGAGCGATGGTTTGTTAATTACATCATTGATTAATGAATGCAGTCAGGACCTCCTCTCAGGCCGAAGAGCACAAGCAACAATAGAAACATACCACAAATAATAATTCCCATATGGTTAAAAGGCCCTTTAATCACTTTGGGCCCTCTTAGTTTTAATGAAGAACGCCACTCTTACATTTTCTTAGCGGGCAACTGTTACTCTCTATATTCTGAGTATTGACCAAGATTGTTCTTCTCATTAAGGTCGTCTTCGTTCAGTTTTATTGAAGGATGATTATATTGAATGATGTCAAGTGGAAAAAAAAATCGAAACAAGTAATGACAGTACAGAGAGACTGGGGTCGATTCTTTTCTTTTCCCTCTGTCTTCTGTGCAACTTGCAGATTGAGTCGTATTCTCCTCTCATCCATTATTCAGGCAGAGGTGGGCAACAGAGATTCGGAGATCATCCGGATGTCCAAATAAAAATGTGACATAAGCTCGGCAGCGTAAACTGCGTGGTCCTAAAGCAATGCCAGTTTGATACTTAAGGTATAGATGTGTTTCAGTACAGGGGGTGGCGATCCAGAAGTGGCCCAGGCAAGGTGGCGTCTTGGCACAGGAATCGAATATTAAGATCACGGCAATGAAAACATGCGCACATCAGGCACAAGGTCTTCCCCGGCTAAGAGAGTGGCGATTTCCTACAGCTGAAGCCCATTAGCAGCAGCCGACACTGCAGAGATTACAGCCACGCAGATGTTTCTCTGCAGGCTAGCCAATACATCACCCCCGATAACCAATGACAAATGCTCTTCCATATTGTGTCAGACGAAGCCTGGTGCAGCTTTGCATCGGTGTGGGAGAGGAAGAACGAGCCCCAACGCTGCGGGAGAGCCAAAGCTTTCATATGGGCCAGGAGGTACAGGTGAAACAGTTCAGTGAATAGTGTAAGCACTGTCCTAGCTGATCTGCGCTGCAGTGTGTAATTAATTTCTACTATTGGCTGTAATCCAGATCCTTCCGGTTTTTGTGAAATAATAGCAGACGGTGTTTTACATGCAGTAACAAATTTCTCATTATTAAAAAACAGATGCTCAAACTGAGTACAGGTTAAGCTATATCTGACCGCAGCGTTTGGGTAATGTATTTCACCTTGACGGGCTTATTAACCTGATTAACCAGCCTAGGGTGTAAAAGATTAAGAAACTTATTCAGCACCACTATTTTCAAGCTTTGCAATGATCACAATTGAATGTAGAGATAATTGCAATTGCATCATCATGGGAGGAGACTGTGGTATTAACTAATTTCCATTTTGACCCAGTGTGACAAGCTCATCATTTTTAAGGTCTTGCTGCTGGTGTAAAAGCTGAGGGGAACACAGGGCTCCCAGCTCCCAGTTGTTTTTTAATATGTCTTTCTGCTTCTGATACAAGGTTGTCAAAGACATATTGATTAGGTGGAGAAGGAAGATATACAGGAGATTCTCTCCTATGTCCACAGGACCTTACAGCCCAAAAGCATCACACTGTCATTAATGTTCAAAAGAGCTCATCCATCCATCCATCCATCCATTTTCTGTAACCGCTTGTCCTATTCAGGATTGTGGGGGGTGTGGAGTCTGGTGGCTATTGGTGCAAGGCAGGGAACAACCCAGGACGAGGCGCCAATCCGTCGCAGGGAACACTCACACACCATTCACTCACACACTCACACAATTTGGAAACTCCAATTAAACTCTGCATGTCTTTGGACTGTGGGGGGCAGCTGGAATACACCAAGGAAACCCCACTACAACATGGGGAGAACATGCAGACTCCACACACATGGAGCCACAGCAGACACTCAAATGCTGATCCCAGAGGTGTGAGGCGACAGTGCTAACCACTGAGCCACCGTGCCGAGCCTGTTCAAAGTTTTATGATATTTAGTATGCACTATAATTACAGACACTTCTCTACTTATGAACTTTCAACTTGCGAACTTTCAGACATACAAACGAAGAGAACTGTAAGTCCAAATTGTGTTCACTGGGCTCCCATTTCCTGTTCGCAATATCAGTTTTTTTTTCTGCGCACCAATTCCGCTTAGTACGACTTCTGGCTGCTACTCCCCCCGCGCCAGCAGCATAGCGTGCATACTCCCAGTATCCTAGTTCTTTGTACTTGCGTATGCCCTTAAAATGATGGCGAATAACGACTTACGAACATTTCAAGTTACGAACGGCCGTTCGGAACGCAATCCATTCAAAAGTAGAGGAGCGTCTGTACTTCCAATTTCTGCTGTACTTTTTCCCATCCTTCTTCCATAATCTGTTATCCAGAAAGCATGGGGCTCTCCCTCCAGTGTTGGTGTAATTTATCTGGAAACCAAACTACTGATATGAGTGACGTCTTTGAGCGCTCAAGCACTGGCCATAACCAACTCACAGACACAATTAGCATGTTTTCTGTGTTGAACATGTACTTGTGAATTTTGGTTCCGCCCCTGTCGTGAAATGTAGCAATTCTTTTCATTGTGCATTCCGAACGGAAAATTACCGCACGGCACCTGATGAATATGCGTACCGTTACGGCCTTTGTCTTCACTTTAACAGTAGACCCGAAGTGCACTTCAGCAAAAACAATTTAAAATTCGCTTTATATATCGAATCAGCAAACAAATATTTTTAATGTTTTATTCACATATTTTGGAAGCCTTCTTGAAACCCCATGTTTGAAACTCCTGGTGTAAGACAACAGGACAATTGACTGTAGAGTCACTGTATTTTTTCAAGTCAGTTATATAAATATGCAAATATGAACTGTATACTGTATTTAACAGAATTTAATACTCCATACAAAGTGTATGGATTTCTCAGGCAGGTATATCTATACATTAGGCAAGTATAGTGTAAATATGCAAGAAAAGTATGTAAAGCTTGGTGACATTTTCTGTGACTGCCATCTCTATGAAAACATTTGTAACATTATAATGCGTTCAAAAAGCATTATAAGCACAGCTATAATTATTTCTAAAAAGGCATAACACATTATAGTCATATTTATTATTCATTAAGAATGCTTTATGAGGCTCTCATCTATAATGCACTATAGATACCTTTATAATGCAGTACAAAACATCCTTAATTCTTTTACGGACCATTATGATGTATTATGAAGGTATCTATAGTGCATTGTAGATATGTACTTCATTGGAGCTTATGAAGTATTTTAATCAACGCTATAATGCCTCATGACTGTCAATATAAGATGTGTAAAGCTGCATTTATTCTTACAGCAACCATTATAATGCATTATGAAAATATCTATAGTGCATTATAGATCAGTGCTTCATTAGAGCTTATGAAGTATTATAATGGACGCTATAATGCCTTATGACTGTCAATAGAAGATACTGTAATGCTTTATTAATTCTAATACCTACCATTAGAATGCATTATGAAGGTATCTATAATGCATTATCATCTGGTTTCGCCCATCCAAGCATCAGTGAAGTGTTATCTAAAGCTTTAACTTGTGAAAAAACAGCAAAAATTTAACAGCAGAATACATTAACAAACTATTTCAATGAAGGCGATTCTTAGGGGTCCTTGGCGAATTACTCCCATAAACCGTCACACACACGGCGTTGACTGAAACTGATTTCCAGTGTACATTCCAAATCTAGTTTGCAACTTGAAATCAAACTTTATTCCGGCTTATGAATGCATTTCCCTTAATTGGGACATTTTGAGTCATTGATAAAACTCTTTATTTTTGGTATAATGACATGTGCTATACATGCTATGTGCTATAATCTCTTCCCGAAACAGCATAAAATATAGGGAGTGTCAGTGAAGCGGGACTGCAGGGGCTGTTATGTAAAAGAAAACATTCGGCAAATATGGCCCTAAACCAAACAGGACCAGAACTCCAGGGTGGCAAAGAGTTAACGAGGGACCAATTACGCAATTCAAAGCACAACGCTGCCCTGCCATCATGGGGTGGGGGGTAGGGGGGGGATTTCAGATATAATTGAAGCAGCTGGTTTAATGAGAGAACCCACTGTCATCATTTTACCCCAGCTGAGCTGGGCAGCAACAGAGCACGGAAAACAAACTCAATAATAATTAACTTGGGTCATCTTCTGCTCTTCCATGGCTCATCAAGCTTAAGGAATATTTCCCAGAGAACTTTTGTCACGCGGGAGTCCCTGTGAGACACATCCGAGAAGCGTAATGGCCCTATTTCCGCATAGCCTTTGCATCTATACCAGCATGGCAGAAGAATCAAAGTCACTGTGACTCCCAAAGTTTATTTTTACGATGGTTGCAGAGACGTACCTCACTCCACTGTGTAATCTTCTGAGGGTGAATGTCTAAATGTCCACCGTGACCTTATAATGTGTTTGATATGCATTTATGAGTATGTCTATAATACTTCATATAGAGAACATTAAATGGAGCTGCTACGGTATCTTTTACTGAAAAGCACCATTTAAATTCCTGACTGTGCAACGTAATTCATGAAACTGACTGTCTATATTTATCAAACCTGCCGACATCATAAAACTTTTATAATTGACCTTTTGGTATCATTATTAATTTTCCCCTGTAGATTTTTTGCTAACAGTGACCTATTCATTCATCTTCCAATCTCATATTCAGTACAGAGCTGCAGGGATAGCAGGAATTCCAGTTTTAGAATATAGCTGAAGGATTCAAGAGCAGTTCCTCTCCAGGAATGTAACCCTTTTCAAACATCCAGTGGCTAGTCAAGGGCTCTTCCTGATTCTCCAGCTGGTTCTGTGTGAATATGTCCCAGTGGTGATGTTTAGGCCAGGGTCTGAGGCCTACCGCATTGGGATGTCGAATGAAAGAACATTGTTTATTCACGTTAGCAGATGCTCTTATCAAAAAGCACTTAGCCTTCATCTTTATTGCTGGCTCCTTCTGCCAAGGGTCCTTCTCGGTAACCAGTAAACACCCTCTGTCCCTCTCCATAAATACATCAACTGAGCAAATCATAAGTGTATATCAAGCCTCGGCTAAGGGAACTAATCAGATCCTTAAATTAGTTACCTGGAAAATGTCAATATGCATTTGTTGTTTAAACCCATGAGATGCGTTTGGTTGGATGAACCAAACACAAATTCATTCAGCAGATAGCTCTTAAAAATAGGAAAACCAATTGATAAATATTTCACTTGTGGAAGCACTGAAATGTTTCCCCCAGGAATTACATTCCCTTGATTATTTAGTTTATTTGGGTTCTTGGGGCAACTTAGTGTCCTTGAAACTAGAAACTGCTATTGTTATATTGGTTTACAGGTGATATCAAGACTTCCCACAGGATACCATTACTAAGACCTGAAGAGGAGGCCGCTTCTCTTGGGCAGGAATCTGACTGGCTGTGAATGGCTCAACATACAGCTCTAGAAACAATTAAGAGAATATTCTGTATTTTTTTTTTTAAATCTGCATTTTTAAATCCTGGTTTAATCCTGGTTCTGCTGGCAGAAGACTACACTGTGCAGCAGGCTGCTTCCAGGCTCAAAGTTTCTAAGACAGCAGTACACAAGAACAAGGTGAAGCAGGAGACACTGGGAATGACCAGAAACCAGTCAGGTAAAGGGTGGAAGCGACTTTCTAATGCCAGAGATGACCGTCAACTTTTCCGGCAGTGCCTCATAAATCGGACCTCAAGTGATCTTCAAGAAGAATGGGAAACATTAAGTGCAGGTGTGAGGTGCACTGCTAGGACAATTCATAACAGGCTCCTAGAAGCAGGACTGAAGTACCATAAAGCAAGGAAGAAGCTCTTCATTAATGAGAAGCAGGGAAGAGCAAGAGCCAGGTTGTAGTTTGCAAAAAATATTTTACATTTACATTTTACACAGGTGCATGTCCATAAATTGAGAAATGAGTGAAACTGAATTTTTTTGCTGAGGTCTCTTAATTTTTTCCAGAGCTGCATGTTGTCAGAGCCGTTGGTAATGATCTCCCGCATCACCTGCATGTCGCGCATCTCCCGTACCTCCCGCATCTCCCGCACCTCGCGCATCTCCCGCATCTCCTGCACCTCGCGCATCTCCCGCACCTCGCGCATCTCCCGCACCTCCCTCACCCAAACTGCGCTGCTCTGGCATTTGCTGGGCAGGTTCCTCATCTGCCTTGTCTCCTTTGCCCCTCACACGTCTGAGGAGGAATGGGGCTCTGATTTCGGGGTCTCTCAGGGGGGGTCACCATAACAGATGTAGCCAGTTTGCAGAAAGCAGCATATTGCTGTGCATTTCTGATATGTGTGTTGCGTGTGAAGCCCTTTCTCTCACATGCTTGCTCTTGTCTAGTAATACCTGGATTTACTTCATTTTCAGTTTAAAGAAAAACAACATCGCAGCCCTTAATCATACAGCCACTCTTTTATGGCGCCATTTTCCTGGCTTTGGTTTGGGAATCGGAAGGAGTCTCTATTTTTAAATGCAGACTGAAAGCCCCTGTTTTATCCCACTATATAATTACAGTTAAGAAGTGCAGTGATGATATAGGCCTGGACGTCATCCTGACGGGGCATGGTGGCCTGGGGGGGCCCTCGTCACCCTTCTTAGCTCTGGTCTGTTTGACTCTTGACTCTCAGCTAAACAGTCATGCTCAGACATCGCCAGGTCTTACACATATAGCACTGTTTCTTATGAATTTTTAACATGATACTAACAAGGTTTTCCCCCGCTCAAGTCTGCAGACGGTAGCCTGTACAAAGCCAGAGCTGCCCACTTATTAATTTAATCTGTAGCAGGAACCCAGAAGTCCACATTTTTTACATGTACATATATTGTTTGCAGTGGCACCAGAATTGGCAACGTCACAGGAAATTCTGTGAATAAAAACAGAAAGATACCACAATCATATCAGTAATTAAGAGCAATATTACCCAAGTTGTTTTCTATTTTTAAATAGTGAAAAACAAAAGTTCACTATCTATTTTTCAGCACCTTGGACAGTTGCTTGTTACCATTCTTTTCCAGTTTTTTGTGTTCAGGCACGTGAAAAACACCCTGTTAAGAATAAATTGTTTTTTGACCCTTCTTCAGTTAACCAAACAAAACTCTGAATTGCAGTTCTGTAAATATTTACAGTAAGAGCTCTCAGATTTGTCACCCATGTGTCACTGGGTTTGTCTCAGACCTTCCAGTTTGTTACATGGCTTCCCTTAATCCAGATGCTAGTGTTTTACCTGACATCATTATACCATGGCTTCCAGTGTATCATGTTTCACCCATCCAGGTGAAGCAGTCATGACCCAGTCGTGCTATAGCAGGCAGCTGATGCGTCTTAATATTACGGTAAAGTACTGTAAGTAGTCCAGCAACATTACATACAGATGTTTATTTATTTGTTCACTTGTTTTTCTAATACTCAGTCGGCTACCGCTTTAGTAGTCGTCACATTGCATAATATTTATCTCTCTCCCCCAGAAATAATCTTGAAACACACACATCCTGTATTGTGTCCATTTTAGGGCACATCACTCAGTAGCCTAAACTGCTTATCTTGTTCAGGATTGCGGGGGATCCGGAGACTTTCCTGGAGGCTGTGGGTGCGAGGCAGGGAACGACCCAGGATGGGGCTTCACACACACACACACACACCTATGGGCAATTTGGTAACTCCAACCAGCCTCAGCATGTTTTTGGACAGCGGGGGGAAACTGGAGTACCCGGTGGAAACCCCACGACAACACGGGGAGAACCTGCAGATCCATACATCGAACGCAGGTCCCAGAGGTGTGCTGACAGTGCTAACCACTGATCATAGATGGTCATAGATGAAAACCTATGGCATTTTAGATTATCTGTAAATATACTTCTCAAAGCAACAGAAAATTAGGCTAGAAATCATATTGTACTGCAGCAGCATGCTTTTGGCTATTGTATATATATTTGTTGGGGAATACCTCATTTTTTTATATAGAATACAGATTTGCATATTATACATACCTAAAATATAAATGAATATCGGCGGTTTTATAAGCGGTCCATCGCAATGCTACCTTCAGCGTTTCTCCTTACATTCTTTGCTTTATATTTCGGTACAACATCATGGTACATCGGTTTAATTGCGCGGGGGGAAAGAAAAAAAAACTTACATGAAAGCCTACAAAACATCAAATATTTTATTACCCTCTCCGTAGCATATGGCCTCCTATCTGCAGCAAGTGTTCATTTGTGGACGGGGAGAGGAAATTGTACAAGGACAGATAAAACCGCGAGCTAAAACAGAACTGCTAAGAAATATTGGTCGTAAAACATACGGATCTATTAAAAATAATCACTGCAGATTTTCAACCGCAGAAACTGACAACTAAGACATAAAGACATTTCGCCCTAAATGGATTCACTCACTTCATTAGACTGCAGAAAGGTGGAAGTTATAATCATCTTAATTAGTGCAGAACCATAAAGCAACGATAATGTATATGTAATTTCTATTCATTTAGCTGCCATCTGTTTGCCGCTATTCAATGCACTGTAATATTAAGTTTTTTTTCTTTCTATTTGCCGTGAGTCTCTCTCTCAAACAGGACGTGTCCCTTCATGTTCACGCTTGAGGTTGGTCAGAATTATACACTAAATCAGAAAATTACAATGTTTTCATTTGATTGAGTTGTTTTACAGGTACCAAATAGAGGTACGGATTGTTGAATGATTAGCTTTGCAAGCTCCAAATTAATTTAAGAATTTTAAGGTTATGGAAGTGACCCAGTAAGCCCAGTACAGATACCACATTCAGGCTCTTTATGACGTTACAGGAATCAATTCCTCTCTCGCTGATCCTTCTTCAGCCATTTCCTGGTGATCTCTCCGTCAGAGCCTCATCTACTCAGCAACATAACCGCTTCAGAGACCGAGGATAAAGGGGCCCCACAGGGGCCCCACACTCATCCAGTCTGGGCCCCCCTGAGGACCTTTTCAGATGGTAATGTCCCGAACAGCGCCAGCGCGTTTGCCAATCCGCCATATGGGAAACGTAGCCAAAGACCTGCTCTCCTCTTTATTTTCCTCTTTTTTATTTCTTTAGGAATAATCAAATGTTGATGGTGGAGTTTAGAATGGACCATTAAAATTTGAAAGTGTGAGAATGGGATTTTTTCCCCCCGCGCTGCCGTGTGTCTGATGATGCGGTCTGCTGCAGGGAGAGAGAGCGGGCGGGTGTGACTGCTAATTTGATTATAATATAGTCATCTCTGAAGATCGGAGCTATTCAATTAAATATTCTAATTAACCTGAAGTATTAGCCAAATGATACTAATTACAAATATTCTCCAGAGAGCAGTGAGGAAGAGCGGAGTTCATGCCTGATGCCTGGACTCAATGTTTCGTAACACGTCTCATATCATAGGCCTGACGAATATTAAATTCCTGTTAATTTGCCCAGAGCCCATTTGTTTAATGGCAGGAACATTTTGTTAGAAATTGTGATGAACGCGTTACATAGGTCTTTCTGCAGTGCGGGGGGGCTCGATGGCGAGTGGCCTCTTGGGGCAGCCCCGCGCTCCTGTTTGCGAGACGGGTGGCCCTCCGACAAACGGGAGGCCGTTCAGGTTCGAGTTTGGGCCATTAAGCATACGGAATACAGAGGCTGTTCCGACAGGCACGGGTGGTGCTGGTGGTGCTGGTGGTGGT
>JAODLD010000144.1:8371820-8383015 GCA_026781065.1 Mormyrops boulengeri
CCCCCCCCCCCCCCCCCCCCGGGGGGGCCCCCCGGGGGGGGGGGGGTCGGGGGGGGGGGCAGCTTCCCCTCGCACCCTGCTGGCCGTTTGGGGATCTGCATCACCCCAGGGTCTCTAAGTCATGTCCCCTCTGGCACAGACCCTGAATCCAACGTGACTGAGCAAGCATACGCCAGCTCTGTCCAGCGGAGGGCAGTACAGCAGCCCTTCAGTCACCGCAGAAAGACGTCCTCATTATTCATGCTATTAAATAGGAACCCCCCCACTTATAAGTGCTAATAGTGACTCTGGGTTGGCTTGCTGTAGAAATGAGCCCGGTATTGAATTCTGTACGCCATTAGACAGGAGTAAACAGCCAGCTATGAGTCATCCCTCATTCGGCGATCTCCATTTCAAAAATGAAGTTTTCTTAATTAATGTAATGGACCTAATGTTGGGCCACTTCCTGTAAGGATGGCCTGGGATCCGTCTGTAATCAGAGGGGTGCTGAACGATCGCGAAAGGGGCTGCTAGCTGAATCTGGCCCGCCATGGTGCCGGAACTTTCCTATTTCGTCAATGCGATGTTTGCATCTGACATCACAAACAGAGGCGTGACTCCCTTTATCATGTGCCATAGCAACAGGCGAGCCGTCATCCTCTCAGATGTGTTTGCTCAGTTTGGGACATGAGAGCAATGTAGATGTCCATATAGCGAGGCAGATTCAGAGAGAGTTTTGTGGGACTCGTTTTCAGCGTAAACCTGACCGTTCAATGGTTCTGTAGGCAATTTTGTCAGCGTGCCTCTTCCTCTGTTACTTAGTCTCCATCCAACTCACAATCTTGCAACTAGTTACCCTAAAAGACCTAGGAGCTGAAATGAATTTCAGTCATGGATCATGGCGATAATGAAATAATCACGAAAATGACATCGCAAGATTGCCAGGAAGAGGGAGGGCGGGTGGGGGTGTTGGAGGCAAAGAGAGACAGCTGAATGTTTATTTTTTTATTTTTCCTCAAAGCTTAAGCGCCGGGCCACCACTGAGCAGCGTGACATACATGTGACAGATGTATTTGTTACAGATGTGCGTGTCCAGGCCGGGTCAGCCGGGCGGAAAGTTATCTGATGTTCCGGTTTGCACCCTTGTGAAATTGGAGCACCCCCTTCGGCTGGAAGAAGACAGTTAAGGGGAACACAAAGGAACAAACGGGGAGGGGTCAGCTACTCACTTACTTATCCCCCCCCCCATCTGCGGCGGCCGTGAATGAAATAAAGACGAATGAGCTTATCGCCATGGTGCCGGGCGCTGCCTCATTGGCCCCACCTTCATCAGGAAGAGAAACCGCTCACACAGAAAAATTTACAGAGCCGCAGGCCGGGCGGGACTGGGAGCATACGAATAAGTGAGTGAGCCTGCGTGATTCCTGCAGGCGGAGGGATGCGAGTGGGGCGATGGCATCCCAGTTGGTCTTTGTCTCGCAGGACATTAGTGACCCAGGTGGACATCCTGCTTCCCTACAGCGCTCTCATGTTTCCTAACCCACATAAATCTAGCCCATTTACAGGTGCCTGTATGTCAAAACCAAACTGGGAAGGAGATGTGAGGTGCGTCAGGGGTCAAGAAGTCCAAAGTGTTTGAGGCTCCAAGATTAACAAGGGCGGTGGAGTCACATGACTACTTGTTGGCCTTTTGGCCTATGATGCAGTATTATTCATGCAAATACTGTCATTTCTAACCGTGCAAATAATACCGAATCAGTACAACAGGTGTCAGCTTGGTCTCTAAGGTGAGTGCCCCCTGCAGGCCGGGTAATCCTTTATAAATAATGGACAGAAGCAAAATGCAGACTGGCTGAGGGGGGGAGGGGGTGTGATACACACTGCTGGAGTGTCAATTCAGAGTGCACACACTGATGTCACATCACTGCACTGTAATTGCGGTAATAATAATGCTTAAGCTTTTAGAGTACTGACTAGGTGACATAATCCACCATGCTATGTGATGTTCTCTGAATCTAATGTATTTCAGGTGATGTGACGAACAGAAGTAAAACAAAACAACAAACGATCCCGATGCTATATTGGGTCGTTTGTCACATCTGTCATTTTGAGTCATACAGCCGTACCTGCGTCCCGCCGGCCTTCTCCCTCTACCTTTCCCGGAGCTCACGTGTTCTCTCCACACGTGTGTCTTTTACCAACCAAGGCCCCCTTTATTTGTAGATGCCTGCTCCTTTTCTCTATCATGTGTTAGATTTTATTCCTAGCAGTGTTGATTTGTGGAGGAGGGCAGCACAGTGACAAGACCCAGTCACGGCGGAGGTTTAACGGTACCTATTGGACTGAGTCAGACCCGTAAATCAGCCCCCCCTTCTCAATGGTTACTGTAAAAGCAAAGTGTTTCTCCATCTCTTCTCAGCCTGTTATTTGAAAACGGCGTTAGACCTCAGCATTACCCACAATTCACAGCCAGAAGGGAAGACATAACTGGGGTAAGAGGTTGAAGGTGGAAAGATCATGGCTTCAGGAAGCTGTGTGTTTTTAACCTTGCCTTTAAAATTGTCTGTTAAAACAGCTTATTGGGGTATAAAGGAGGTTATTGCAGAACATTTTCTTAAATGAATATCCTGTGAGGAAAAGCAGACAGCAAACGAGACGTTAAGAATGAAGTTGTCCACACTGCACATGGCCATCTTGAGACCGATGATGACCATGACTGGCTTTTTCCCAGAATCCTCATGTCCTCATATCCTCCTTATCCCTTGTCGAGGGTATCGGCTCAGGTGGACGCCTCGCGGTTGTGCTGAGCCGCCACAGCACCTGGCTCGTGCATAAATCCGCTAAGCACGGGCACACAGCCGGGGCCGAATCAACGGTGATTTGGGGTAAACAAAGTGGCGGGGAGGGGGGTGTGTATTATCTGAAGGGAGCACACGTAATCTCCATATTGTGAATATGATTTATCCCTGGCCTCGTCGTACCTCCCGCGCGTGGCTGGCGTGTTTCACACGGACGCTGGGTAGGAGTCCTCCCCAGTGCCCAATGTAATCTGGTTTGCAGCATGAGCTGGGGATAAAAACATCAAAACAGAACAAAAAGACTAAAAGCAAATGGATATAACAGGAGGCCCATTCACACAGATTCATGGTATCTCTCAATCTGATTGTCAGACAGTCCATGGTGGCGGGGGCTGCTTGGAAAGTGACCCCCCAACACCAGAATGCCCCTTCTGTCGCTGTCAAGTTTTAGCCTAGTTCGATGTGTAAAATGGTCCCCCCCCCCATGAGAAAAAAAAACACAAGATAGAAATGGTGCTAAACTTTTTTCATGCCGAGTGTTTGGTAATGCTGGTTCAGCGGGACCAAGGACCCCCCCCCCACACACACACACACACACACAGGAAATGCTATCTAAGCAAGCCCACCCAGGCAGGGAAAATTTACCCTATTTATGAAGTCATAACAAATGCAGTCAGATTAATGTTTCATAGCGCCCTCCCCAACATGGCTGCCCCCGAGTGTACGACTTCGAAGTTAGAGTCAGGTCAGCTGTTTCAGTTCATTCAGCAGAGAAAAAAATGACAGAGGCAAGGACCTGTGACTCGGGTTCGAGAGTGCGTTGGACCACTGCTGCTGTGCTATTGGATGGGACTGATCACCTGACCTGCTCCAGTGTGGTGTGGGGAGGTCATCCCCCAAACCCGCCATCTTTGCATCTGGCCTGGAGCAGCACAGGGTGCCTGACTTATTAAAACACTCCATCTTCCCTCTTGAAGGCCACCGCCAGGTCAGGGGGAGTCTCGCTTCTGAGCTCCCTTCCCGTGTGGGATAAGGACCCAATCCCATCTGTGTCGGACCCCCACCTTCTAAACACGGTGTTCCGAGGCCTGACTGGGGTTGGCTAGGGGCAAAATCGGGATCAGGACACTGGGTCAGCTGGGCTTTCCGAACCCGCCTCCATCGGCTGAATGACGCCTCAGCGCGTGAATCATTCTAGAACAAAAGAGAGAGAAAAACGATTAAAAAGCAAAAGACAAAGCAGCCATCTTACCACCCAAGAAGATGCAGATTCTATTTCGGGAGGTACTACACATCGCTACGTCGCACAGTTCCCAGATTAAAGCCGTCTGGCTCAGTTTTTACCACTTACAGACTCCTACCCCCAGTGTGCTTTTAAATAACTTTTAATATTCCCCCTGGAGAGAGCAGTCTGATTTAAAGAGGACCCCTTCCTTTTCCTCCGTTCACTGTTGCTCATAGCCACGTGGTATGTGAATTTGACCGCGCGCAGTCGTGTTCCCGGTCGTATATCCGGGGTCTGACCTATTTATACACCCTGTGTAGCGGATTAACTTAATTCCCCCTCGGCGCATCGCCTGCTCTAATGTTGGGGGCACGTTCCCCGAGACAGAGCTGTCGGGCAACATACTGACTTGCGTGTTTTCATCGAGGCCCTTTTGCATTTTTAGGGTATCTGGTCACTAGGGTCGCTGTACCACTGTACCACCACTAATAGGTAAACACCACGTGGACCCGTCCTGTGAATGTAACAGAACAGCGAGCAAACAGTCGTCTCACGTGACAAAATCATTGTTTGGAAAATGAGTTGGGGTGGGCAGGGCGGGAGTGTCAGAGCCCTGCTCTGTAGTGCCACCGCATGGCCGAAAGAGGTAAAGGCGCGGTCCTATCCCGGGTGACAGCTGTGACAATTAATTTGATAAGATGGTTATCATGTGCTAAATCAACATTATAAGGAGAGAAGTGATACGACTCGTGTGCATGTGCGTCAACACCGGATGCATCATTTCAGAGAAGTCACACTTCAGTACTGTATTTAACTGCATTCAGTACTGTATTTAACATCCAAAATAAAAACACAGATGACGTATCAATACAATAAACTTCATAAGAATTACATGCAATAAATTATTACTTAAAACGCTTAAACAAAATATATAAATGAGCTAATTATTAATCAATTATTAAATATATTATTATTAATTTTCCATTTATTAATTATTTGTTTTGGAAAAGTAACATATTAAGTGTGTAATTAATTACTACTTCTCTGCAAGCATAATCTTTATGAAAACTTCTCTTGTTCTGTGTTACACAGAAGAAGTATTTTCCTGTGTTTTTTTCTCCTGTCAGAATATGACAGCGCCTGAATGTTTGTTCGCAGCTTCGCTTTCTCTGGATGACTGAAACAAGATCTTTTATTTTTATATATTTCCGCACTCCAGTCCCCGACATTGCGGCTGTGTGGTCTGGCACCAGCTGTGTCTGAACATCGTCTGGACCCCAGCATCCTTGGACTCGCTCTTGTAACGATTAGCTCCCCCCCCCCATACAGTCCCCCCTCCCAGTGCCTACCAATCTCCCCCTCCCCTTCAGACCAGCTTTAATGAACCCAATAAATTAAACGCCACATCATCCATCCTTAGTGCATATTCGTTCATTTTAGAACAAAACATTAATCAATTCAAATTTATGTACTAAGGCGGGGCTCAATCAGGTGCCTGCTTAGCAGGGGCTACGTTTCAGAAAACCTGCCGGAAAAGCACTGGGAAACGATTCCAGGAAAAGCCTGCCCCCCTCTTCAAAACCTGCTCCCGCCCATCCCACGAGATTGCTGTGTCGACATGGATTAATTCTTATAAATCATATGATGAGATAATATATTTCTGTTTCATTAACACATTTACATTTAGCTGCAGACTTGAAATAGAGAAATGCTGTCTCTCTCTCTCTCTCTATCCCTCTCTCCTCCCTCTCTGTCTCTGCCTGTCCCTTGTTTTCTGCCACAGTCCCGCTTGCTCCCAAAAACACACCCCGGCCAAGAGGGAGATTAATCCAGTATTTATCTCCAGCATGCTTAACAAGCTACAGCCACCGCAGGCTGAGACAGGGGGCGGGACGTGGCTGCCTCCCCCCTGCTTAATTTGAGAATGTCACGGGGTAAAGCAAAGGTGAGGAGATGACGGTAATTAGGAATGAACCGGAACGAGGGCGGGGCCCCAACTTTCAGCTCGACATGGCATTGCAGGGAGGCAACACAAATACAGCCCGATTTCCCTCCCCCAGCTTCCCGATGGCTACAACTTGTGGCTTTCCTAACCCCACCCACCCCCATGTCCCCAGCCGGGCTCTGTGAGAAGCACTCGCCATCTCTCTGTGCGCTAAATCAGAAGCGGGGGGGGCACTCGCCAGCGACTTCGCCAGCTAAATCACAGCTTCCTCCAGTCACAGACAGGTCAGCCCCTGCTGTGTGCCCAGTGAATATTCTACAAGGAGAAAAGGATCGCCAGTAAAAATTGTCGTGGAACAATAATAACAATTAGTGAAAGATTATTGTAGAGTATTATCCTTAGTAGAAATGCTTCAGCTTCTGTTTTTTAATGTAAAAATGCCCTTTACAGACAGACAGGTGCCTGAGGAAGAAGGGGGGGGTGGGGCTGGACATGTGACTTGCTGGCTGCTCCAGTTGGTGCGTCACCAGCCAGGATCCAGCTAGTGAATAAAACATGACACTGATATTGTTTTAAAACACCGTATTGATATTGCTCTTATTGTGATAACTATCATACCCGTGATTCTACATCCATCACTTAAAAAGTCCAAAGAAAAAGACTATTTTAGGAAACGCTGAGATTATCACAGATAAGGAACTCCAAACTGACTTTTTCAGCACTTGCGTTTTGATAAATATAAAAGTTTATTTAAAACAGTGTTTATTTTGTGCGCTACCAACCAATAGGTATAAACAGACTCTGCCACTCTAACTAAGTGGCTGGAAGTGGATGGATGGACGGATGGATGGATGGATGGATGGACGGATTCAAGAGAACCTGATACATTATAATAACATATCAAATAATTCTTTGCTGTGTTTCAGATCTTTATCAATGTATCCAACCCCTGCAGCATCTTTCTCATTCTTTAAAACATGAACAAAGAGTAGCACAAAGTGTACAGTAGAAAAAATCAGGTGTTTGGTGTTAATTTTTCTTTTGCTAAGAAAAAAAAATAAAACAAAAAACGATACCTGTGAAATCGCCAGACCCTTTTATCGTCCGTTTTTCTGAGGAACATTGGCTTGAATGGCGCAGGAGCAGTAAGGAATGAAAAATAACAAGCTGAATAGACCGAGAAGAGCGGGCTAAGCGGCTAGCATCCATTTCAATTACGTAAATAAGTCCCCTAAAATCCCCCAAACGACGGGAGTGCTTGCCGTGATTTGTGCGCCACCGTCGCCACTCAGCATTACCGCCGCATTTACATAGCTGGCCCCATCGCTGCCCTGCATATCAGACTTCATGGCCCCTAAATATAATTTAGGCCTCTATACAGCACAACATGTGTGTTAGATTATATGTGCGATAAAGACCACGGCATTTACATATATATTTACCTGTCTTCTGTCACGATGCTTTAACCTCCGCGTCTGGGCGCAACGTGCAACTGAACTCGTCTGGGATGCTTTTCTTTTTTCCTTTTCCCTCTCTCCGCCTTCCTCTTCATCTTCTTCTTCTTCTAAATTGCAAGCCTATATTTCTGGATCTCCTGATGCAATTACACGGCGTCGATTGCCTCGCCGTCGCGGAAAGGAGAGAAGGAGCGGCCAGACAATGTGGGCCTTTGTATAGCGGCAGAATGAAGGACAGAAAATTGCCTGGGACACACAAACACAGGAAGACAGCTACGCCTCGGCCAGAACGGGCCAGAATGGAAGTCGACAGTTTCTATTAACAATAACAAGGCAAAATACAGAGGGGCCCTTATCTCTTAAAATGTAAATTTATACAAGGGCCTTGCCTCGCTGCTGTAAATATCAAACACCCCTCAAGACCACAGAGGGAGAATGGATTGATTTTCTTCTTCGGACCGAACCATCTGCAGCCCCTGGTAGCCTGGCATTACATCAATGCTAACGTTAAAATCCACTGCCGCAAAGCCACATGGGAGATTTGTGAGGTTCAAGCTGTTTATTCTTTAAATCATATGATTGATTTTTTTTCACTTTTACCCCCCTTTTTTATCGTTCATATCTACTCCATCTAAATCATTTTTCACGTTTACTCGATTGATTTTCCCGCGTCGGGTGTAACTCCCTCCATAACCTTTCTTTGGGCTGTATTAGCTTATATGTGTTTTAATTTACATTTATGGACCTAAAGCTGCTGAAAATGTATCGATCTGGCTGGAGCAGCCCGATGCAGGACGCCTGCTTGTTCTTGACGAATGCTCCCGCTTCGTTTATGGGATTAAAGTCCATAGGAGGAGACCCCATTTGATTTGTGTTCATCTGGGGGTCATCGGAGAGCATGGCGTAACCCGTGCCGATAACTTACAATGCCGGCCATGAGACTCCATTCAACTGTCGTCACGCTGTGCAAATAATAGCCAGCAATAATTTGTATTTGCGCATTGGTGCAAAACCAGATTTAGTCAACCCTTGTCTCTTAACATTTTGGTGAGAAAGGAGGAGATTTTTATAATTTAATATTTTTGTCTGTTTTTTATTTATGTTTAGTTTATATATCGTGTGTATGTAACATTGGCTGCACTGAATGTGCTATGCCATATGTCATATGGATAAGCGGCGTTGCACACACGTGTCTGTGCCTCACAGGTCAGTCGTGCAGTGATGTCCACCTAAAGCAGGGCAATCTTATCCAGAAAGGGCCACTTTTTATGCAGGTTTTCGGTGCAACTCCCTAATTAGATTACTAATTAGAGGACTGATTGGCTGAAGAGTCCTCACACCTGGGTTTGAACAGCTGACCTAAAGGTTGCCCCAAAAACCAGCACACACACCGGCCCTTTGCGGATAAGATTGCACACCGCTGACCTAAACACACTCACTTCACACCTGGGCAGCTGTCGTCGACGGCTGGCCCAGCATATCCTGGCTGCTCCGTTCATGCTAACACATGCTAACATGCTATCACGCTAAAGTATTGATGGCCCGGAACCCATGTGGGAGCGGCTGGCCGTCGTCACAGGCAGAGCTGCATCTCAAACACAGCTGTGAGTGTCCGCAGACGGATCAGTGGCCAGGAGGATGAGTCTCTCAGCAGCCTGATTAACATGGCTGTAGGGCACCACCTCCACCCTTCCGGCATGACGGTTCTAATTAATAATGATTACTCCCAAAATGTGCAAATGGAACAATAAACAGAGAACCAACTAATTAACTGCAGCCATTTCTGCTAATCATTACTTAACGTTCCCTTTTGTCATCATTACACTGAAGTGCACGCTGGGGCAGATAAAACCGGGTCAGACCCCCCTGCCCCCCCCAGCCCACCATAAAGCTGACAGCCATATTTTCTTCCCCAATAAAAGACAAACAAGTAATTAAAGTGAGAGCTGAAAGAGAGGGTACGGCTTTTGATTACTCCAATATTCCACCGGTGGGCTAGAGTTGCCATTTTTCAAAATAAGTGCTGAAATCATCTCGTTGCCCAGGCTTGAGGTGAAATTGTTTTCTTTCCAGATGGAAAATAAAGGCCAGACTTGGGGAAACAGTGTCAGCATCATCTCCAGCATGAGGAGCCAGCTCATTAATTCGGTGTTTGGCGCCGGAGAAATACAGAAGGCTGCTGGGAAGGCTTTGCATGCGGGACGCGGACGCGGACACACCGACACACTAACAGGCGCACACGGCGATGTCACACATGTGACCGCTGCCCCTCTTCCATGCTGCGAGGGTGTGGAGTGGCCAGGATGCTGCCCTTCTCTGTAGACATTAATAACACAGTGACTGACAGAGGTGTAGTTATGATACCAGATCAGAAGAAAAAGAGAAAGAGTCTGTTGGTTTGGGAAGGCTGAAAAGAGAAAATACAGGTGGTCACTCTGTGTGTGTGTCTGTGTGTGTGTGTGCGTGGGTGGGTGTGTCAGTGGATGCGTGTGTCTGTGTGTGTGTGTGCGTGCGTGGGTGTGTGTTTGTGGGTGTGTGTGTCAGTGTGTGTGTGTGCGTGTGTGTGTGTGCGTGCGTGGGTGTGTGTCTGTGTGTGGATTAGGTTTATATTAAGGATATGGCTGGGTAGGGGTTACGGTTGTCATGTTGTGATTAGAGTTTTACCCATAGAAATGAATGAATGGAGAGTCCCCACAAAGATATAATTACAAACCTGTGTGTGTGTGTGTGTGTGTATGTGTGTGTGTTTATGACAAAGACAATAAACTAACTACACACACAACCAAAGTAACACACTCTTCAGATCTGTGCATCTGTGAGTTAGGGTTAGGGTAAACACACGCACACACACACACACACACACAGAAACACACACACACACAGAAACACACACACACAAAGCAGCACACTCATGAGATTTGTGCTTCAGGCGTCAGTGTTGAGACAAAATTAGAAAGTAATCTGGTTATAACCTTGCTTAGGACGTGTGGTGAGGTGATTAAACTTACGTCTAAAACTCTGAAATGACCTTTCTGCTACTCTCACATTAGAGAAATGACTGAGACTCATGTACGCAGTAATCAAAGGGCTCACTGCATATGGTCATGAAAAAAAGCTGACAATATCTCCCTCACAAACAACCCTGATTTACTAAAACTTTTATGAAGACAGTAAATTTCACGTCTTATTCCTGGATCGTGCCACGCAGGACACGGATAAATCAATATCTCTCCAGCCTGGACCTGAATTTTGTCAACCTCCAATTATTATTTTGCTGGTGGGGAAGAGCAGGCAGTAATTGGAGGTGCTCGTCCTGAAGACAGAGAGAAGACGGACGATTCCAGCTGTGCAGGGATGTAATTCCCTGTAATTCCCAGCGTAACCTGCTTAGGACGAAGCCACGTGATGCGTCATGTTCGCCTTACATATGTGCTTATTAGGGAGTCGGAGGTGATCCCGTCAGGCCAGAGATCGCCGCTCCCAGGCCCTGCAGTACGTGATGCAGCACTGTTATCGTTAATTAAGCAGAAGTGCTGGTTAAGTATTAGAAAAGTGCCATGATTTGTGACAAAAGCTAAATGTTCATGGAGTTTGTTATTATCTAATGATTTAACACGTCATGTGCAACGGCATAGAAGAGAGTTTGATATGGGGGAGGGGTAGAGAGAACAAATGGAGCCAAATAAAATATTGGGGGGTATGTTCGGGGGGGGGGCGGCGGCCCCCCGGGGGCGGGCGGGGGGGGGGGGGGGGGGGGGGGGGGGGGGGGGGGGGGTGGGGGGGGGGGGGGC
>JAODLD010000144.1:8390980-8405290 GCA_026781065.1 Mormyrops boulengeri
GAACAATAATGGTCCTAAAACTGAACCCTGCGGTTCCCCACTATGAACGCAGGCCCACTGTGACATTGTGCCTCTAAAAACCATAAAACCCAAGACAAATGCCAGCCAACAAAAAAACATAAAACCCCAGACAAATGCCAGCTAAGAAAAACCATAAAACCCAAGACAAATTCCAGGTAACCCAACCCATAAAAGCCAAGACAAATGTCAGGAGACCAAATCCGTAAAATCTGAGCAAAGATGTCAGGTAACCAAATCTATAAAACCCAAGACAAATGACAACTAACGAAATCCATAAAACCCGAATTAAGATACCAGCTAACCAAAAGCCATGAAATCTGAGGCAAATGCCACCTAACAAAAACCATAAAACTCGAGACAAATGGCAGCTAACAAAAGCCATAAAACCCAAGATAAATGCCAGCTAAAAACCATAAAACTTGAGGGCAGATGCCAGCTAACAAAAACAATAAAGTCAGTGAACAGATGGTAGCTGAGTATAACTGTGAACCTGAAAACAAGATGTCAGTTAACTTAAACTGTGAACATCAGGCAGACAAACAAACACACAGAACCAAGCCGATGATCAGAGGTCTCCCACCCTCATGGTAATAAAACAACCGACAGGTTATAACTGGTCTTGTATACACAGAAAATAGACTCCAGACTCAGCTGAGTGCTCCAAGATCAATGACGACACTGAGATTTAAACAACTCATTACGCAGTCTAAATAAAATTTCGACCTAGTTAGTTCCATGACCAAATACAGTTTTGGCGTAACACTGATTTGCTAAGTTTGATAAATGCATCTAGAGACAGTCAAGGTTTGCAAATTGACAAAACTGTTAGTGAATTTGTTATGTGTTTCTTCCCCCACGGCATTTGTGCTGTGGGAAAATATTGAAGAACTCTGTTATCCAGCTGGAGGGGGGTTATACAGTTCTGCAATCGCAGTACATGAATTGCTGTTGCCTGTTACTGTTTCCAACTCCTATTCTTTACTCTGTCATGTTTACCTTAAGTACAAAGGTAGCAGGGTGGATATTGACAGTGGGAAAATCATGGCATTTTTTTTTCCATCTGCACAAGCTGCCAAGATCTCTCTAAAGTCGCTCGCTATTTAAGCCCCCACTGAAATGTCCGTGAGTCAACATCAGAGCTCCTCTTTATCTCCCAGAGGGTTTTGCTGTCTCGTGGCGCACCGCCGAAGGGAAGCGCCAGTGGTTTTGTAGTGGAACGCTGTGCCCTCTGCACCTGGGCTATATGAACCCCGCCTGGCCTGTCAAAAATGTGCCGGAATGGCCTCCCCATGGTTTTCCATTGAATTTTGAGACTTCCGTGGTATCCCTGTGGATCCGCTCCCTTGTGGGCATGGAGAGAGAATGAGAGAGAGAGAGAGCGTGAGAGAGAGAGCAAGGGAGAAGCTCATTGCCGCTATTGGCCAGGACTGAGATTATGAATTATAGCAGTAGACAGATGTTTTGAACCAAAAAATCGATGCTGTTTTTGCTTTTTGGATGTAGTACAGAGCGACAGAATCAGCAATGTGCTCCACAATGCGTTCTAGAATGTTCCAAGCACTTCCTGATCAGCACTAGAGGTGACAGACTATGAGAATGTGGCTTTAATTTCAATTCATTTTCCAACAATATGTTAAACAGAGTGATGAAAAACAATAAATCCTCCAAATAGCCATCACTCAAACTTCTTCTGTGGTAGCTAATAAAGGTCTGAACATTGACTTATGAATGGTTCCTTAAGCTTTTATTGCTAACAAGTTTAGCTGTTTATTATTTGCAGTTAGCATATGCTTCTAAAGCATATAGTCGACAATATTACTATACCCAGGGATTGACATAACTGGTACGCAAGTACGCATTCACCTTTAAAAGCGATACGTGCGGCAATCGATTAATGTAACAGCGCAAATACGTACGTATTTTATGTGCATAATAAAATTACCGTGCATTTTAACCTCTATACCGCAAATGAAGTACAAATTAGCATATAAAGTTTAAAATGCACAATATTTTCTTGTTATAACGGCGCAAATGCACATAAAATACAGACGTATTTGCACTGTTACGACAATCGATTGCCGCACGTATCGCTTTTAAAGGTGAATGCGTACTTGCGTATCAGTCACGTCAATCCCTGACATTACCTTCACCGGGCTGAACTTTCTTAAGGGAATACCAACAGTAACCCTTTGTGGGAAATCTGGTTGGCTCAGAGAAGATCCATGTAGCGTGGGGAGTTTGGAAATGACATTATTAGGAGATTGCCTTTTCAAGGTGGAGAGGGGTAGGTAGAGCACAAGCAGAATAAACATCCTTAGTAAACAAATATGAAATTGCTGTTTTGCCGGTGATGTGAAAAATGGCAAGCCCTGCAAAGGGTGAGCACCTTGTACCCCAGATGTGATATAATTGAAGAGGGGCTGTGCTTCTGGGGTTGCCATCAAAACAACAGTGAAATACAGTAATATTTGCAGACAGCAGACTGAGGAACAGGTGGAGATGATCATCGTAAACAATGTGGGTCACCTGATTCCCCTTCTCGCAACCTCTAGAACTTCCATATCAGAGTTGCATCACTAAAATGCTACCTGATCTCTACCCCTGTTTCCTCAAAGGTCACAAGATGGCTGCCATTGTTTCAAGACAATATCAGAATGGTCACATTCCTAGCAGAGCAGTAGCATCACACTTACACCAAAGAACATATTTTCACCCTGCTGCTCACTCTCACTTGGTGGAATGATAAATATATAATGTTTAATGCTGGAATTAGAATCTATGCATCAAGTTTACTCAAAATTAACAAGACAGCCAGCTGGATACTGAAAGCATCTTTAATGACACTTTTGCTGTTGTGATTTCTTAGGTAGGTGCTGTATTTCATTTTGAAAGACCATGTTGTCAGCACTGATTTGAATGAGACTGTAGCCAACCAGGGTGGTTGTGTTTGTATGTGTCTGTAAGAGTTTGCATGCTCCCCCTGTGTTTCTGTGGGTTTGCTGTGGCTGCTCTGGTTACCTCCCAGTCCAACAATATACAGGTTATAAGAATCGTTTGTTGATAAATTCTTCGTTTCACATAAGTGAGTTGGCACGCTCTGCAGGGTATTCCCTGCCCCTTCTCCTGTGCTTCCTGTAGTAGGATTCTGGCAAACTGTGACCCTGTCGTGGAGATGTGGTCATGGAAAGTGGATGGACATCCGAGCTCGTAGCTTAATGATTCCAAAATGTGGGAATGCTGATCTTCTGACTGTAGGAACACAGCGCATGCAAAACATTTAATATGGTGCTTCAGGGCTCATTTACAATGCATTACCGAATCAGGATGATTTATTGACTATCTATGGTATTCACGCATTTAAAGAAGCGTAACCGATATAGATCGGGCTTTTGTTTTAAGTGCCCTTTGCATTGCAGTAAGGCAGCCAAGAGCTGCAGCCAGGCATGAGGTCTTCCTAAGTGTCCAGGGGCGCAGTTTTCCATCTCCTCTGCTGTTTTGTGGTTTTCTCTTGCCCAAGCAGACCCCAGTTGGCTAGTTCTGCACATGCTCCCGGCTTCTCTGCTTTGATCTCGGACAGCAGCCAGTCAGAGCAGAGCAGAAGCTGAGGTCTGCTAGAGACAAGCCGTTTGCAGACCATATGGGACCCTATAGCATCTCCCGGTCTCCCGGACCTTATGTCACATGACTGAATCCCCTCCCATCAGAGGGAATTCGAAGGACGTGATTCGCCTGCCCTCGTTTGTTCCCTTAATAAGGCCAGAAGGATATTACAGCCTTAATAATTAATGCTGGCTTTTGTGTCCTTACATCGCGGAAAGTTGCAATTTCCTCGAGATCGACTGGACGACATGACTGCTGACTTGACGACGGGAGGCATTTAAATTTGAAATGTGCTCTTGCGATGCCTCGGAAGGTCCCTCGCTTTCTCCGAGCCCTGCATGGGAAGACTTCTCACCCTCCCGGTTAGGTGGGCGTGCGCAGCTGCAGCATCGAAGGTGCCAAGGACTCTTCACTTCCAATGTCTGTTCAGAGCTGTAAAATGGGTCATTGAGCGGCTAAATGGAATCATTATGATGAATAATTAAAAGAATGCTCCCCCACCCTCCCCAAGACTTTCCTCAAACTTCTCCTCTCTTCTTGGTCCCTCCGTTTTTGACTTTCTCTGGATGCCAGCTGCCTCTGGGCCCTTAACTGTAACCTCTTTCACCAAAATGCTAATTGCATGCTTACCGGCTAATTATATAACGGTATCCATAGTCTTCACATTTATTGAAATTCAACCAGCACTCCAGATTTCTGTGGGAAGTAAAGCGTGTTTCAGGTTAAGCAGTGTATTTTCTTTCTGCCTGTCACATGATGTGTCACACGTGAAGCACACAACATTTGACTGGATATGCGGGATCGAGTTTCCTATGCAAACAGTGTGGGAGGAGTCTTTAACTCGTCTGAAGTATTCTTTACGCCAGAGTTTGGCTGTGAATCTAGCAATGGAAGACAAAACAGTGTTAAACCAGGGAGAAAAAGACACAGAGTGGAACTGTGTTTATTTCCCAGTATATCTCAACTCAGCACATGGCATCCTGTGCTGACGTGAATATACATACCATCATTCGTATTCTGTTATTCTGACCAACCTGATAATTAGATCATTTGCATAGTATCAGCAGGCTGCCGGTAAATCGACTGCTCACTCTGCAGTGTAGAGGCACGACTGCTTATATACCATAGGAATGTCCCCTTAATTATCCGGACTAGCTTGCGTGTCTAATTATTTTTTTAAATAAAAAAATAAATTCAAATGTTGTGAGACCACACTCTGAAAGCTGAATTTAAACAGCGCGCTCGGCTGAAGGAAGCCTTCGGTGGTGATTATGAAGCTGGAGGTAATCATTTCTCGTCAATAGCAGCGGTTTGGTCAGGTGGCAGTAAAATGGCTCCCGTTTCATATATCGCTTTTAGTTCCAACTTGAATATCAGGTCTGCAGCGTATTTGTAGTAGCATCACAAAGTTTTAACATGCTGCTGATTTTCACTGCAGCTTCATGAGTCATAAGCTCCACGGGTTTCCTGAAGCGACCTAAAGGGATCTAACAGTATGTATCATACAATTTATTTCCAAGTAGCTGATTTTCTTTGCTAGCTGAGTTTGTCTCCTAATGTCCACTGGCTTCCTAAAATTATCTAAAAGGATCTAGTAATATTTTTGCTTTTCTTTTTGGTGACTTTCTCTGCTATTTCTTTTTTCCAATGCCCTAAGTTTTCATTAAAGGATCTAGGAGGATCTATCACTAAGGCCAGGGGTAATGTATGAGTGCCTATGGGCCACATTATGGAGGCTTATCAGGACAAGGCACAAATCCGGGGATATCATGGAGAGGATGCCAGTCCATCACAGAGTGCACACACACAAGCATAAGCACATGCACACACAAACACACACACAAACTATATCACTATGTCGCTAAGTATAATTTAGAGACACCAAAACTGCATGTTTTTAGCGTGTGAGAGAAAACAGTAGAAAAGTAGAAAACATGTGGAGAACAGGCCAGTGGCCTGTACTACGAAGCGGGGTTACTGGCTCGTCGGGGTAACTTGTTGGATTTAAGGTACCACAGTTTAAATGGACTTCATATTCGTTCACTTACATTTCGCCCAGACTACCTTAAATCCGACAAGTTACCCCGATAAGCCAGTAACCCCGCTTCGTAGTACAAGCCACAGCTCTGCACATGCTGGGCAAGGCTGGGATTTAAACCCTTGAAGAGTTAGGCCACAGTCCCGCACACCGGGCCGCCTCATTAGCCTGTACCTTAGGGCAGTATTTCCCAACCCGATCCTTGGGGACCCCTAGCTGGTCCATATTTTTGGTCCCTCCCGGCTCCCTGCCAGACAATCCACATATTGGGAAAATTATTTCTGAATTCAGACCTGCCTATGGCCCCTGGAAAGGTAGATCCAGCCCTGCCTACTCTGTATTCTTCTTCTTATTATAGTTATTATTCCCTTTCTTCTTCTTCTCCTCCTTCTTTTTCTTCTCCTCCTTCACTTTCTTCTTCTTCTTCTTCTTCTGGAACGTCAAACATATGCAGGTTTGCTCCTCTGGTGCCATCCATCCACACATCACTCCATACGTACTTTCATGCATGTATGCATGCAGACAGCCATCTGGTCATCCAGTGTAGCGTGCTGGGGTGGGGGGCTGGATCTTAGGTTCTGTGGGTTGATAATAATCTGTTGGTGTGGCTATCTCACATGCTCCCCGGACTTCCAGCATGCGTCATGTCAGCTCTTTTTGTGATGCACTCATATTGAAACTGTTTGTCACATTCGGAAAGCTTTTCATTACCACCTGCGCATTGGCATTGCACTCTGGAGCAGCATCCAAATCGTTTCCGCCGTGGGCTTATGATGCAACTGATAGGACAAACAATGAGGTCCCCTTTGGTTGTCTTACATTTCACTATGGCTTGCACAGTTATCTGGCATATATGCATACATACATACATACATACACACACATAAAAACATATAAGATATATATCCAGTCACCCATAATAGGGTTGTGGTACTGGTCCACAAGGAATTCCCTCGGCCTCCACGTGTCGACTGCTTGCCCACCGCTGTGCATCAGATGCTAATTAATATGCCGGTGTTTGCACTTGGGTGATGCAACAATGAGAATTGCAGGAGCAACAGCATCAGAGAGGCGATATTCCACTGTACTGTAGTTTCATATTGGACAAGCTGACTTAAGGTGAATGCATTTGTTAAGGTGGAATTGTTGTCGACCTATTCTTAAGGTGGAGCTATTGTAAACATATAAGATAAGATGGAGCTAAGTTTTTTTTTAAGTGAGTCTCAAAGTGGCCCCTCCAAATTTTTCAAACTTCCTGTCCTGTAAATTGTGGCTTCCTGATTTCCTGTGTTTTTCAAGCAAAAAGCTGTCGTTCTCACTCCTGGAAGCTCTGAGTATAGAAAATGCTTTGAATGACTCTGTAAGTAGTGGTAAGTACTTACATATACTTCAGAATAGAATTTTTCTTTACTCTTTTGTCATATAAAACTAGTCAATGACTTTCCAATGATCACATTTTGTAATTTTTTTAACAGCAATTAAGCTAATTAATATCAGTCCAAGCAAAACTAATCTGTATATTTATTTTCTAAAATAAAACAGTTTTTGTCAAAAACACACATTGATAAATTTGATGGCCCGAAATTGACTGACGCTGATCAGACCCGGCAACAGCGGAGAAACACGTTAATTCAGATGGCTGTCAGCTTGAATGTTCACCCCGGCGTGATTTTAATATTGCAATTGAGTCATTCGACAGTTCAGTCAAGGCTGATTAATTATATGCTCAGCTGGAGCATAAAGTAGCCGTCTCGCCTGAGATCGCCCGAACTGGGA
Source organism: Mormyrops boulengeri (assembly GCA_026781065.1). Lineage (NCBI taxonomy): Eukaryota > Metazoa > Chordata > Actinopteri > Osteoglossiformes > Mormyridae > Mormyrops > Mormyrops boulengeri. The sequence goes on from JAODLD010000144.1 coordinate 8,398,416, forward strand.
CTCGGAGCAACTGATATACACTCACAATTTCATCTGAGGCTTGTAAATGTGAGCACTGGATGGATAAGTGCGATAAATACATCACCAGGACACCACCCCTGCCTCAGACGCTCGTCTTATGGCCCTGAGGTTTCAGGCCTGCCATTTAATTGCTGGCTTTCTGCACGGTGCGGCGCAAACCTGTAAATCTCTGGGCTGCGCCAATTCGGAAATGGGGGTGGAAGGGAATGATTGACAGGCTGGTTGATGAGCGGGGCACGCTCCGATAGGTCTCCCAGGGGAACCACTCCATACTGGCCTGGGAGGGGGAGCCCGGCCAAAAGATGGATCGATCGACACCCATTCCTCCCGTAACGTCTTGTTTTCTGACAAGCGGAAGGTAAACCTTCAAGGGCTTCATTCATTTGTCATGGAACTAGCATGTCTGCTTCGCATGCGGGTCTGCTGCTGCACGTTTTATCAGAAAAACAGAATGCTTTCTTAGGCAGGCATCACCTCTAGGAGATATTCGGCCTGTTTTTTTATGATTTCAGAGTTTTGTTTTTTTACTCTTTTTACAGACATTTAAGGTGGAACAGCGAGTAATTTTGTTTAAGGTGAAATGAGATTAGAAGATTAAAGGAAAACATCAAAGAAAGTACCAGATTTGTAAATATATCAGAAGCTGGAGAGACCAGGCAGCACAGGCCACAAGGCAGGGGTCATCCTGCAGGGGGCGCCAGTACATCACAGGGCATATTTTGGATATCTGCATTTTATTTTAACCTTGGGAGATACTAAAAACTCAAATGTGGCTGTGATGTGCTCTTCGCCTGCTCTGCTGTACCTTTCCCTGCAGCTTCTCACGTTTCACCATTTCGATACATTTGCTGCGGTTAAGCGTTTAGCTCCCGCTAGCGTGTTGCTCACATTCAATCCCACTGATGCATTTCGCTTCATCAAATTGTGCCAGTTTGCCTCAGAGAGGTGCCCTGAGCTTTGCGCTATGATTATGACACAATAAAGTATGTGTTGAGGGCTCCGGCCGTAGATCACTACCAAAAATCACTGAAGTGCTGCAAAAATACAGACTACCAATGAAGTGGGCGATTATCAGATAAGTTCGCGGCTAAAGGCCTCTTACTGTAACTAGCAGCTAAATGTGCTTCAGTGATGCCGCCCACTGCAACTCCCAGACACCGTATTGCCTGGCCACCGCCAGAGGTGTAACGTCTCGCGTAAAGCCGTTAGCTCCGCCGCGCCTTCGCTTAATCCGCACGGGGCTCGGAAAACAGCCGTGATACGCGGCGCCAGCCCAAAGCTGTTATTCGGCCGCCGTGGTTTACGTTTGGCATCCAGTATGCGAGTATGAGGAGAGGATTAATAAAATCCAATCACACGCCTACGTCGGGCTGAGATAGTGCGCATCACGAAGCAGCGCATCCCTCGAAAAAGGAAGTGTGCTGCACTTTGGCTTCTCAGGTCTGTGTGTGTGTTTGTGTGTGTGTGTGTGTGTGTGTGTGTGTGTGTGACCAACTGGCCCCCACAATGTAATAAAAACTTGTTTTTTTTGATGTTATGGGGACCATTTTTCAGGTCCCCACAAAATTCTGTGAATGTGATCAAAAAAGTAAAAATGCCAAAAGGGCTTAAGATCGTCATGTTGGGATTAGATGTTTGCCTGTATAAATGAATGGAGAGTCCCCACAAAGATATAATGACAAACCTGTGTGTGTGTGTGTGCGTGCACCTTTCCAAGAATACACCTGTGTATTCTGTAGCAGAAATACAAAATAATTTGTTTACAGTCAGCCAGAGACATGTGAAACGTAACATATTTTACTTAATTTGTGCTAAAAATCTCCTTTACTTTCTTGTTGCTTACATTCCAAGATAAACAGACAATGTTATTGACTTATTCCTACAAAAATATTTATTTGGTAGTTTGTTTACAATCCACCAGAGATATATGAAAAATACATAGTACATAATTAACTCTCTTGCATATTTTTTTTGTTTGAAATCAACCAAACATATATGGGAAATACATATGTGTTTGTTTGCATTCAGCCAGAGAAACAGGAAATGCCTACAGCATAGGCAGCCCTGTCATTTATCCCGGGATTCCTGACGGCCGCCACGAGAGACATGCCCAGGGAATGCGGCGTTTGCTGTCGAGCAGTCGTCCGTCAGTGCAGTGCTGCCGGGGAGTGCTGTCCCAGCAAACTGGCGGCGGATGGAATAGATCCTTCCGCAGCCTATTAAATAAATTGCATTGCAGCATGCATCTGGCCGGGCGCCAGGGAGAAATCGCCTCTCGTGGAATGCATGGACTGAGCGTTATTTAGACTCCATGAAGATTCAATTGATCAAATTGATTTTTCCATTTATAAACTGCACTTAATAATCTCATATAGCTGTTCCATCATCTCAGTCAGAATTCAGCATCTCCTTCACTGCAGGCATGAACAGTGTCAGAGCCCTTAATTAATCAAATCAAAGGGCTGTTTGAATGGATTACTGTAACCCACCCTACTCTGTTATCCGGGACACAGAGAGTGGGGCATAGTGTTAAAAGACTCTAAGAAATCACTACAGATCAGGTTTTCATTTGAAATGTAGCCCTTGCTCTCCTGTTGATAGACACTCTCCTTTGACCCCCGATTCTTTCTGAATGGATTCCGAAAAGGTCTGCAAAGGCCCATGGAACAGATGGCTGCACATTTCCCGCTCTGCTCTGTGGAGCAGGTGTTGCTGATGAAAATGTTGTCGGAATATTCAGTCGGCAGTGCCTCGAATACTCCTTTATTCCGGGGCATGTCGCTTCTCTTCCCCCTGTCCTTCTGTGACCTCGGGACCTGATTCACGAAACCTTTCGTGGTCCTCTGTGTGTGTATGTCTGTGTGGGAAGCTCGCCCATGCAGAAAAGGGTTAATGGTTTGTTTATGCTGCATAATTAATTAGGAGTGTGTTTACTGGCACAATGCACACTGATAGCAGAGTACTCTATAATTGACCAGACCAGCAGTAAATTACAAGTGGGACGTGGAAGCATGGGAAACAGCAAAGGTGTAAGTACATACAGCTTGAAGGGAAGGGGGCCATGCATTTACAGATCGCTAATGAGATGTCCTTTGCAGCGGTGGCTCTACAATACACTCACAACGAGGACACCAGCATTTCTGATGGGAGGGCTGGGGGTCTCTGAAACATTCACTGCAAAATCACCTTCTCATCCCATGTTTTTCCAATTGTCAAATTAAAAACAAAAGTCGAGCCTGGCACATTTCCACATCCTTTAATTCACTGATAATCTGGCTGATGCAAGGGTGGAAAAAAATCAGGAAACCAAACAAAATTCGGGTGTTTGCCTGCCCTTCGGTTTCGCTTACTGAAATGACCATAGTTAAGATAATATGACTGCAATATAAGTGTCTGACCTCAAGAACATGCAATGTGAAAACAGCAGAATCATCAAAGACAGATAGTAATGGAAATGAGATGTGGATAAGCGCATGGGTTATCCCTTGTAAGGCTCTCACCCTGACAGCATATATGCCTGTCGGAGCGGAGAAAAGCTTATCCTACATTTAGAAAGATGGTAGCAGAACAGAGTCTGATAGAGTGAAGGAAGCTCCATTTGTGCGCATATGAACTGTGGAGCCTCCATTTGTTTTCTTGAAACTTGTGGAATCCTGGTGGAACCACCAGTTCTGTCTATGAAACCTGTGGAACCTAATTTTGTGTCCATGAAACCTGCGCGACTTTGGAGGAACTGCTGTCTATGTCTATGAGACACTAGTTGAACCCCAGTTTGTCTGTGGAACCTGTTGAATTTTGGTGGAACCTCTGTATATATCTTTTAAACCTGTGGAACTTCCATTTGGATCTGTGGAACCTTAGTGGAACCACCATTTGTGTAAATGGAAAGCTAGTTTTTTTGCTGTCTAGTAGACCAGAGACTACGAAGGATTGTGCGTGTTCTAAGTGGGAGCCATAGTAATTCCAGCAGGGGCTGTGGCTTTGCCTGGACCTGCAGTATAACGCCTGTAAACCAAATTACCTGTTTTATAACCCAGTTACAGCTGGGTGCGCTTGCTCGCTGGTCCAGATGAAACCATGAGGTCAGACCCCGTCGCCGTGAGGTCGAGAATGGGATACTCCCCCGAGGTGCGAAAACGGTACAGCTTAGCGCCGCTGAGTCACTGGCAGACTCACCCCCAGCACAGACACGTAGGGTGCTCCTGATCAAACATGACAGTAAATCTGAGGTCACCTCCAGCATGACACCTTCGCCAGTTATTATCTTTGCCAGGTGGAGACACATTATTTCCTCTCAGCATTTTGAAAAAATAACAACAGGATCCCAATTTAATGTAAAACCCAATTATACAGTGTGATTCCAGTTCTGAATATGTGTTCTAGAGGAACATTTAAAACTTCTTCACCTAGAAACCTGCCTGCATTCCAGTGGCAGTCTAACTGGCATCGGAAAAATCGCTTGAAGACGATCTTGTTTAGCATCGTTCTTTATTTCTCCTGTGTATGGAAATCGGATCGTCGTGGTCACACACTGATTTTTACATGCATAAAGCTGAGCGCTTTTGAGCAACTGTGATACTCAGCAAAGTCACAGAGCACTAAACCTGTGTGGAGAACATCACTTCCACAACACGTCAGCAGTGGCGGCTGGCCCATAGGGGGCGCTCGGGCGCCGCCCTCCCAGATGTGGGGGGGAATATAAAATATATAAAAATAAAATATATATATTTTTTTTATCAATGTCAGTTTTACTTAATAGTGTGTGCCTACATGCAATGTGAATTATCTAAACAACATTTCCACCAACTGACTCTCATTCAACAGTGAATTTCCACCGACAGATTTCCACCAATCATTTCTCTTCTTGGGCGCCCCAGAAGTGCAGCGAAATAGCCAATCGTGTATGGTTGCTAGGCGAAAATAATAAAGACTTGGCCTATCAGCATCGCCGAATTAAATGGTTTTGGGTCGCTGGAAATTTTGCCCCTGCTATGGAAAATACGGGAAAGTTTTTGACTGCTCTCAGGTCAGTCAGTCAGAGAGAGATGATGGCGGCGACGACAGTTGAGGGGCAGCTTCCGCCAAATTCGGTGAGATCGTTATTGAATTACCCTTTTGTGAGAAGGACGATCTATTGGTACGTCAGCCCCACCAAGAATTTTTTTCACCAGCCGCCACTGGCCTTCGGGGTGGTTTCAGTGTTGGGCCCCTGAGGAAGGCCTTCAAGCCCCGGTCAGACCCAGCATTCTCCAAAAAAAAATATGTCTGTTACTTTGGATGAAAGTCTCTGCTTTCAAATATAAATATAGTGGGTTCCACAGCTACACTGACCTATAAACAAATCAGAACAACGTCAATTTACCTGGCAGAACCCTGATGCATATTTTACCATATGCTGCCAGTTTGTTCTTTAAAGTCCCTGCTGTTATCTGTAGCAATAAATATAAATGCAGGGTTGGGCTTACACAACATGGGTGGGTGCCCAGATGTCCAGTAAAAAAAAAAAAAGTATTATTTTAAGAATTATTTGAAGTAATCTGGCGACTTACCAGTCTCCTCTTATATGATGTACCACCTGTTTTCAGCGACCCACTGCTGCCATGCCGACAAACAACATTTTTGCCATCTGTCTGTATTGGGAATGATTTCCAGGGCTGTGGGATTAGGGTGACATAGGTGTATGTTGACATATATTTAAGCGAATCTACTTTACTGTTGGTTGGTGTTTAATGTTGGCTTAAGAGCCAGACTGAAGCCCCGAGAAGTTCTCTGTAACATGGCCTTGGCAGCGCAATGAACTGGATCAGAACACTAAGGGGGTACCCAAGGAGTAGAGCTTTACTGATGCCCCTCCTGTGTCAGGGACGGACCAGAGAAGGACTCAGAAAGACTGCTGGCAAAAACCAAAAAGGAAAGTTGCTGTTGTAGAATTAAAAAAGCAATGATCTTGGTGGTTCGTGTTCTAGGACCAAACTATCCTCTGGTGCTCCTTACTAGGAGAAGGAGGGGGCAAGAGAGAACAGCCCGGATATTTATACATATATATATATATATAGCTCTACAAATGGGGGGGGGCAACAAAAACAGTAGAAAACAGATGGGGTTTGCACGCCTCCACACACTTTTATCAAAAACAGTTCTCCTCGCATCTTTACATTAAACAGCAAAAGATCTACTTTAAACTGTGATAAATTAACTTTGAAAGAACTCTCATTTGAAAGACAAGAACAAAGAAGAAGGAGGAGAAAGAAAATGAACTGCTTTGGGTTTTTTTAATGAGGAATGAAAGACTTTAGGTCAGCGAGTCAGGCAGTTCGACGAAATAACAGGGAGTTAATCGAGGGGCACGAACAAAGGAAAGCGCTAACCCAGAGGCGAACGCTCTGGATAAACAATAAATAAATGACAAAGCAAAGCCATAGAGCCATACAAATGCTAGTAAACTGTTGTTTATCTGTCTCTCTGTGATTCATTCACTGCGGTTTGTTTATATCTGTGCATATCATTAGCAGATACACCTGCGTAATAGGGTTACTGATCTGAGGCTGGGCCTCCTATCAAGGAGACAATCAGGCTACAGCTAAAGAGGCACGTTATCAGTGAGGAAAGTGCACTATGGCTGCCGGAGCAGCTCGGGGCCACTGCAGAGACCACAGGGATGCACAGGGAGACCTGGCAACTGGAGAAGGACCAGGAAGCTGCTTTATCATCTTCTTACAGGTGCATTGTTACAGTTTCTCTAAGATCACACCTTTAAGCACTGAATCACAGCCTCCAGTACATTGTTACAGTTTCTCTAAGATCACACCTTTAAATGCTGAATTACAGCCTCCAGCACATTGTTACAGTTTCTC
>JAODLD010000144.1:8405390-8420329 GCA_026781065.1 Mormyrops boulengeri
GTACATTGTTACAGTTTCTCTAAGATCACACCTTTAAATGCTGAATTACAGCCTCCAGCACATTGTTACAGTTTCTCTAAGATCACACCTTTAAACGTTGAATCACAGCCTCCTGTACATTGTTACAGTTTCTCTAAGGTCACACCTGTAAAAGCCGTATTACCACCTCCAGTGCATCATTACAGATCAGGCTATAAAATCTACATCACGGTCTCTGGTGCATCTTTACAGTTTCCCAAAGATCATGAATTCAAAGCTGTTTTTCATCCTTTGGTGCATCAGTCTGTTTTCTCTACGAAAGTTGCTCAGCATGTTAAGTCTCTGTGTCCGTGATTGGAAGATCACTGGTTCGAGCCCCAGCCTCAGCCGAAGAGTCACATGTCTGTGGAACCCTGAGCAAGGCCCTTAACCCCCAGCTCCGGGGGTGCCACAAATTGGCTGACCCTGCACTGTAACCCCCAAGCTATGGAAAGCAAGAAGAGGTAGATGAAAAGAAGAACTCTAATGTACCTGTACTCGTACCCATGCAAATGGCAAAAGCATTTATCATTAAAAGAGTCATAACAACAGTTAGGTTAGTAGGTTGTGAAGCGACAGGAGTAGAAACCAGAGACAGCCTGATTTAGATTTGCTGACCCATGCCGGTGTCATGGAAACATTCGAAATCATCTGCATATTGCATGATAACGGCTCTGAATAACGGCAAAGCCCAAATTCTGAGAAGACGGGGTCTCCCCCAGGGTGCCGGTCATTGTCTGCCTGACAGGCTGCACTGCACCTCTCTCCATCTCTCTCCATCTCTCTCATTGACACACGTATTGATACTACTTGGGAAGTGACCACGACTCTTGTTCTGCTTTCATTCTTTCATTCTCTGTCACCGTCAATGATCGCACTCTCTGGATAGCGCAATCGAGATGGGAAATAACCACTTTCCACAGCCTTAACTGAGAAAAGAGGGACAAACACACACACACAAGTAGAGATTAAGCTTTCACTGGTCTAGGACAGCGATGGTCTGAATGTTAGCCAAGTTCATATGTCGGTAATACTGCTTGTTCTCTGCCCACTAACGACCCACGTACGCTATCAAATTTCTAGCACAGCTTTCAGAATATATATGCGCACATCCTAAAGAATTTTACCTTTCCTAAATTCCTGGATCACTTGAGAGCTACTTCTGTCTGGATGAAATGATTCATTAAATCTATTCCCAAGTTTATCTCCACTGATGAAACGTCAGCATCAAGCTCAGTGTGGTGCTATTTGGCTGGAATTGATAACAGACAAACAGACGTTCAAAATGCATAGTTTAAGGTCTGACATCTCACACCATACAGTACTGTACAGTGTCCCGGCTTGTCTTTCTTGTCAATAGGACAGAAAAAGGCATTAATCACACCAGAGACACTACACACTCCATATGTCACACAGATTCTCTTTTTTTTCACAGAGAGTTTAGAGTGGTTAAGGAAACTCAAGCTGTGAGTTAATATTAACCGTAAATGTTCAAAGTTCAAGTGCACATTGATGAAATTTGCATTTCATGCTAACTAGAGGAGTTTCTGAAGCTAAAGGCTTGTGGCAGAAACACTGGACGTTCCAAATTCATGGGGATGCATCTTTCGAAGTACATGGTCTGTGAAGGTGTAGTCTTTGTTGGCTGCGTTCCTCAAAGGTCAAACAGAAAGGGTTGTCAAGTGGGTCGGTCTGGCCTACGAATAATGTCCTGTTTGCATCACCAGCTGTTCTGGCCCATACCCTTGAGTCACAAAGCATTGCTTGTATTGTCTAGCCAGGACACAACCACTTTACCCCATTGGGTGGATCCTTCGTGACTCGGCAAAAGAAGGACAGATGTCTAGACCGCATTTGAAGGAGCCTTCAAAATGGCACAGCCTTGTTAGAAGGATGCAGCCCTTGAGTGTGAGAACACTAGGAAGATTTAAAAAGTTTATTTCCATGGCTAAAATGTTGAAGAGACAGCATTAGTTTCTATTCTAATTCTCTTGGAATCTGCCCCAATGTAACTTACTATATTTTTACCTTTTACCACATTTGTTCTGTGAACATAGATTAGTACAAGAGGAAGTTTTCAAACACAACGGCTGAAGTCACCTGGTCGGAAATGGCCAGGTGCTATCATCCAGCCCCTCACTGCACCTCACTGCAGCAGTTTGCACACATTTCCACAGGCCTGAAGGCAGTGCCCTTGGGTCCTATGTGGAGTGAACATGTGTTCTACCTGATACCACCAAGAGTACATCCAACAGAACACCTGTCTTCCAAAAGCATGGTTTGAATAAATGTGCCATCAGAGATCAGTGTCATAGTGAAGCAACATGGCCGTCTCCTTCAGATCAACATTGCAGAATCAAGGTCCACCTTCTACTACTTGTACTGTATGTGTCAGTTTCTTGCTTGCAACTTAAGTGAAACAGGATGATGTCACATTTAAATGTGAGCTGCTCTTCCAAGGAGTCAGATGGAGTGAATGGACCAAACCACAGAATCATCTCCTCTCTGCCTAAAGGTCCTAATGGTGTCTCCATGACTGTACTTTCAACAGAGCTGGGAGTACTTTGGTCTTCTCTCATCTCTAACATCGCCTGGGGACTTAAGATGGAATCTCTGAAACACAACACTTGATTTCTGAAGGAAAAGAGAAGGAAACCTTGAAAATAAGTCAGCCTGCAATTAACCTTCAGCCTTTCGATCAGTCAGAGGAACAAAAAAAAAAAAAAAACACGGAACGTTTTAAATCCTGTAGGCTCCATGATTTGATTCCCCTGTATTTCAGGAGGTCTGATGTGCTTTGATAGGAAAACCTCCACTGGATAGAAGCTGGTCTGATATCGAACGGAGCCCTTCGTACAGAGCGCGAAGTACAATCACCGGGAAGTGAATCGCTGTTTGAACACATAACAGCCAAGTCTCTCCCAATCTGAACAAACAGACTACAGTGACCACTCAGGACAGTGAACACCGTGTCATGTCTAACGCACCGAATTATACCAGCATTTTTATAAATGGTTCCATACAGTTCTGAGTTTAAAAATATATTCTGCTCATACGGTTTTTGGCAGTGCTGAGTTTATAGTCGAAATCTGAGCATTACGCCCGTAAATATGTGGGAAAATTACCGTATTAAATTTAATCTTTGTTTGTACTCATCTGTGCCACATTGAGAAACATAATAAATCATTTTTATTAAAAGTAATCATTCATTTTGAGTGTAAATGAAAAAATAGTACAAAACCGTGGCAGATACATCATGCATGTTACATTTTATTCACCAACAACCTCACAAATTTAAATCTGTTTTTAAACTGGGAAGCCCTGTTCTTTAATATTTATGAATGACTTGTTTTCTCGAAGCCTGATTTATAAGTGCCTCCACGTCTATCCCCGTTTATACCCACACACCCCTGTGGGTTTTCCTTGATATATAAATATACTCATTTAAATGAATTCCCCTTTCATTTTTATAAAATAAGCACTATGTACAACATTATGCACAGAGATATTTCACCAACAAAATAAATAACCCATTGAAAGGAACGTCCCTTTAGTGGGATATTGAGAATATGACATGTGACTTTGCCTCCCATTCAGTGTAATCCGCATACAGATAAGAAGGTCTTGCTTTGGAAAAATGCTATGTTGTGTATACAATGACTGGGTCATGTCGAACTTTTCCTAACTAAACAACTAAAACGGGGCTTATAATGTAAGATGAGTTTAATTCATCTCGACAAAGGGGGAAAAATGATAAGCGGATGGATTAAATTGAATGTAATATCTCGCTAAATCCCGCGTAATCTCGGCCAGTATCGGAGTCTTGATTGGGGATGATCTGCAAATAGGGAAAGATGAACAAATCAGCTTTCTGGTTTATTATTTCTGCCAGATTACGGACCTGGGGCTCAGTTTTTGTGCTGTTCAATTATAAGGAGGCTCATTTATCTCGTATGGGGTGGCACTGTGAGCGGCACTGTGAATGGCACTGGGTGGCACTGTGAGTGGCACTGTTGTTATACACCTCCTGGGTTGGGGGGTATCTGCTTGGTGTGTGAGCGGTAAGCATGTTCTCTGTACATTGTGTGGGTTTGTGCTTGTAAATGCCCATGACTGTCCTGGGAGGGGCTGGCACCTTTACCTGTTTGCCCTTTGCTGTCAGGAATTGACTGGAGTCCCCTGCATCTCTGGCTGGCATCGGCGGGCGGAAGATAGCTGGTGAGATTATTTCAGCAGTTAGAAGTTTAGTACTTTCTTCAGCTTGGCCCATGGGAGGGGTTGAAAACTGCACCCCTGGCCCCCACAGGAAATCAAAATGTCTGAAAAGGGAGCTGAGGGCTGGACAAGGGATGGAAATTTGTCATTTATTGCTGTACATCTGTGAACTTTCCCAGTTTCCGTGTCACTACAACCACTGACTTGCACTTAGTAGTGTTTAAATGAGGAAGTGGCGGGGGGGGCTGCCATAAACCTTTGCGTGGTCGGTCATAACATATCATCTTTGTGCTGCAGGGGAACAGCGTTATTAGTGTATTCCAGTTCATCGAACGGCCGGCTTCACCGATATATCATGTTTCAGAATGATTATCCCGTCGGCCAGCCTCCAATTGCCGTTATAATATTACTCAATTTATATTCTGAAGAAGGCCTCTGGGAGCAGGGAGCCTGGCCCTCTAACCCAATCACAATATTTAAAGGCCAGCAAAGAGCTTTTTAATGTGCGTCGTAGATAACCATTTAAAGCGGAGCGCTGCGGAGCAACACGACCTCAACAGGCCGCCCCTCGCATGGGAGGAATGAATACGGTAATAAGATAAAATGGAGTGGAAAAGCAAGAGTATGAGAGATGAAGGGCACGGAGATAAAAAGCTACGGCGGATGGACCGGCGGTAGCCAATCAGAATGACTGTCGGTTTTGTAATGTGAAGGTATTTTAAAGAATACCAACAAAGTGTCAAATATATCACGCTGGATTTTCCTTAATGGAGTGGATAGTTCGCGTTTGAACACTGACATACATATGTTTATAATCTGGCATTAGTAAGGTGAGTTTTGGGGTCTGCATTGTGCAGCGATCTGTAAAATCGGCGTCTCATTTTATGGATTACATCTAAGGCAGAGAATTATGGCTCCACACGTGGAGGTACCATTTAAAATACAATATAACACTGCTATAAGTAAAGATCGTAAATGAAAGCTTTCTTTTGAGATTTTCAGAATATGGTGTCGCCTATTCAAACGACACACGGTCATGTATAATCTTTTAAAATTAACTATCCATATTTTATTGGCTTCCACTTAGATCTAACGTTTGACTTTTCCATGTCACTTCTGCAATCGGCGGATTTCATGTCAAGCGCGCAATACGATCAAATCGTTTTAGATTTAAACCGTTTTAGCCGACGGAGGAATCATAGGTAAAATAAATGACTTCGATGAGCGGACGCTTAAACAATTCAGCAATCCATCATAATGAATTATGTGGTCTGACACAGTTCAAAACTCGTGATTAAGCATTTAGTGGTAAGTCAATTCACTCTTCTGAAGATTTTAATTAGCAGATGAAGCCCATAAGAATGAGTGATTAATGTCACAATTATTCATCAGGACAGCCTGTTCCGTGCATACATGGGGAAAATAACGGGAGTAAATGAAAAACATGGAACAAATAGGAAAATCATTTCATTACTACTAATGGGGTGTCAGTAACAGGATGTGTCACCCGAGCAATATGGTCTTTAACGTATTATTTCTGAATGGACACCTTAAACACTAGGCCGACTGTCTAAATATGTATTTCGGGTCGCTTTAAACTCACGTGAACCTTAATCTGCTGTAATTGTCCCGGTAATTGCATACAAGTTTAAGTACATTGGACACCGCGGGAGTATTATTAAGGGCGTCTTTGCGCGATGCTCCCCAAACGCAATGCTTCCTGCAGACGATACACACAAACGGAAGATGGAGGCTTTTATTTAAATGCCCTGCGTACATTTGTGTATCTACTACTATAGAGCCGCGTTGGCGCTACGAGCCGTTTCGGACACGGCTGGGAGCTGAAAACCTGGGTTAATGATATAAAAGCATGATTGCGTGTGATCCTGACCGCGGGGGCTGTCATTTTATGGTTAGGGAGAGCTGCGTCCTGAGCCGGCTCTGCTCCGAATCGAAAAGCGTCTTTGAAACCGCAGCTGTTCCGTATGTTCTACATACACAAAGACACACAAACCTTTGTGAACACCCGTTAAACTAATTTATTAGTGCAAACTAAGCTTTATGATTGGAATCACTGTTAGGTCTCAACAAAGGTACATACAAGTGAGGACATTTTGGGAACGGACAGGACGGCTAGGCAGCAGCCCTGAAGAAGCTGGGCCTCTGGGGCTTCAGGTCTAATTGTGATAAGATTTCTCTGCTGGACATGGGGTTTGAGCCCAGAACCTTCTGAACACTTCCTGTGTTTTAAGCTTCTACTAACCATAAATAAAAAAGTAAACCGTGGAACACACAGGCCCTGGGTCAGTTCTTTTGCATATGTCCACTTTGTTAACAACGTTCTGCGTTACACTGGTGCTGTTCACTCTGCCAGTGAGGACAGAGTCCCAATTACAGGGTGAAAATAAAGTGGCCACGAATACGCCCATACCGTGGTCATGTGTGTCTGTTAGGTCCAGCCTGCTGGCCACGGTGTGGGAGAAGAGAGGTGCGAGAAGAGAGGTGCGTAGTTCACACGGCTCTCAATAATGCAGGGTAGCACTTGAGGAAGGCAAATTGGTTATGAAAAGGTTGCGAGTTCAGGTTTCCAAGCCAGCTAGCTGTTGTACATTTCAGTCGGGCACTTAACCCAAATTGCTTTTATAAAAAAAAAAAAACTTGTATACATGTCTAAGTGTCACGTTACAGGCTCTGTAGGTTACATCCAGCCTCCAGCGAGCAGCTGACGAATCACTGGGCTCCTTATGAGTGAACCTGGAGTCGTGATTGGATGACAGATCTGAGTGCTGTTCCACGAAGCAGGATTTCTTACTTAGCCGGATAACTTTTCAGATTTAAGTCTGGGCTAAATGTAAGGGGACGGAAATAAAGTCCATTTAGCCCAGAGTACCTTAAATCCAAGAAGTTATCTGGCTAAGCAAGAAATCCTCCTTCATGGAATACTCCCCAGGAAGCATCAGGGAATCCGTTGCCTTAGGAATGTGAATCCTTACCACCCAATGACAAACTTTGGGCTTCTCCACTGTTAGCTTTATTGCAGAAGGTGATCAAAGATAGAAGCTCACAGTCATGCCAATGTACTGGCTGCATTCTCTGGAAGGTGGGGGACTTCAGCAGTCCTGGGCGAGAGGCCGTACAGCTCGGCCTGCCCAACAGCACTCCACCGTGGAGACAAGGCCTCCCAACTCTTGGGGCTGGGCGTCCCCTCTGAAACATTCAAACACCTAGCATCCTGGTGCCTAGGGACCTGTGTCCTTCACACTGCATCACATGGATGGTCAGAAACTTAAATCAATCATTTTTCAGATGGATTCTCCCTTTCGGACTGTTTTGGTAGTTTTTCCGAATTGGTACAATAGCAGCACCTAGACGCCTGTTAGGTGTTTAAGTGGAATTAATGATGGACTCCCAGTATGCCTGCATGTGTTCCAGGATTTAAATAAATCATCACACAGTTGATATACAGGCTCATTGATAAACACCGAACGCCTTATAGATGAGCACAATTACACGGTCTTTAGCCACCACGTCTGCCTGCAAAGCGGCCCAATTAGAAATGAAAATTGTGACGGATAATGGCGGAGGACCAGCCCCGCGCACGGAGATTGCTGTCATTTGTATCCGTTGGAGCTCCGCGTGGCCGTGCTACCCAGTCGAGGGCCGGTGGGAATCCGCCGGACCCAGAGACGCAAGGCCGGTGTGTGTGTGTTTGTCGATGTCAGGTGAGAATGGGGGGGGGGGGGGGGTCAGAGGTGAACCCAAAGCAAAGGAAAACAGAGGAACATTTCACTTCCCCCCCGCTAGCCCTAAATAATGTTCCGAGGCCCAAGTTATTAACCTCTTAAAGTCGGACAGCAACGAGGGGACAAGGAGTGACGGCCCAGCCCATCGCTGCGGTCAAGGGACAGATAAGATAATAAAAGCTCCCCCCCCTCGCACGAAGCACGCCCCTGGGATGAGGATGGAAGGAGAGAGAGAGAAAGAGAGAGAGAGAGAAAGGGAGCGCAGCGAGCCGACACAATCGATAGGGAGACGGGTACGTGAGGGGTGGCAGTGACGGTGGGGGGGTGTCGGTTTGTACCTGTTTTATTTCTGACAGATAAGTATGATGCGTATTCTGGGTAACAACTTTCTGAGAGAGCGCTGGTTCATGGAGGGTTCACCCATTACACTGCCCCCATGCTGGCTGGGGGGCTAACCAGGCTGATAACCGGGAGCCGTTTCTACACAGCTTCAATGATTTTCACATCAAGGCTGCCTGATGCAGCGCCCCGCCGTCCACCAATCCCTCTCCGATATCGATCCCCCCGTAAATGAGCCTCCCACACTCTCCACCATGAGCAATAATTAAAAAAAGCACTGCATTGATTTTAACTAATATTATGAGAGATCTGGAGGTGCACATGCTTGCAGAACTGGGGGGCCTCTCACCTGTCATCTGAGGCCAAACCGAAGCCCCCGCATTGAACTCTGGGCGTTAAGGGATGGAGGTGAGACCAGGGTGGGGGCGGGGGGTGTGCAGTGCGCATGGAACACATCAAAACTTGCATCAGTGTGGTTGTACTGCAATCCCAGTAAGTCTGTCAGTATTTCAAAAAGAGATCTGTTGCATGTGTCGCATGCATATTGGCAAAAAAATATTTGGTGCGGGGGTTATGTCATTCTTGTTGTGTTCCCTGTTTGTCCGCATTTGCTCAGATGAAATACTCACGGTTGTTAACTGTACACTTATTTTATTTTATTTATTTATTGTTACGTTCCTGAAGCAAAGCTCTGAACTTAAGTATTCTATGTTCTTTCCTTGTTTTGCAGTCATCCGTACCTCTTACTTCCGTCTTAAAATCTTTATGCAGAATTTTCTTTTTGTAATCTTCATAACAATCATACGGCAGTCATTTTAACGTCCAACGCACAGACGTTGACCTCCGTGTAGTTTTTTCATAAACAGGGTGGTTTGTGAAAAAGCTTTTCTCCTCTGAGGTCAGGCAGAAGTGTAGCACGCTTGCAAATGTGTGTGATCACATGATGGACCACTTCCGACTGGAGCCCTCTCTGCCCCTGACGTAGAGGGCACTGTGGAGAACCACCCCCGTGCATCCTGAAGCTCATGGGCCCCATGGGTGGTCAGATCTTCCACAATGCATCTGCTCTATATGATTAAGAGGCTACTGTGGGAAGAGGTGCAGTGGTGCTACTTCTTAGGAGGGTGAAGGGAGTCTGGGTCCAACTCCGAGGCAGCTGTACTGCCAGGATGCTGTAGGGTCACATCCCTTTCCAAATGCCCATCTTTTTAAGAAAAGAATGTGTGTAGGTGTTGCTTTGCATAAATATCTATTTCCAATTACTTTTGAATTTCTGCATAAAAAGGTTAAACTTCAGTGAGAATTAAACTGTACTGTAAATGTCACTCCATATTCATGTTTAGTTCATAACGGAAGCCTAATGGAAATATACTGTAGCATATATACGAAATAAAAAAAATCGAAATAATTAAACGTATTACATTATATTAATTCATGTTGTAAATGTAAATCGGGGGAATTTTTTAGGATTCGTGTTTTTTCTAAGGAAACTGGCTTTCCGCTGCGACCCTGACACAGCCGAGCGGGCGGCGCGCTCTCCTGTCAGTACCGGCGGCGCGCTCTCCTGTCAGTACCGGCGGCGCGCTCTCCTGTCAGTACCGGGGGCGCGCTCCTCCGGCCGCTCCTTAACGCGCAGTAATTAAAGAGCGCCGTGGTGCGGCTCTGCTCTCCGAGCAGCTTCCAGGGATTCGGATTCCGCTTCGTATTACACGCCTGTTATCCGTGTCAGTCACTCGAGGGCCGTTGGCTGAAGCTGCCCGCCCAGAATGCTGCTGACAGGTGGAGAAGATGGCAGCCTGGCAATGTTACAATGGCAAATAACTACGGAAGTATTATTATTATTATTATTATTATTGTTAATGATTAGAATAATAATAATGTTTTACTGTAAACATTTCTGAGATTTATATTCTAATGAATTGGACTGGAATTAATTAATTGTAGTACAAATAATTTGGAAAATATTAAATTTGATAATAAAAACTCATGTATTGGTTTTCTTCCTGTAGCCCATATATTATATAATTCAACTGATTGTGTGGGATATGGGATAAAAATGTACACGTTTACTTATACTTAAATGTGTATTTTAATGTAGTAACTCCGAAGCCGACCTGTTGAGGTTACACTAAGTTTTGTCCAGCACGGAGTAAGCGGCACTTTGGAATCCCGTCTTTGACACACAAGCAGAGGTCGTCTTTCCTTAAACGAGCGGGCGACCGCGGGGAGTCGAGCTTAAAATGCGACACTTCGGTCCCATATAAAGTGCCGTTCAGGCCAAACGGGTGATTAAAACGCGGATAGTAATTCCCACCCAAAGACACCCCTGAGCGCTCCGCTGCCGTCCTTCGCCTCTGGTGACAGTCAGCATATGTTCCGACTTTTGACGGGACATGAGGTCTTGTCAAGGTCGGTTCTGATCGCTGTCAATCGTCTCACAAGAATGGTTATCGGCATTTTATTGGCATGTATGTTAAGGACACAGACGGGGCTTTACCTGAATGATCCAGCCCCCCTTCCGCACAGAATAACATCGACGTACGCTTTAATATTAGCTATTTTCAGAAAGTACTGGATAAAAGTCAGGAACTGTCTTTCCAGCTTTTATTTGTTATTTATTTGTTTTTATTGTCATACAGAACAGGAATTTTCTTTTTAAGGATAAAACAAGCATAAAATCAATGGAAGGCATCATTATATGTATCTGTGTGTGTGTGTGTGTGTGTGCGTGTGCGTGTGTGTATGTGTGCGTGTGTGTATGTATTCATAATCCATTCGCGATGTCAAACAGGTAGCCTACACTGTAATCTGAATATGCATGTGCCAGGAAATTTTAGGTATTAAAGCCTAATACAATAGGCCTACTAAATTAACCCACAACTAATTAAATAGTTTAAACAGGATAATCCGATCATCCAATATAAGGCACATGCATTATACACAATACAGCTATTATTTAATGGTTTATTTTATAGTTGCGCGTATTTTGCATCGATACGGTGCTGTGAGCCTGCATAGCATGTGGGGGGGGGCATATCAAGCAGACGCAAAATCGCTGCGTTTGGCTTCTTCCGTCTTCCACAGGTTTCTCATCAAAACACGCAGCGCCGATGTTTAGGAACTCTCTCATTCGGGATACACCGGCGAGCGTGCACATGCGGACTGACGTGCGCGCTCATACACACACGTGCACACAGGTACGCATTGACGTGCGCGCTCTCGTACACGCACATTACACGCACGAAATCTCGAAACGCCCCCACCAAAATATAGGCCTATGTATTACATTTAATGAACATTATTAAGAATCCACCTGGTTCATATAGATAGGTGACATGTTTGAGCATTATGAAATGTAGTGCAAGAAGATGATCCACTTACAGATTTGAAACGTCTTACTAGCTAGATTTAGTATTATTAATTACATGAAATATTTGGGAAAGTGATGAAAATTAAAATGTTATTTTATTTCAACAGGAGAATGAAAAACATAACTGGTAGGATCTTCTAAACTTTAAGGCTGTATATCATTACAAGTCCACGTTCAGAAATGGCGCAGGACTTTGTTCAACAACATAAAATGTGATATACGTTTTAAAAAATGAGGATTAACATGGGCGCATGGGGTCTACCCGATAACAGATCGCACGGTCACGTGACCTGCCGTCAACCGCGCCGAAAACAAAGTCCACGGTCCAACACGTCAGGGAAAGCCGGAGCACCCATTTACATGAAATTAGATTAGGCTCAGGAATCGTTGGAATGATGCTTTTTATTTGAACTTAAACTAGGCTGGAGTCCTTTTATTGAAGGGCAAATTGATCAGTGGTGAACTCTATGCAGTATGTAAAAGTGTTCCGGGCGGTCACACGCATATTACGGGTGTTTTCGGGGGTCGCACTGCCATCTAGTGGCGGTGTAAATCCCCCCGGCGTCTCCACCCTGCTTTAGACTCTTTCTTCATTTCAAAATGAGTCGGTAATATTGATATTGTGTCTGTGTGACACAGCTCGGTTATCAATAATATGTTGAGCCTAGAAAAAACACAAAACTATTACGGAAATAGCAGTAACAATTACAATAATATATTATCGATAAATTCAAATGCCAATTTCTTGTAGAAGGAATTTTTAAACAAATTATTATTCAAATTATTAGCCATATTAATAAATAAAAAAATCTAATATAATTTGTCAAATTTATGGGTCATTACTAAAAAGAAAAACATTACAGTTGTGGTCTTATGTTGTTTTTGTGCTGCTTGTCAATGATTTAATTCACTCAAACAGAAATAACAGCATAAAATCTTCTCAAAGGGCTGCAGTAAATTGCAGACAGAAATAAAATAAAGTGAAAAATTAGACACACATGAACAAAATGCTGTATTATTTCAGTGACTATTCAATATGCTGATTTATCAACAAATTTATTTTTGAATTACCTGTCGTGAGTTAGCGTCAGCGTTGCCTGGAAAAGTACTGTGTTGCTTCAATTCAATTTTTTATGAGTGCATGCTTTCATGAAAAAGAAAACAAGTACAACGGCTGTGGTAATAAACCACTTTCATAACAATGAGCATTAAATAGAGACTGATTCAAATGTATGTCAAATATAATCAAATCTTTAGTCATAAAAGCAAAAGACAGCTTCATTTAAAGCTTTCAGAGAAATGTTAAAAGCATTTTCTTTCCCCCGATTTCCGTAATTAAAGGGTCTGTACTGAAATGTAATCTTAATGTTCCACTATTACTGCTGTTGGAAAAAAAAATCCATTAAAAGCTGTTATTTGACTTCTGCCTGAACTTCTGCGTAGTACTTAAGATAAAACCGGAAAACATTCATAATCAGCGTAAATCGATTTGATAGCACTGTCAGGATTTGTTTGAATGATTGTGACAGAAGCACAGAGTGCAGTACCACTAATCTCATTAATTAAATATGAGCCTGAAGCGTAATGCCCACCCCCTACATCTCGTGTGCCGGCATTTCTTCATTAATCCTCTTCATAAATGTTCAATCCATGTGTTTAGTTGCTGTGACATTCAAACTTCTACAGATGTGTTGCAGACATTCACATCGCATCGGACAGGCCTACATTCAGTGTCAGAGTCGGAATTCATTTTAGGCTCACTGTGGAAAGTTCATATCACCAAACGGTTTATAAGTGATTTTGAAAGTATTGATTTGGGAAATAAATGCAAACTTCATAGTCGCTCAATGGAATTTCATGATCTTTCATCCAGAAGTTGTTCCACTGGAGGAAGGTGGATTTCGGCTGCCTATAATGACTGTGAGCTGCACCAATGTGCTCTGATCAGGTACTGAAGCCGTGCGAAACCTCTCTCGCTATCCTGGCCGGACTTTACTGGCGCTCCCATACTGTCAATATATCATCACCGTTATTATACTGACATACAGCCGTATTTGGGGTTTCTACATTGTATATTGTGAGCATGTTTAATTATCGAGGTCTATATACTTAGTAGTACTTTAATAAAAAAAAAAACTGCATTAAGAAAAAATAAATGTCACTTTTCCTGGGTGTGAATAATTTTGCATTATCTTGCTCACAGCTATGATCTGTATGGTCCCAACATTTTTGAAACCAGAAGTAAAATGCAAACAGACAGCGGTGACATCTAAACAGCTTTCCTTTGGATGAGGGAGTGAAAGCGGCTACTGGATAATGGCTGAAAAGTTTGGCCCATGGCCTTGAGGAAGCATCACTTGATCAAAACAGCCAGGATCAGGTATGAACACTGATGGCTTTTAGAGCCCAGTCATCATCATTCAGTCTCATTGCAGTCTTCATTTACTATAGTAACACTTTATTTTTGAATACTGCCAACTCTTTTCTATTCCAAAGTTATCGATCCATTTTCTGTAACCACTTGTTCTATTCAGGGTTGCGTAGCCTATCCCAGAGGTTACAAGCACAAGGCAGGGAATAGCCCAGGATGGGGTGCCAACCTATCACAGAGCACACACACACACCAGTCACTCACACACCAGTCACTCACACACCAGTCACTCACACATGCACACCTGCAGCCTCAGTATGTTTTTAGACCATGGGGGGAAACCCCACGATGACATGGGGAGAAGACGCGAACTCCACACACGTGGAACCCTGGTCCCAAAGGTGTGAGGCGGCAGTGCTAACCACTGTGTCACTGTGCCACACCTACGTTGGTGTCATGTGATCTGTAAAGAGCTTTGGACATCTTGAAAAACACTATATCAATGCAACACTTAAATATACAGCTCTGGAAATTAAGAGACCTCTCTATATCTACATTTTTAAATGGCCGTTTAATCCTGGTTCTGCTGGCAGAAGACTACGCTGTGCGGCAGGCTGCTTCCAGGCTCAAAGTTTCTAAGACAGCAGTACACAAGAACAAATTGAAGCAGGAGACACTGGGAATGACCAAAAAACCAGCCAGGCAAAGGCAGCGATATACTCTGTAGCGCCCCCTCCTGGAAGCCCATACTCCCAGGCCCAGAAGCCTATCCACAATTTCCGTTGATTTGTATTAAGGTTGGGGGGGGGGGGGGGGCCCCCAAGCAACAACAAGAGGGGCGTGGAATAAACCACCCCCATGGCCGGGCCCAGGTGCCCCCCAC
>JAODLD010000144.1:8487856-8499276 GCA_026781065.1 Mormyrops boulengeri
ACGACAACACGCTGGCCAACCCACCCACACCGACCCCACCACACCACACCCCACAAGCAAACACACCCACACCCACCCACACCCACACCCACCGACCCGGACCCATATTTCGTGGGGGGGGGGGCATCCATTAATTTCAAGGGGTAGACCTTAAACCCCTTTCAAAAAATCCATATTTGGCACCAGATGAACACATAATATATAATATTTATAGAAAGAGATAGCATTCCCAGGTTATGAAATACATTTAATTTCCTCTCAAGGGATCTTGTGTTTTGCCTTTGTGGAAGAATAAATTATAATTAATTTATAATCTGGCATAACAGTTGATAATGGATTACAGGAGGAGAATGTTCTCTGAATTGCCAGCCTTGTCGATAAGAGCAGAAATGAGGAATCTAGTCAGCTTCTGCTAAGACCTTTGGGGCAACACACATCTCTTGAAAGGCGTTTTGAAGTCACAGTAGAAATCACTGTAATATAACCCTGTTCAAGAATGGCCTCGAACTTAATGAATGATATCTTGATGCTTGATTGGACCTGATTCTTCTCCCGACCTTAACAACAATCTCCAAATCTCAAGTTAAAATTGGCTACAATCCGATGGTCGATTAGCCTTATGTCTGTATTTCAGGCTAGAACATAGTAATAAATAACGTGTTGCTGGTGATTTTGCCATGTGCCATGTCTTCGTAGGTGAGTGTCCCTGAGCAGAGAGCTCACATTGGCCCATAATCCACTTCTGGGAATCCTGCTATTGTCCAAGTAATTGGTTTTGCTCTGGGGGAACAGAACCAGAGCCTCTTCTTTGGGATCGCTGTGACCTTCACACGAACAGCCAAGCGCAGGGGGAGCAGCCTGAAGTGTCAGTATCGGCCCAACCTCCCCGTGGATTAGGGATGGAAATTACCTCGGAATGGAACTACCACTTGGTTACATGGGAGGGGGGAACATGCTGTATTTGTAGGTGCCAGTTAAGGTTACCATGAAAACCCTCTTTTGGAATGATAATCAATATCCTTTAGATAGGCCTACCACAAACTGTGCCAACACTTTTGGAAATCACAGTACAGGACCACTGTTAATCTAGTAGATTTGTAAACTTCTTCCTTTCCTTAAATTAGCATGCTTGGGCTTCCCAGATACCATCATTACCTGCCATGCTTTGTATGGACATCATAAATGGTAATTTCCATGGTGCCTGATGCTAAGTTTAATGGAAGGTGGTGAGATCTTTCATATTCGAGATGGCTAGTAAGAGGATACAGCTCAGCCCTCACAAGCCACAGCCACCAGGATGTTAACTCTCACCTTCGTGTCTCTTCTAACTTTCATTTCGCTCCATTAATCCATTTCGCAACCAGACATAATAGTATTTATCTAACAGCAAGGATTCAAGGTAAGACTTTGAGAGCAAAAAAAAAAACATTGCATCCTCTATGTTAGCAAAGCCTAGTGGAAAATTCCAGAATGACCTGCACCAGATGAACTGGAGGAAGTTGGCCTAAATGGACTTTCATTCCCGCCACAATCTCTCTACAAGTGTGGGAAGCTGGTATCATTGAATGCCAGGTAACACTGGTATGTTGTCACACATTAGCCTTGCTGAAATCATTTTGGAATGCAAAAAAATATATTTCTTTCATAAAATAAGACCCATGAACCAGCTAGTAATGTATTTGCACAGGCACAAGCTTTTAGTGTGCGATTGACAGACGGCAAGCCCATTTTAATTGATTTAACTTCTGACGGCTTTCACTGTAATGATGTGTACACAATGGCATTGTGTAATGTAATCATTTTCTGCCTGTTGTCCGGGATTGAGCTTTTTGTTGCAGTTGTTGTCTTTTCTCCGCAGCTTGGGAGCGAACATACATGTGCTGTTAACCTCTTAAAAATCCACATCTGCTAACCTAGTTCAGGAGATGGCATTGTGTAACATCGCGGGTGCAGCCCTCAGTCTGCCGTCCTACACAAGCCGGCGTGGAGAACTGACTCAGTAATGGACTTTGGCCAGTTTGCCTTGGACCCCCCCCAGAGGTTTTTTTCTCCTTATTTGGGAGCTTTTGGTTCCTCTCCTCCATCGTCATCTGACTTCTTTCTTTAATTTCCTCGTCTTTCCTTTTCCCTATTTTTGTGTCATTTTGTATTTTGTATTATTCTTAATGTATTAAAAAACGCCCATGTAAAGCAACTTGGGGCAACTGTGATATAAAAGGCACTATATAAAAATAAACTGACTTGAATTGACTTGAATTGACTTGAATTGAATTGAATTGAACTGAATTGAATGTCAAGAGTGGGCTAGAGTGTGCTACAGTAAGAGTGAGCTACAGTAAGAGTGGGCTACAGTAAGATTGTGCTACAGTTAGAGTGGGCTACAGTTAGAGTGTGCTAGAGTAAGAGTCGCTAAGGTGGGGGGAGGGCATGGAGCGGAGCAAAGTCATGTGATAGGCCACTGCACGTATAAGTAACACACTAACATAAAGCAACCAGTAAGACAGAAGTCTTCTAACAGACTGGACCCAGCATTCAGCCCGTCTCTTCCAGTTTGGAGGCCTGACCTCCATGCTGTTTTTCGTACCCTGTTGCCTCCCTTGACAATCCATTTTGTTTGTTCTTCTCCTAAAATACATTAAACACAAGGTCCCTGATCCATCCTCCCACCCCCATATCACATGGATTCATTCCCTGTCCAGACCTGAGAAATCACCAGTGGTACTCACCATAGGAGTGTCAGGCCTGGTGTCAGGCACCAGCTCGGTCTAGAGGCCTGCTCTGGCAGTCTACATCTCAGTACCACCGTCTGCTGAGGATGGACCCTGCCGCCACGGCAGCCTGTGCTCATAGAACGTGTTATTTTCCATCTTATTATAGTCATTTTGATAATGACCCATTGAGGCTGATGCCAGTTGGGATCTGTGTCTATAGGAGACATGGAAAACGGTGAGACCGTGGCGTGCAGGAAACAGCAAAGGTACTTTGGGGGGCACAGCATTACAGGGCGTTCTGTGCTGTCACACGGACCGTGCTGAGATCCTGTGTGGGCACAGAGAGGGGGTGGCCCCAGGACATGAGAAAAAGGACAGGCTAAAACAAGAGATGGACGTCCCTGCCATTCGCATGCCCATTTTGGGACTTTGCGTCCTTATTTTGTATATGCACATACAGTATTTACATGGATTAGTGTGTCTATAGACGTGTGTTTGTCCTTGTGTTTGTATGTGTTCATATATATTTGTGGGTGCTTATATGCAGAGCTGTACATGTACACACGTGTGGTTGTGGGTGTCTGCATGCTAGTATGTTTTTGTCAGCAGGAAATCAAAATGAAAACTCTTCATGGACCTGTCTAGCATGAAGATTATGGATAAGTGAGAAATTCAGTGAATAGCAGCTCTCAAGCACCTGCCTCAATCTACTGCATGACCACTCCAGGGGCAAACAAGCAGGAAATTCTGGACCTTGGAGAAAATTCTTTTCTAATCAAAAGAACTCTTTATTCTGACTCTGACTTATCAGAAATATTGATATTAATACAGCTGCCGTGGTTGAGATTGTGACTTGTTCAATTTGTCCAGCATACTTAGTATAAAGTATGACAAAATCTTTGTGTGACACAGAGCCTGAAGGAGGCTGCAGGTCACCCTGCCCATGACAAGCAGTTAGATGAAGTATGGATGGATGAACGGATGGATGGAGGGATGGATGGGTTAATAAAACAACTCTCGAAAACGCCTTTTCAAGTTAATTGCACTCAGCTCTGAATTCAAACAATAATTTTATTTTAAATGTTGTAACTAGGAACCAATGATTATCTGTTTAATGATCTATTGACTGATGCTGCCGGCAATAGGCAAGCCTATAATGAAAACCACTGCATTGCGGAGGAACACAGTAAGGGAAGACAACGTAGGGTCTGAAGGAACCAGGCCCAAACGTAGTCCACGATTCAGGAGACACAGGTCGCATTATAGTACTTATTGTCTACCCCAAACATATGGTTAACGCACTTATCTTTTGAAAAGGAACGTTAATACATTTTATTTTTGACCAGGACTGGGTGCAACGTTTGTAAATAATTCCAATATGTACACAAAATACAAAACAGCACAAACACCTTTCTTGGTTAAAAAAAAATGCTATTTAATTTTGAAAGCAAACATACTGTGGTATATTTCTTCATTTTTTAAAAAATGTGTTCCACCAAGAGTCCATGTTCAGGAGCACGCAGTCGTAATTAATTATTTACCAGTGTAAATGAACCAGTTCTCTAGCGCGCGATCGGATGTGCAGTACAGAATGGACCCGACAGTTCAGGATAATCATTCCCTTGAAAACTAGTTGATGACAATGAGTAATGAAAAGCGTGAGAGCTGCTAGGTAGCTGAAGTTCTCTCATTAGCGGCTGAAAGGGGAGGCCAGAGCATCTCGGCGTAAACAGACACCGCATTCACCTTTTCAGCTCCATTTATAGCTGACCCGTTGTGTAACGGCTCCGAGCAAACCTCTGTTCTCCGGGAATGACAGAGGATCAGTGTGAAGCACATGCACACAGCTGCATCGCCCCTCACACACCTACTCACTCACTGAGACCCAGGCCCTGATGCCATATTTGGCCGGCAGTGGCGGGCGAGGTGGGTGCATATTTCAGCCGTCCTGCCGCTGTGCTGATTTTGGCGCATGCCATCGTGGAAGACGACAGAAAGCTTTGTAGGCCGCTACATTTATATATAAATAAATATCTCTCGTCTACCACAGAGTGGCTCTGAGGCTAAGGATCTGTATTAGCAATCGGAAGGTTGCTTGTTTGAATCCTGTGTACGCTGGGTTTGATCCTACTCCGTTGGGCCCTTGAGGGATCTGTGCCAGCAATCGGAAGGTTGCTGGTTTGAATGCTGGCAGTGATCATGCTCTATTGGGCCCTTGAGCAGTGCCCTTAACCTGCAATTGCTCTGTCCTGGATATGACGTGAATCTACATCCAGCCCTGCGAGGAGGTCCTTCAACTTTCAGGGTAAAGTTGGGAGGTTGAGGGCAGGATTGGCACTCTAGTCACTGGAAAAAACTCACACTGGTCCATTCGGAGTAGCGTGGTGCTGAGGCATCACCTGCTGCACAGCTGCAGTAAGGTTCTCATCTCTGAGGTGGTTTGCCGTGTGGCAATGTGCTGTAATCAGTGCACGCCCCTTACCTCTCTCTCTCTTCCACATAAAGGAGAACAGGTAAAACATTCAAGCATCCATGTATATATTTACAAATGAATCATTTTCAACCCAAAAAGCGGGAAGTTATTTGCTAGCATAGGGGTTCCCTTCAAAAAAGCTTCCTTCATAGTTTTTCAAGTATAATTTTTCCCCATTCAGGATGGTGGTGTCTGAATTTGTTCAGGATAAAGGTAAGGTAAACATTCCAAGTTAGGGCATAAGGACAAATTGTACAGAAATAGCTGTAAGGAAGACTGAGCTAAAGGGGTGTTTGGATTTCATTAGCACACATTCCCACAGGTGCATATATTGCTGCAAGTGTGAAACCCAAAATTTACACAGTTATGCTTTATAATTAAGTTCAATATGTGTTCTGAAAAAAAATCTGAAAAAAGTTAGCCCTGAAAAAAAGTTCTGTCGGAATTCCAAGGCTGAGATCTTTTATTTGAATAGAATTGAATTCCCTGAATTCAACTTAACTGACAGTATACTTGACAGTATAATGAAAAGCATTTTGCGACTCTCTCAGCACTTACCAAAAGCAGTAACAAAGACAATAAAACAGGAATAACAATAAACCAGACAAAAGGTGGAGAGTACAGGAAACAGATAGTACCTGAAATAAATGAAGTATTATCTCAAACCTGTTTGAAAAGTCTACCTAAAAATGACAGAACAGATACCCCTCCATAAAGTTTTAATGTCCAAGAACATAATATCAAAAGCTTAATGATCGTGCACAAATGTGCAAGTTTTGTTTTATAATTATGTCTAATTGCTATTTTACAATATATGAGCTTAGTGTAGTATATTTCATTTTATGTGTTTCTTTATGTGGCTAATTTATGCAGTTTATATGCTTAGGACAAGTTTTCGCAAAGTAAAAAGCAGAGTACAGAGACATAACATTCTGCCCCACAGTGCTAGAACATTTTCCCAAACTTCAGAACCCTCTTCACCCGCATGTTTGTCAACTACAGTGTAACACAATTTAAAACTCTGTTAAAACTCATCTTATTAGGTTTACCTATTCACTTAGAATCCACCTGCTCGACTTTTTGTTTTATGTCATGTCTGATTTTATTCTTGTTTTATTTAGATTTCATTACTTCTATAGGTGTTATTGTATTGTTATTTTTATTCTTCATGAGATAACGTTGGTGACCTACTGAAAGACACCTTTAAATATAGTGTATTATTATTATCATTATTATTAATAATAATAATAATAATAATAATATTATGAGGGCAAAGTCAAGTCACTTTATTGTCATTCCACACACCTGAAATGAAATTGCAATTCATAGGAGAATCAGAGAGCTAGAACAAAGAATATTTGAAAGATAAACACTGGACAAAAAATTCAGGGGGTGGGATAGAAAAAAAAAATGAAGAATAGCACATATCAAGAACAACGACTCAGGAAAAACAGTAGCTGTCTGTCATGTTATGTCAAATTTGAAAATATTGTGAGAAAGTGGCACATTGAGTTTATAAAAAACAGTTTGTCGTTTCCTTTGGCTCCACAGAAGCCATCGCATCTGCACACCTCACTGTTTTGACACATTACATTGAAACATAACACTTATCAATATTCATATTCTCAGGAAGTCACAGTAAACATATTTTGTGGCCTCACCACCCATAAGGTGAAACGTGAGTGGCAGGCACAGCGGAATGTTTGGAGGCTTGGACTCAGATATATTAGACCTTAGCTATGGACACTGGCTTTAGTAACATGGAATGTTCTTTCTCTGGTGGAAATGGAGTCCAAGCTAAAGGTATCTGAAAGTTAGGGGGGTGGGGTGCATTGTGGGATCGTTGTTCTGTCTGAGGCCATAGGCAAGAAGATATTCTTAGTTCTTGCGGATGTGTGAGCTGCACTCAAGTGGAGAACATGCTGACCTGGCATGGTTAGGGAGAACTGTCAAATCAGCGGCGAGACAGGACACATCTGGGAGAAGAGTAAAAGGGAAAATCGGGAATCTGAGGGGAATCCTGTTAAAGAAGACCTTGTAAGGGAATGGTGAAAGAGTTTATAAATGGTGCAGTTTCATTGTTCAGTGTGTCGACACCTGGGAATGTGGAGCACGCTGTGCTATTCTGCTTGCGAATAAAGAAAAATTAACCTTACCGATATTTGTAGTTCAGAGTTAATTTCTTTGGAAAAGGACAAGGTGGAGAAGGGCTGTTCACATATCGACTGGATATAATTAGCCTTACCTCCAGTGACAGTGGTGTCCCAAGGACCCACTGGTGGACACGTGTGCTTAGGGAACTTGCCAAGCTAAAGAAGAAATTCTTAAGGACAGGTTCTTTCACAGAGGGTCTCCTTTGGCTGCAGACAGGTATTCCTGGGCTAGAAAGGCTACAGTGAAGTCAGAAAAGAAGCTGAAAGCTTGGGAATAGCCTTATTCCCCGTGGGGAAATTCTCCTTTTGCCTCCCCCAACTTGTAGGTGAAGGGCAGTCACCTGCTGCAATGCCCAGGGAGCTGGGGGTTAAGGGCCGAGCTGACCTTGCCGAAGGACCCGCAGACGAGCCGAAGCTGGACTTAAATCAGCGACCCCTGATGTCAGACACAGAGGCTTAGACCACTGAGCCACACGCTGCTCCCATAGCTGTGTGAGGGCTCATAGGAATATGTCAAGACAGCCTGTGAGCCAGCAGCAGACGCTGTAGACCGGGGGGGGGCAATCTTATCCGCAAAGGGCCGGTGTGTGTGCGGGTTTTTGGGGTAACCTTTAGGTCAACTGTTCAAACCCAGGTGTGAGGACTCTTCAGCCAGTCAGTCCTCTAATTAGTGACCTAATTAGGGAGTTGCAGCGAAAACCTGCATACACAGCGGCCCTTTGCGGATAAGATTGGCCACCCCTGCTGTAGAAGATACTCCAGGAATATGAGTTACCAGGGCCGCTGCTGCGTGCTGTTCGATTCCTGTATACATCTAGTGACAGGACATATTGCAGAGATTGTATCTGCCAGCTGGCCCTGGAGCGTCTTGGCCAGGGGGACTCAAATGGCGAATTCTGGACAAAAACACAAAATTTGCCATGGGGGTCCCCCCCCCTTTGTCGGCAAAATGTACTGAAGGCTCCCCTGGTCAGTGAAATCCAATTAGTGACACCCACCCCACCCCCCCATCCCTGAGGACCTTAGCTTCATGTGGCTGATGAAATTTGGGCCTTGGGGGAAAAATAATCATGTACTCCTAATCCAGGCGTTTCCCAGAATGCCCAGGCCGCACGTCGCAATATTACTGATGTACTGCAATTTGTTTCATTATCTTTTTCTAACAAAGTAATTATTTCAGGTCAGATTTAAGTGTCAACCTGCAGTGTGTGCGACACAGTACCACAGAACCCTTTCAGGAATTATTCTGCAGCCTGGACCAGTTTAGCATACAGATGCACTAATTAACATAAAATCCTTGTAAGGAGATCATTAACATGCATATATTTATTACAACCATGACAAAAGAGAAATTTACGATTTCTGTGTTATTTACAATGGCGTCTCCACAGTCACATACATTTTAAAAACAGCTGGACAGAGAAAAGAGTATCATTCCATACGACCCCGAAGATTTTACAAAATTAATAGGCATTCCTTCATGGTTAAGATGTTTGAACCAACAAAGAGATCTGATTACTCAAAGCAATTGCCATGCTTTACATACACAAATCCAAAGCCATTTTGATAATGAAATATGTGTTTTTCTTAATTAAAGCTGGCTGCTTAATTTATTTTTGATCCTGCTATTTTTTCTTGAGTATATAAGTTGAGCTGACGTGAACAGCACAGCGTCTGAACCAACATAAATACCAGCTGCAAGATTAAAATACGGATAAAAATATTTTCAGGTTCCTTTAAAGTTTTTAACAATGCCTTTTAACTTCTCAGTTAATGGCAGCGGTAATGAGATTTGAAAAGGCATACTGGATTATATTTAGATGGTAATTCCTTTCACAGGTTCAGAATCGAGAAGCTGCTGATCAGCTGCTGGTTCGCAGTTTTACTCCGGGTTCGAGTTTCCTTAGCTCTTCTTTGTTGCCCCCAGATCCACTGGCAGTTTTCTGCCCCTGCGACCAGAACATCCAGTCAGACATTGGTACAGTTGGTGGAGGGTGGAGTGTCCACCTTGCTCCGTATCTCCTTGATGTCGTTCAGCGGAGACTCACTGGCGACCTGACAGCGGAACACCTGCTTATACGCCTTCCGGAAGTTCTCTGACAGGAAGGCGTAGATGATGGGGTTGACCGAGGAGTTGCTGTAGGCCAGGCAGTGCGCCGCCACGCGGAACAGGAAGGACGCCTGGTTCAGTGGGAAGGAGCCGAACTCCACCCAGAGGTGGACCACGTGGTGCGGCAGCCAGGACAGGCAGAAGACCACCACCACCACCAGGACGGTCTGGGCGGTCTGTGGGGGCACATGGCACAAGGGGGCACACATTACCAGCAGGTAGCAGGGCTGGGGGTCCGAGTCTCTACCCCTGCTGTGGTGGAGTCTCCATGAGTCTCCACCTGGAATTTCACTTTCCCTCCACAAACCAAAAGAATTCAGTAAGCTAGATTTGGTGACTAACCAATATGGATGGATGGATGGATGGAGGGATATAAGTCAATAATATAACACAAAAAAATCTTTATTGCAGTTCCTCCGAAAAGGAACTTGTTGTGTTCATGTTGGCTGTACATAGTCTAGAGCATAAGCAACTGTCCGATGTGCCATGAGCTGACTGGAAAGATGAAACCTGACCCTGAGGGGACAGGATCAGACCATGCTGTCTGCCGCTGGCCCCCCCGGCCGACCTGACCTGAGACAGCCAGGGGAAAAGAGACCGGACTTCCTCTGCCAAACCTTCAGGCGCCGGCAAGGAGGACGTGCCTTGCTTTTGTTCATTTTTAGCTCTGGGTTAATTTGCTTTGACTGACTTTTATCTGAAATACATGATTCAAGTAATGGGAAACTTTGTCTTTTAGAATGAATTTGTTAATTATTTCAAATAGCCAGCACATAAAAATGGAGCCGGTCTTTATGAGGTAATGAAGGTTTTAATCCCCTAACAATATGATTTATGAAACAAATGTAAAGGACAAACAGAGACTGAACTTAGACTCAAGTCTTTAACTCAGTGTACTGTATGAGTCACTGAGTTCATCATGTGACTCACAAGAATAACAACTTAATAACAAATTAATGTGAATTCAGTATGCATCAGAATTCCATAAGAGACATCGGTGGGTTTAAACAATGACCAATGATCTATGTGAATGTTCTGAATGGCATATGCAGGGAAAACCTCTGTCAGAAGAATATAAATTATTGGAAAGGGAATAACATCAGATAGAACCGGAATTGTTGTCATATATACCTATTTCTCAACTTGCCCTAAATTCCTTTTGCTTTTCTCCATGATACATGGTCATTTTTTTATCTTTACTTAGGGTACCTGAACCATTAAATGTTCGCTGCTAAACCTAAAGCGTATCACTTAGAATGTGCAGGGATCGTTTTTCTGCTATCTCGCATATTCCAGGCCCGTGTAAAGATACAGGGCCAGTTCTGACCCTCATCTTGTGTGACCTCATCTGTGAGCTTCCAGCATTAAGCCCAGCATTAAGCAGCAGAGTGCAGGGATGCCACTTACGAGAAGCGAAATGTAGATTCAAAAGGAAAACACTGGAAACGACGCTGGTCTTACAGCTGTGTCGGGGGCTTGCCAGATACATGCGGCAGCACAGAGAGTGACCAATCACAACATGCCAGAGGTTTGTGGCTCCGTCTCACCCCTCCCGGCCTTTTCAAAGCTGAACTGCTTCCCCTCGGCCTCCACACTGCGCCAGTGAGACCGTAAGAGTCCCGCACCGAGGTGGTATAGGAAACACATTACAGTGGGAGACCGCTTGCCAGAAATGAGGTGTGGGCCACGTGATTGGTGATTTGTTCCTATATATGGCTTTATATGGGTCCAAACTCTTGTCTGGAAGGTGTCCAAAAACAGGGGTTTTAAACCGTTACCAAGGCGACATTGCTGTGTGTACAGACCAAGTCACCAGCTGAATAATCCTGGAGTTACTTTCCAGTTTCTTCTTAAGACTGTGTCAAGAAAACGTTGGCGGACCTAAGGGAACCTGGGAAAGTAGGGGGGGGGGGGGGGGCCAGCAGGGCGGTGCGGGGACTGGCCGGCAGAGGGGGGGGCCACCGGCCACTCTG
>JAODLD010000144.1:8514071-8531540 GCA_026781065.1 Mormyrops boulengeri
CCCCCCCCCCCCCCCCCCCCCCCCCCCCCCCCCCCCCCCCCCCCCCCCCCCCCCCGCGCCCCGCGTATCCCCACCAATAGATATTATAACTACAGCTTCGCATTACATGCATGACCAAGTCTGAATTTTCATTCATTTGTGGAGTATTTCAAAAATGCACAAGATCTGCATAAAAAAAATGCATTAAATCATCTAAAATCTACAACATTAAATGTCTGCCACATATCATGGTCTGCTGATGGACAGATCCGATTATTACATATTGTACATTTGCAGGATACAAATTTCTGTTCCCAAAATAAGAAGTGACCTGAGGTTGCATGTTCATGGCAGGATACAGCGGCAACGCAAAAACATCCAGGTAATCCATCAGCTTATTTCCGGAAGTTTTTAAGTAATGTCCAGTGGGGAATCTGGGTGACCTGATGTGTGACTGATAAGCCAAGTCTACGGTCACCATGGGGATTGAGGAGTGATTGTGTAACGCAGAGAGGATAAACACTCCCAGTTCTGTTAAGGACAACAGAATACCAATCAAACAGTCCGCTACACTGGAAACCTGCCGTCTAATCATGTAATATGAGAGCTAGGAAATTGTTCTAATCCCTGCATTTCCTCTTTAAACAGTACATATTTATGTATAACGGAACCTTTGTTATAATTGTTTCCAGTTAATTTAATTTACTTTATATTAATATTAATCTGGAACATCATTCATCATAGAGATGGGCCAAAAATATTTAATAAGTAGTGAACAATGTATTAAAAATCATTTGGTAAAACACGGATATTAGTCTGGCTTTATTTTAAATACAGTGGTTATGTTTCATTATCGTAAATCTTCATGCAAAGTTTGCTTATGTATTGTTTAAATTACAATCTGTTGTATATGAAACACTTTGTAACTCATTTGATTTATGTGATAATTATGACACAGTAGACTGGTTCATGGCTGTCTGTGCCGCGTTCATCCAGCAAGGAATTCTGGGACGTTGACCCTGCAGTCTGCTGAAGTATAAATTGTTGAATGTTCTGTATGTGATTAATGGTGTGTGAGGGAGTGCAGAGAGAAGGACTGCGTGACCGAAGAGAAGAAGATGTGCCACAATGGACAGACCCTTGAGCGTAACTTTCCTCGTGTTAACAGTCACGACGTTGACAGTTCATGCAGCTGAACAAGAAATGACAGTTCATGACTAAGGAAAGAGAAGCTAATTACATTTACAACTAAGACAAGTCAACAGACGCGACAATAAATGACAAGTTGTCTTAAATTATATAAAAGTTTGACAACAAAGTTGCTGGGCCTGCTTCAGTTTTCTTAGTTAATATTCTGTGGGTCAGTCAGAATCGAGTTTGGGGGACTGCTGCCAGTGTGCTGGAGTGTAGCTCATCTATAACCCTCCGAAGAGCCTTGAGGCACACTAACATACTCAGCTGTTTGATTTTACAGCCAGAACAAATCTAGTCAGTCTTTGTTCATTATTTACTTTCAGTCATAATTATCGTGAGTGATTTGAAATTTTGTGCGAGGTGCACTCCAGGTAATCATACAGGAAACCTAATTCAGATTTCATCAGACCCCTGGGCGAAACGGTTTCCATGGTGACGGGCTGCTTTAAAAGATATTCATTAAAAAATCGATCTTTTTCTCTCATTTTTCAGTCAAGTTTTCCCTCGTATGTGGTGCCATTTATTCACCTGTGAAAAGCCTTTGAGGCCGTTCTGCACAGTCTGGCCTGTCTGGACAGCTGTGGTCACAGTGCAGCTTTCATTTAACTTTACTGTCCAATTTTGGTAGCAGTCTCTGGGCAGTCCTTGACGGTGAAGGGTAGCAAGGTGGGGAGCCCCCTAGAGATGACATCAGAACATTTCAGCTTTATTTTTCAAACAGAACTTTTTAACAGAGGCTGACCTGAAACCAAGCTGTTATATTTGATGGTTTACCAGTAACATACAGCCTAGATCAATTTGTAATGATTATTATTCATAGTGTGAAACTGAATTGCAATTTTAGGAAGTGGTGCAGCTCTAAATAATACCACACTGACACACACACACACACACAGGATTCGTAATTGTATATTTGTGGGGACTCCCCATTCATTTTTAAGGGGAAAACTCTAATCCCAACATGACGACCTTAACCCCTACCCAGCCCCAACCTTAACCGTAAGTAACCAAATAAAATACGAGATTTTTGGCATTTTTGTTTTTTTGATTGCGTTCACAGAATTTGTGGGGACCTGAAAAATGGTACCCACAGCATCAAAGAAAACAAACAGATTTTTATTACATTGTGGGGAACATTTGGAACATCGGACTGGATTTCCCCTCACTTTGCTGGCAATTTGATATTTACTTAGACCTTGGACAACAGCTAAATCCATAACAGTCATTAAATCCAATTCTGCCCTCGCGCTGACTCCAGTACAGCAACAGAAACTGGTTTTGAGCAGAAGTGAAACATCTGGGGATACCAGGGTTATTGTTACCTAGAATTACTGCTGCGAAATTGCCACTTAAATTACTTTTCTAGCCTCAGACACAACCGGATGCAGTTGTTTTTTTAATAAATGCTGGCATTCAATTCCAATAAAAAACAGGACTAAATCCTTAGTGTTTTTTTTTGTAAGCCAAATTGAGATAAAATGATAAAGTGTGGAGAAACAATTGGTCAGCGCATCATAAAAATACCAGCAGAGATGTCAGCATATGTTTAGAGACATGGTCTGGAGGTGTACCTCGGAGGAAACAGGACCTGCATAGCGGATGCCGTAGTCCCTATGGTGCTGGAAAGTCCAGCTCGCGGCTCCGCTCTCTCCGCTCTCCCTCCCCATAGCATGCTTACTGAGAGGGAGTCTGCCAAGCGTTTATCAGGAGCCTGCAAACTCGACAGCGGGGGGCTATCCACAGCTATCCATACTACTGCAAAAAAAAAGCATAGTGATTAAGACAGACCAGCAAGATTCGAACCCGTGATCTTCCAGTTCCCCGCACAGCTGCCGGCCAGCAGCCATGTTTCTTCATACACTATCTGCTGTGACAGTTGTAATTGCAGAAAGACCTGATTCACCTCATGTAAACAATTCAAAGATTCAGACGTCAGAGCCTTAAGTTTAGACAACGGCACCATTAACAAATCAATGAAATAAAAACGATACAATTAAACTTCCTCAATTTACAGGGGAATTTTGTTTTATTTTGATCAATTTAATGATGTTTATTGATTATTTTATTTATTAACGTTCATGACTG
This sequence comes from Mormyrops boulengeri, assembly GCA_026781065.1. Lineage (NCBI taxonomy): Eukaryota > Metazoa > Chordata > Actinopteri > Osteoglossiformes > Mormyridae > Mormyrops > Mormyrops boulengeri. Next base: position 8,517,330 of record JAODLD010000144.1, read on the forward strand.
ATAATAGGCACGAGGGAAAAAACCAACACGGTACATAATGGCAATGTTAGTACTTGCAGCAAGTCCGCAGAAAACAAAACCGAACCGCGTGTGCGAGCGTGTCAGGTCCAAGGAAACTTTTTGTTTTTTTATTACTAAAAGCAGAAGTAGGTTATAACTTATAAAACCTGGAATGATAGTTTAAAAAACCGCATAACTAGTTGCATTTAAATCCTAACGACGGAATTTGGATGAAGTGTCAGTTTTGCGCTTAGACGCGCACAGGAAGCGGCTGAACTGGGCGGCTCACACGCGCACATTTTCGCCTTTAATACCGATCGGGACGCGGCTGGGCTGAAACGCACCGCCCGGGCCGCCAGACCCGCCAGACCCACCGCCTTTGGCGTCAGTTTCGTAACCCGACGGGCAGTGCGAGGTGGATCTGAACGCCCCCGATCACGCAAAAAAAAAATAAAAAATTGCCCCACCCCGCACATACATCACTGCGGCTAAAAAAAGAAACAGGAAGCAGCGATGCATGCGCTTGCCGTCTAATGGGGGAGCGGAGCGAAGCGTGCTAGGAGGCGCTACAAGAGGCGTTTATTTCGGCGAGGACTTTCCGGGGGAGACAGGGCTGCCTGGCCGCGCTGAATGCGTTTCACGGGTACGTATTGTATTTACAATAATGCATAAGATTGGGCAATCCCCCCCCCATCTCCAGCGCAGGTAGGGGCTGACAGTCGAGGAGCCTCCGTGCGATCAGCTCCTCGATCGCAAACGTACGGTGTCCGTGTTACCAGGGTGTCCGTGTATGTGACCGTAGGCTCGTACTAATGCATGCAGACCGGCCACTTACCCACCCGCCTGCACTACGCGGTTTTACCACACCTTCAAGGTAACATTCCTGGTTTATATTTGCGCATGTCTTTCGCATATACGTGTGCATGTGGGCTTCCATCTCCGCCAGGTCTCGCTGCGAACCCCCCGCGCACGTTTGCGGGCTCCGGCGCCGCACGCACGTCTCCGGCGGGGTGCCTTGCGGCTGGACGGCCGGCTGGCGCTTCCGCGTCGCGGCATCGAAAACGGGCTGGAAGTCACTTGAAGTTAATTAAGCGATCCGACGCGCCACTGCTTGCCAGCAGCTTAACGGGGCAGAGTCGACAGCCTTGTGATCTCCACTAGTCTCGGGAAACGGGGGCCCCAATGTGAAAGTCATGTGTGTTGACAACAAACGCACATTAACTGGTGCTAAACAGAAGAGTAACTTTTCACAACTCGCAAAAAAAAAAAAAGACTTGGAGTCAGGGTGTTAAGTCATGTCTAGCTGTAGATATTAACCAGTCGTTATGAATAAATATGAAACACACTTCAAATATTACTTGGTTATATGAACCATATGAGATGTAAAGAACTCCACTTACAGCACAGAGCAGTGAACCATTTGCTAGGCACCTGCACAACTGGTGCCTGTCAGCTTATCTGTAGCTCAATCGTGGAACTTTTCACAGGTTAAAGCCAGCTGTTGGTTTTTTGGGAGTTTAGAAGTCTTGGGGCATTGGGCGAGGTAGGTGTTAATCTACACACTGAGCTATGAAACTGAGTAGATGTCGAACGAGTCGCTAATGGTTTTCGGGTTGTGTGTTCTTGAGGGAGATGTTGAGTCATTGCTTTGCACAGTTGGTAGTGGGACTGCCTGTCACTGGAATGGATGTGGCATTGAAAGCGACCCCCAGGTCTGTGTATATTGTGATTGTGTGTTTCCCACTGGCTCGTAGCTGGGGTTTATTCCCAGCCTCTCATTGACTTTGTTACTTGGGCATGATGACAAGCCTAAGTGGATGAGTACTTACGGGAAATGGATGTATGTGTGTCCGGCGTTAAAACTGTAATGTGATTCAAAGCAGATGGTGTTTGGGAGAAGAGTTAAATTCGGCGTCGTGTCAGCGCGGACCTGCGCGTTACATAGCATTTTAAGGTTGACTGACGACACCCAGAATCTTTTTCTGTAGCCTGTCGTGTATAAGCTGCATTTCTCGGGGTGAAGTTCACAGGGAATTGAGCATGGTGTTTCCATTGCATGTACATGTTTCTCTTCGAAAGTAGCAGAATTCTCAGGAAGACTGTACTTCAGGTCTGTGCATGAGTGTGGTGGTATGATGGGTGCAATCTGTGAAAGATTCCTCCACTTCTGTGGCTCAGATGGAGGGACTGGCTTTATAGCTGAAGATGATTGGAGCTTCTGTCTTGTTATGCATAACGTCAAAAGTGTTTCGTAAACTCTGGCCTGGTGCCCTGTCAAGAAATTACACAACTTCTTTAGCAGAGGCAGATGGACTTCCCTTGAGAACCGTTATGGGGGCCACTGTGTGATGTTCTCTGTTGGCGAGCATGTCTTCCGCTCCCATTCAGCCTGTTAAGTTTTCTTTTAGATGTTGTTTAGATGTTCTTGTTTACGTCTGCTATTTGCACACACATGGCTTTCTATAGTGTTTTTTTTTCCCCCCTCGCATTCCTGGTTGCGCAACACGTTCCTTTGCCGTGAAATACTTCCCTTCATCTCTCAAGCCTGCCAGTGAATGATCTGACAAGCCCAGACACAGAAGATAAACTCAGGCAGCAGAGCAGAGGCAAGTCTCCACACAAGTGTTTGGGGCGGTCACAGCAAGCTTGGCGTGAGCAGCGTCACCTACATCCACCTCCTTTGACAGTTAATAGCCTGTCACTCTGGGACATGTGCTGCCCCGCCCCGTCCGGACTGGCGGGAATTTCCTGCTGTGTAGCTGGCCTCTCTATGTGCTCCATAGAAATAGGATGAGCCACGTGTCGAGGAGAGCACCAGATGGCCAGAATGATCTCGCATAGCTCGTATCACCAGAAAAAAAAACAAAAAAACAGAGACACAACATTTTGGGTGCCAGATCCAAGATGGCATGTGTTGTGTAAGAAAGACCTGATCTATGTGTGGTGCTTTCTTGGCATAATTTCTGTCAAAAATTAGACTCTTTGGATTGAAGAACATGACAAAAAAGACATACTTCCCAAGTCTTTGAGGTGTGCAGTCATTTTGGCACTGTAGGTACAACCAATGTATCAACGAGTGGTAAATATAAGATGGTGCTTCATTTACCAAATATTGTTATATTATAATTCTTTAGTTTTTGCATATCGCATTTTCCTCTCCATTTGAGCCAAGGCCCGGACTCGAACTGGAGACCTTCTCTTCACAGGTATAGAGACCAAACTTACTGAGCCACACACAAACCCTTAAATGGTCGTAACAAAAACCAGATTCTAGACGTGATAGGGGCTTTACCTGTGCAAGCGGCCTAGAGGGCGTCGACTTTCACTGAATGTCTTCCAGAGCTTAGTGTAATCTGCTTTTGGTTGGAGGTGGGTGTTCGTGAAGATGGAGAACATGGCCATCGCTCCGCCACACACCCAGATGATTGAGCCCGCAGCAGAGATCCCGTGAGATGGGCTGCTGTGCCTTTAAGTTGGCAGTAATTTGAACCCCTGTTGAAATGTGCACGGTCAAACACTTCACGGTCAGCATGATAATGCTAAAAATCTGCTTCTACGGTGCCGGTGACGTCAGTCCGTACCGATACATAATGTCCACCGGGGTGGACGCGTGGAAGGTAATTTGGCTGGAGTGATGTTTGTCATACGTTAGATGGGGACCTTTCAGATTGAGGGTCAACTTGCACATTCACGCGCTCTGCCTGGGAAAACTGCTGTCGCCGCGTGAGTTACCTGCCACATAAATCAATTCTGCCGCTATTTATCTGTGAGTTGTCACCAGGCCGTCGCTGGTTTTTCTTAGGTTTCAAGGTCAGCAGAGTTCATAAACGACCTCAGAACCTTTACAGTGCCCTTGTAGCCCCCAGTGGGACAGAGGGGTGACTCTGGATTCCATCAGTGCTGGGGAACTGAAGCCTATCATTCTTTTATTGTATGGCTCATAGCATTACCGAGCTGTCCTTCTATCCTTTTCTATGGCGCTCAACTGTGCGTCAGAAGGCAAGGGGGGGAAAAGGGAAACCAGGTGAAGCACAGGAAATGCGAGACGTAGCAAAACTCTCTCAAATGTCAGTCAGCTGAAACTGAACTCATGAGAGTCATTTTCCCTCTCCTGTCTCAAAGCCATAGAATCAAAGACACCGTGGGACCTCCCTCAAAACACCCCCCCCCCCCCCTTTAAATGCTAATGGTGGCAGGGATAGCAAACAAGGCAGTGTTGCTTAACTTCCTCTAAAGTTCAAAAGGTCCCCCCTGCAGACCTAAAGCCTCTTCTCTCAAACCCTAAATGTAATATTGAGGGCACCATTACTGCTTGGCATCAGTAATTCAACCACAATGTCTTTTTAGGATTCAAACTTTAAAGAAAGGAAGCAAAAAAAGTGAAAGTCCAGAGACCATTGATCTAGAAATTTAGCACCAGTCACAGTCTGAGATACTAATCATCACCTTGTGTCAGAGATAAGCATAAGGTTTGCCTTTTTCCATGGCAACCTGGAATTTGATTCATTGCTCTGTTGTGTTCAGTGAAACGTGAGCATCCAGTCAGGAGTGGCAAACAGAACCACGGAAACAGGTGGGTCAGTGGGGATTCTGTGTGGGCTGCAGGTTTAGCAAATGGTAGAGAGGAGCACACACAGGGGAAACCCACAGGGGGGTTGTCTGAAGGCTGGCAGCACACATGGTCAGGCCCGAGAGACAAAACGGACTTAAATACACATGGGAGGTGTGGAAATGGGCACTCGGCCTGGGTCACCTAGCTGGTCATCCGCCTTTCACCCGAGCATGACAGTTTAACTCCAAGTATGTGTCCATCTTCAAAACACATTCTTCAGATTCTCTACTCTATGGAGGGGCGGGGCCAGGTATGCGTGAGCAGAGCTGCAATTCAGACCGTCAGTGTAGCCCTGGGGCGTTTTAGTCTGATAAAAACAACACAGGAGTTTGTGGACTGTCTCTTTGTTGCTACAAAAACAAATATTGTCTGATATGGAGGCTACCTGAGGTCTTCCATCTTTCTGAATATCTACTGGAAACACATAGCTTTTGATTCACAGTTGACGGGAATGTAATTTGGAATGAAATTAGGTTGCATGGAAATGTTTGCAGAGCGCCACCAAAGCTAACATGTGTCCTGCATTATTAACGAGAATAATTTACCCCGAAGCTGGTATTCGCTCAGATTGGCCATGTTTACGGGCCGTACGTGCAGCACCTCGGATGCAGCCATCACTGTTGGGCCCTCGATACCCAGACGGCGTGATGGTGAGGTGACGGGGCTGAATGCTGATTCCGGCCACGTGTTTTCTGCTGTTTCATGTCACCCATAGGGAAGGCCATACCCTGGAAGACTCTCCGAACACTGGCTTGGATAGTTCAGTTTCAGGATTTCTGTTTTTAACTCTGGTGATGTATTCTGGTCTGAAACACCTGGGTGTTAAAACCCCAGGGGATGGTTCACAGTTTCAGTGCGGTGGGGTGCAGACTTTCACCCCCCACCTAACCATCCATCCATTGGTAACCTGGATACAGTCGCAGAGGGCCCTGGGGCACAACCTGAATAGGAAGCCAGTCCCTCACAGGGCGCCCAGACACAGGTGTAGTGGCAGTCTTCTATCTCATTTATTTTTATTTTAATTTTTGCGAGATGGCTTTCCTTCTGGATGTTGGCTATTAGCTGCGTTCCCAGCCTTCTTAATTGTGGTCTGGGAAATCATCATATCTCTATTACCGCTTCCCTTTTACTCTTTTAAGTGTTCTGTGAGCTTCCCAGCTGCCTTGATCTGGGAGCTGGTTCATGACCGGACCTTTTCCCTTTATTATTCAGCTACCTCTACCCGTCTGTCACATTAAACGGGGGGTGAAGCTTGGGCATGCCAGGAAGGACTGTACGGACTGTTGCTCGCTCTTTTCCCTCTGTGTTTCTGTTGAGAGAGAAGGTGTTTTTGTGAAGGTACGGAGGCGGTGAGTTTTAACTAGCGAAAGGGGAAAAAAACAGGAAGTAATCTGAGACAGTCGGAAGGAAGAGGTCAGAGGAGTCATGCCTCTGTTACTGCTGCTCGTGTTTTTTAAAACGAGGAACGAGGTCACCGCTCTCAGGCGTGCAGGCCGTCGCCTCACATCCTCAGAGCCCCTACACAGCAGACGGTAGCCCCGCGACATGTGATTAGACAGTTAAATAACAAACACTCCTCCAGTTTTGAGCAACACGAGTGTGTCAATGCACCTGGAGCAGTTTTCTCCTTCTCTTCGCCTCAGAAGACCCCCCCCCCCGTATCTGTGCCCCAGACGTTTGCGTACAACAAGTTTTCACAGGGACTTCGACTCCACAGCTTAGTGTCTCTCCCCCGTTTTCATTTTTAATCTGCCCCAAGGGAGGGTGACACCGTCATCTGTATTCTCGCTGAGAAAAACGAACAGGGGATAAACAGCCGGTGCTTGCCTTTCCTAGATGATCTTGGGCTGCTGGGATACTGGTGACTGAGACGACAGTTTCCCTCACTGGAGGTTGGAACTGAATATGAATCTAAAAACTCACTCACGATTTTGCTAGATTTTACACTTTGATGCCACTTGCAACTTGCAAATGAAATGCAAATGCAGAAAGGGGATTCTTGGCCTTCCTACCGCAGAATCGTGTCTCTCTGTGACTTGAAAATGCAGCAAAGAAGCGGGAATCTAACATTTCTACTTATCAGAAATTTTTGTCCAAAGTGATATATGATTGAGAGAAGCTTGAGGACACGGAGTCGGGGGGGCAGCCCCTGGGGTTAAAGGCTTTGTTCAAGGCTGTAAGAGTAATAAGATTTCTCTGCCGGCCGTGTATTTAAACTTTCTGGACATGGACAGCTAATGAAAGGGGCTGAGATAGTGCTGTAGCTTCCGATGGATCAGATGGTTATTGGCTCAAATCCCGTGGTTGGTGCTGTTATATAATAATGACACTTTATTGATCCCTGTGTGGAAATTCTCACATCCCCTCTTGTTCTTCATGACACATGTGAGTGAGAGGAAGCTGGGCACCGGTGGACGGCCGCCTGCCACAGGACCCACACACATGATTATTCTGCCAAGGCCGGGGCTCGAACCACCAACCTCCTGCTGACAGCCACAGAGGCTTAGGCCACTGAGCCACATGCTTTGGGTTTTGAGTAAGGCCCTTAACCCCTATCGCTTACATAAGAACATACGAAATTTACAAACGAGAGGCAGCCATTCGGCCCATCAAGCTCGTTTGGGGAGAACCTAACTAATAGCTCAGAGTTGTTAAAATCTTATCTAGCTCTGATTTAAAGGAACCCAGGGTTTGCGCTACACTAGCAGGAAGATTATTCCATACTCCAGCTAATTTCCACTTATGGCCACGAGTTCTAGTATTTAGAGTAACATTGAAATAGTAGCCATTTGGCTGAACAGCATCCAGACCTGTTAGAATCTTAAAGCACTTGGTATTCCCAGGCAATCTCCCATCCAAGTACTAACCAAGCCCGGCCCTGCTTAGCTTCTGAGATCAGACGAGATCGGGCACTTGGAGGGTGGTATGGCCGTAAGCACCCAGGACACTGTCTGCTCTCTGAACCTCGCTTTGGACAAAAGCGTCTGCTAAATAAAGGTCACATCAGGAACAAATATTAAAACTGTTAAAACTAAGAGCTGTTTATAGCAGACATCGTTCAACTCTAGTGTACTTCTAAATCTCTGTATACATACATATGCACAGTCACACAAGCGTCACAGGACACCCATATACATACAGTTCTCTCAGGATGGTCACAGCCTTGCAGCAAGGCGCACCGGAGCCAGTGTGTGAAACATCCACGTCAGCTCCAGTTAAATTTATACATTCCTGGGCAGTACGGCTGTATCACGTGCGAATCAGCAGTAGCACTTGTCCTGTCAGGTTCACAGTGTGCTTCGACAGAGTGGATTTAAACACATGACCACCTGGTGTGAGGCCACGGTGCCTGCTGCAGTGGGACGCGAGAGTGTCTGTGTGTGTGTGTGTGTGCACATTTTTGTGGAAAGTGGCGCCACTCTGGTAGTTTAAAAAAAAAAAAAAAAAACGTGGGGAGATTCTGATGTGGGGAAAACTTTTCTTTTAGTTTTTTAAGAATTTCTTAAAGTTAGTTTATTTTTCCCAAGTGCCAGGTTGTGTTCGGTTTAGTTGGGAGCTCCGTCCTGCATTAGAGTCGACCTGCAGACCTTTGTAGGGGCTCTCTGAGAATCCCAGAATCACCACAGCAGGCCAAGACCCCGATCTCTACAGGTTCCTTCGTATATCCCTGCATGTTGTACGTCCGTGACAGTTGCAGGTTGCCTCCCATTCCTCTCCTCTCCTCGCCTCAGCTGGCCCACACGTGGCCCTGGTCACTGTCTGGCTGTCAGTCACTGGAAGTTTGTGTTCTCTGAATGTGTGTGTAATGTCTTCTCAGGTGTCCACAGTATCAGACATTCACGTGTGTTTGTGTGTGTGTGTATTTGTGGGGTAACCTGACAGTCTTACATCCCCAGTCTACACACTGTTAGGACCCCTGTCCCTGGTCCAGGCTGGTGGTGTAGGTTTATGCAGGAGAAGTGTCTGCCCTTCAGGGAAATATATGGCCAACCTTAATTAATTTTATTTACTTATTTTTTTCTGCTGCTGGTAACCTGAAGAGGGCTGTGTTCATGTTCTGTTTGAGTAGCCTGGGGGGGGGCAGGGGAACTTGGCAAGATCAGGCACCTGTTTGTCATCTGGGATGGATGCCGAGTCACGCGACGGAGTGGCATGCGGATGGCCGTACGCGCACACACACACATACACACAACGCACACACACAATGCGCACACACACACACACACACACACACACACAAACGAGAACTCCGAGTATGTTAAAAGCCTGCCTCATGCTCTCTCGGGTTCTTCCTCTCAGCGGCTCAGCCCACTGATCTTTGTCTTCTGGATATTTACTCATGTCGTCCTGCTGCCAGTCCGCAGCGATGAGCGCCTCACAGTGCAGCTTTGGCTGTCGTCCCTTAAACCGAATCCCGCTTTTCTGCTCCCAGCTGAGTCACAGGATGACTGCGGTTTAGAGGCCGGTCTTGTGGAGGCGCTAAGAATCACAGCTGATTCCTATTTATTTATTTTTTTATTTTTTTTACTGTTCTTGAAAATGCCAGGCACTGCTCACATTAACCTATTCTTTCATTTTTTTTAAAGGCATCCTCTTTGTTCCACATGCTTATCATTAACTAATGAGGCCTGATTTTCCCGGCTAAGTGCCTTTTATTGTCGGGTACCTTGTCAGGCAGGAGAAATGTGCACAAAATGGATATGGCCGGGAGAAAGAAATCCCCCCTTTTCCTGGCTTTTAAAACATTACGCTCGTTCAGATAAGGTAAAGCAGATTCTATTTAATGCACCCTGCCTTCAAAGTGCTCTGACAGCATTTTTTAAACTTAGTAAAACTTAAAAAAAAAAAAGTTCTGCGTCTCAAGTCCTGTGCATTTCAGTTACTTATTTGCCTGTAGCACAGAGATTATGGACCTGATCACGTGATCATAAGGTTTGAAGTTCAGGTTCCAGATTATACTGTAACACTAACCCCATTAAGGTGCATATGACTGTTTCTTTGCTAGATACATCTTTCTTTGCTAGATTATCCATCTGCTGACTCTGTTCCGGGTCCAGGCTGAGGACTATCCCAGGCAGCGTCCCGGCCAACAGGGAACCTTCCCAGAGCTTTAGTCAATGTTATGTGAAGGTCTTTCTCAAAGTTGGCAGAAAACCTTCTTACTGTAATTTTATTTCCGTGATTTACATTGTTAACAAAGGTTATGTCAATGTCAGAATGATGAAATTATTACCTGAACATATTTGTAATGCAATTAATGTTGAAAAACGTTTTATACCAATATATTATTTTATGAAAGTGATATATGTGTGTATTACAAACGCACTGTTCAGCTTTGAACCTATGACCATTGGCATATAAAACGACATCGTTACCCGCTGTTCTGTCACGCCCTTCGTCTGTGTTTATGTTATTATTTTTAGTTGTAGTAGTGGGATAATGTTCTGAGACCAAGAAGAACGTTTGGTAAATATTCCTAGAACGAAACCTGTTACCGGTGATAGAGCACAAGGCTCAGGTATCTGCACTGGGGATTCCTGAAGCCTCCTTAATGCTATGTCGTTTGTAAGTTCTGTTTTAACATAGAACTTACGAACAATGTAGCGTTCAGAAGGTTTTGGGGAAACTCACCCCCTGGATGCCTTGGTCTATTTAGGGTTGCCAGTTAGCCTAACGGCATGTCTTTGGACCGTGGCTGGAAATCCATACTTCTAGATGAGATAATGTACAGCAGAAGTGAGATTCGAACCCTCAGCAACTCCGGAGGTGTGACGCAACAGTACTGATTTAACAGGTAGAGTATCGCAGAATTTTATAGGGAAGTGATATGAAGAATGATGAGAAGCAGACTGACGCGTCCTGATCCTGACGGGGTTATTCTCTCTCTTCCAGGCTCCGTCGGCAGCATGGGACAGTTCCTTGGAAAGCAGAGTCCGCATATGGAGAAGGTAGGGATGCTCCGGGCTGGGAGCAGTGGAAGGGGGGGGGGGTTACACCGGCTTGGCCTTCCCAGTCACATTTCACACAGGGCTGTTGTTTTGGCGAATCACATTAAAAGATGCCCCTGCTATCTAGTGTGTAGCTGGGACCCAGTCCCCCCCACACCAGCTCCTGCTCGTCAGCTAATTGTGGATAATTAGGCTGGTGATGTGGCCACGCTTCCCGCTCTTCTGCTTCTTCGTATCCCTGCGTTGTCTTGCCGGGGGGGGGGGGGGGGTGGTGCCCTCATCCCCCATCCCACAGCCCCCATCCTACACCAGAACGCCAGTCACCCACCCTGAGGGTGGCACCGCACCCATCCCGAGGACCTACGGGATCCGCCTGTCCTTCGTCTTTTCTTTTCGTAAGAGGTCCTCCACGGATGTTTCTCTGCCTCCTCCTCATAGCGTATCCTAGCAACGGCTCTCGTTTCCAGCAGCACCAGAGAGCACGATCTCTGACTTCGGAACACGCCCGCTTGGCACGTTCCCCCCCCCCAATAGAGACCTTTTGTGCTGTTAGTTCTGATTGCTTCTCTTGACTGTTAGCTGTATTACTTGACCCCCCCATGCACAGAACGGACGTTATGTAGCTGTGCAGGTACAACAGCGCTATTATAATGTTAAAAATAATGACTTTTTAACAGGCCTAATTTAGAAACATAGGAGCTACACATCCTCTCCGCCTTCTCTGTTCCTCTTATCAGCGTCTCATTCTCAGATGATCACGCGCATCATATCCCATGATGCTTCAGCGTTCCGTCCAAGCATTTGGTTTTTCCTGATTAGCAAATGTTAGAAATGTTAGAAAGGCTTTTTAGCAGGTGGCTGTACTTGTTTTGGCTGGGATTTTAATTGTGTGATTTGTTTTTTTCCTGATTTTAGTGAGGTGCTTATTTATTTATTTATTTTTTGCTCTGGGGTAATTTTAGTGCCTTTTTAGTTGACCAAAGCTGTTGACCACTCTGTTGGTCACTCCTGTCAACAAGTAAGAAGAGGTATTCTTAGTCGCATGAGGGATGCCTCTATTGATTCCCAGGCCGATGCCCTGCACCCCCCCATTGCCAGGCAGCGGCACGGCCGACCGTATGGAAGGAACCTCAGATCGAGGGCCAGACGTGAGCAGAGCTGAAACTGCAGCCCAATCTGTGAAGTCGGCCTTAATCATGGAAAATGGGCAAATGAGGGAGCAGCTCATTTCGGATGGTCTGCTGGCCGCAGCGACAGATGTAGGGTTCAAACTCCCCCCATCCTCAATGCTATATTGTGTCATGAAATGTAAGAGCGGTGGATGGGGAGAAATGAGAGTTTGGAAGGAGCCCTGGAGTGCTGGGTGACCCGTTCTGGTTCCCTTCTCGGTTTTGAAAGTGCTCCTCCCTTTGACTCCAACAGTACCGTTCGATAGCGAACAATGAAATATAAAATACTCCATGGAAATGTAACCCAGGCAGTGGCCCCGATCTTCGCTGATGTCATTCTGAGGCTCTTGGAGCTGGAAATGGTGCTGATCAGGGGGCACTGGGGAGCAGGGTGTCCCCCGCCTAATGCCCTATGCTTCCCGGGACAGGCTCCCAGCGACAGGCTCCCCAATATGAAGTCAGAAGACAGAAAGACAGATGGTTCTTAGAAATCCATTCCGCCAATGGCGGCCTGTTACGCTTTGTTTGTGACCAATGACAGAAGTTCATAGATGAGCTGGTGTAAATGTCCCCCGGGCACAAGCTTAGAGATGCTTGCTGTTAAAATCCGTCCTGACCTGGAGGCTGTCCGTCAGGCCGCCCTACATGGGTCCGAGAAACCTGCCACAGAACATTCTAGAAAGTTCTGGAATTCTGCAGGGACTGTAGTTCCACGGTCGACAGCATATTTAGGGACTATATTATTTTAATAAGTTAAATAAATTCTGTCAGCGTGGCGACTAATAGATAACGGAAACGGGAAAATCGACAGCACAGACGCCCGTGGATATATTTGATCAACCAAACTGGACATGTTCATGTTCAGACCCCCAGCAGACTACTAATGATCCGTTTGCTTACTTGGGGACTTCAGATTGTCATGTGTGTGTGATGCAGTGTAGCGGTAATACGTACATGACAGAAAGACGGCGTGCGTCACACATTGTGGCAAACAAATCACACATTAGTGTTGTTTTCCCTGCCCTGCTTTCTGTCGTGTGGGATCTAAGTCGCCAGTTTAAAGAAGATTAAAATAAACAGCAAGTTGAAAAATGGTGAGGGGGGGGGTGGGGGGCGCTAAAACGTACAGTATGTGCTTATGTAATGAAATGGATTTCGTTATATAACATTATTTTATTGTAATATGGAGATACACAGGAGTAGTATGTATGGAACCTCTGTTAAATGACACGCCTTCAACCCTCCGTTCCGATCTTCCATGTCACACGCATGTTATCTCTGTGAAACCGGCTGTTTCTGCATGCAGGCCGGCTGGCTGGTCCCCACTTCTCCCAGGCTCACGGTGCTCAGTCCCCTGGGGTCTGAATCCGAATATCCGGAGGGGTTCCGAGGCAGCAGGACGACGTCTCCCCGGATGCATAGCTCTGTAATGGTGACGTTGTTTGTGATTGCCGTTTAAGATCCCAGGCCGGGTCTCCCCACTGTTCCTGCCATATATAAATCAGTTGATTTTTGGTATGGCCGACTTCCTGTCCTTAGACGTAGGGTTTCCCCTCACCACAGGGCTGAAAATCATGCAGGGTTGGGGGTCATATCAGACCCTTGGCCTTGATGAGCACGTCGAGTGCCCTGATTGGTTTTGGGCTGCTGGAGGGTGTGGCTAACAAGCTCCTTCTCCAAACTCTTACTGTCCTGATATGCCCTGGGCAGGATTGGACCACTGATTCTAAACTTTTTAAAAATGTTCCCCACACTCAGTAAATCTCACATTTCTTTGTAGTTTCTTGTCAGTCATTTTAATAGCGCTGACCTAAATTTACACAGGTTTCCGCAATTGGTGCCCTTCTGCTCTTTGATGTAGCGATTTGGCCTAAGTACTTCTGTCACAGGTTCGACAGCAGCAACCTGAAAGTGCGATGAAGTTCGGGCAATCTCATATGTTCAGTGATGGGATTATTGATTTCTTCCAATGACTCTCGGGATGAAATTAGTCCTTCAGGAGAAGCACGGTGTATGGAAGATGTATGGATTACTTGTGGTATTCTCTCTCCCTTTCGTCCTGCATCTCCCTCTCTGTCTTGACGTTCTTTGAAATGCATGTACTTTGGAGACTAAGAAATTTTGTTTGAGGTTGTGACGTCTAAGTTTGTTGAAACTGGGGGACACATTTTATAGAAATTGCCGGACGAGGTGTTTGGGAGGTAACAAGGACAAACTTCCTGCTCTGCTTCCCGTTCTTAGGCAGCTCCAGGTAACCCTGGCGACATCCCCCATCCTTTGATGCATCTTCAGCCTCTCCAAGCCTTTGGATGCCACCTATATCTAATAGGCCATGTGTCTCGTGTGTGTTTTTGGATCCTGTCCCCTGTGAGCTCAGAGCTGTCTCTGTCTCTGCAAGGGGAGGACGTAGTCAGCACCAATTAGCATCGGAGCACCTTTGCCATCAAGGAGATTTGTAGAAGCTCTCCTTCAATATTCTAAG
>JAODLD010000144.1:8554978-8566985 GCA_026781065.1 Mormyrops boulengeri
CGGTCGAAGCAGAGTCCAAGTCTTCCTTTCAGTTTGCTGAGTTGAGTCACAAGTCATCAAATTTGTGACTTGAGTCCCCACCTCTATCATAAAGGGCTGTGCAATATTGGAAAAATCTCAATTATAATGATTTGATGAGAAATCCTAGGAATGATTTAAACAGCGAGGATGAAAATGATTATGATTGGTTGGGAGAGCACATGCAGGGGTCATGTAAAGCCAGCGGTAGTAAGCATGAGACATATGCTAGATAATCTTGATAAGAAACAGTCATCAAAATTACAAAGCCTGGTAAGTTTTGTTTCCTATGACAGAGTAACCCCCCCCCCCCATAATGTCCGGACAGGATGAAAAAGCCTGATCTCAACCCAGCTGACTATCGTGGTCCTTTTGATGTTACATTTGCATGTGCGTAACATGCGATGCTGGTATTATCCCCCATCATCCAGCCCTATAATGTACTGCAGCCATTTCGTACAAAATACCTCGCCTTGTGTTGTGATGATGTCATTCTTTGCTGGGACCAATTTTTATTTCAAGTGAAAACACAAGAAGAACTGTACTTTTGATACTTTTTTTGATGTACCAAAAGTTGGGTAACTGGTGCAGTGGAAAAGCGCCCCAATGCCCGTCATGATCCAGCTGACTGGTTTCAACTTCAGTGCTCTGGGTGCCTGGTTGCTTTTCGATTTTTTTTCCCCTTTAGGTCTTGCACGGCTGTGTGTATGTTGTTGTGGATCAAATGGCTCTGCATATATCTGTATGCGTGGAGTTTGTATGGTCTTCCTGTGCTTGCACAGGTTTCCTCCTAGTCCATGTGGATGCATTAATTAGCACCGCAAAACTGTTCGTATGACAGTGTATTTGTGTGATCGTATGAGTGTGATGACTGTTGATCCAGGGTGTTCCCCAGCCTCGTACCCCACTCAGCCCCCAATGGATGGGCATGTATGGAAGATCGGCGGATGGCTGGATGTGTTTCCACCTACAGATGTTTTTTTTCAATACATTTTTGAATTCGCTTATTTGTTATTTCACCATTTGCAGATTTGCATAGCAGTGTTCATCGCAGTGTTTTCCAGGTTTTGGTGTGACCGTTCTGAGAACAGTGCAACGTTTTTACAAAATGGGGCAACTGGAGTTCAATATTCTTGCACTTGAATTGCGTGCCTTTGGACTCGGGCTGCTGCAGGTTTATCACGGTGAGCTTGAAACACCACCTTCCCGCATCACCATCTTCGGTGTTGGAGAAGTGTCACTGCGCTTTGGGTTCAGTTTCATACCCAGAAGTTATTTTTATGACACAGCTTCCATTGTCCCACACAAATAACTATGCAAAAAAACAACAATGGGCGACTGTTGAGAAAACGTTAGCATTCAGAAGCTCGGGTGTTTGGCTGCACGCTTTATTTAGGGACAAAGGCGCATTGATGGCCAGGTTGGGTTTGCTGCCCTCAGCAGTGAAGGCGGTGCTATGAGCTGTGTTGCACATCCTTTAGCTAAATTCCACACGTCAACATGGACTTCATAACTTTCAAAACCAATGGAAGCCACACTTATCCATAGATTTTCAAAATACCATCGTCCATAGTCGTTGCAGTCAGCGGTAGCTTTTCTCACCCTCTCACATACTTTGTACTGGACCCGTCACCGACGTCCAACTGGTAATTTAGACAAGGCTCACACAGGTTTGTCACAGGCTGTCCCTGCAACCTGCCACACATCTTTTGTTATTCTGTCCCTCTGCATTTTCCTGTAGCTCCCTGGTTTTCCGTAACACTTTTTTCACTCACAAAGGCTCCCATTGTCTACTTGACTGTTCTGCACCAGGCTCAAGTTCATAGATGACCCTTGTGTTTTTTTTCCCGATTTTCCAGGCCAGGGCGAGGCAGATGCGTGCCTGAACAATGGCAGACCTACCAAGGGGACAGCGGCGACTGACTCCACGGGTGCGGGGAATGCCGGGAGCCGTGCCAACGCAGCTGACCCCAACAGTAACCGCCCCCACCTGGTCCGCCTTTTCTCCCGGGATGCCCCGGGACGGCAGGACAACACCTTCAAAGACCGCCCCTCCGAGTCGGACGAGCTGCACACCATTCCGGAGTGTGCAGCGGACCCATCGGTGCAGGACACAGACTAGAGCAATACTTCAGAGCCTCTTTGGGACAGAACTCTTGAACTGGACCAACCTCCCCCACAAGACCGAAACCCAGAATGGCAACAGCAAGTACCTCTGGTCAAGCCCCCTTCGGGCTGGGCAAGCGGAAGAAGAACCCTGGACTCCTGGACCAGCTAGGCCGCTTCTTCGGAGGAGACAGGCGGAGAAAGGGCAAGGTGAGGCTGAGGAGTTTTCTGTGGGGGGAAAACAAGACAGAAACTGCATTCTGTTTTATTGTTCCTTGTTTCATTTTTTTTTCCCATTATGTTGGATGGTAGTCTGGGGGATCTATAGAATGTATTCATATTTCTGGCTAATTTTTTCCTTGGTCTCCATTTCATTTCCCAAAACTCACATATGAACCTGTGTTGTACACATACAGTGGGTCAGTGTGGTTTGGGTGTGGTTAGACATTTGTGGAACATGGGATAGAGTTTTGTGTCAAAGGGGCATCTTGAAAATAACTTTCAGTTGTCTTTGATAACTTTAATCTACTTTTTCGATTTCATTATCTTAATTTTAATCGTCTCTGAGGATGTTTGTGACACGGTGTGTATTCTCTGCATTCGGTGGTGGTACGGGAGTGATATGATCTGTCGAGTCATTGAACACGATGTGGATTTGCCAGAGGAGACTGCCTATCAGTGTCCCCGCAACATAAATTATTTAAAAACCTGTTTAATGTATTTTTTAATCTTGGGTTGAAGAAGCTAATGGGGGAACAGATTAGCATTGTGGGGCTTGATTCTTTTTCCTGGTTCAGAATGTAGATCAATATAGAGCTTTTGGATGCTGCTGCTAGGTGACCACTGTTAGTGTCGACCAATCACAAGGATTTCCCCAGTCCATTTGTCCTCAGCTCTGAGGACCAGATGTCAGCCTTAATATCATACCACTGACAAGGAAGATAGTGGGTGGATTTGTCAGCCTGAGTACCAGGAGCAGACACGCACGCCGCCGAAGATTTCGCTTAGATCGTGTGAGGGATTTTTTTCTCTGTAGACAGCTCTACGCAAGTGTAACCTCCGATACAGTAAACGGGTAGATATTTAGCTAAACTTTCCATAAGCTGTATTACGAATGGTACAGATATTTCACACGTATATAGTATATGCTGCAAAATATTTCGCTGAAATGGGGGGGGGCTTTGGGTTAGATGGGTGGGGCAGTCATAAATAGTAGGATTTCAGAACTTGCTTGCTGGTAGTGGCTGAACGAGAAGCGGAGAAACTAAACTTTTTTTGTGTCCCTGGTCGTGCGACACTCTTAGTTTGAGCCTGGGGGGGTCGTAGGTAGCTCCCAGGTAGTTCTGGCCCCCATCTTTGCCACTGTGTGGCTCCTGGGATGTTGCTGCCGGTGAACACTCATTTTGCCCTGTTGTACTCCAAGAAAAGCCACGGTTGTTATTAGGTGGGGTGAAGGGAATTCAGTATGTCAATCCACCCAAAGGTGGCAAGAAGCAAGACTGAATTCCTCCACACGTGCTGCTGCTGTCCTCGTCAGCCTTCTCATTTACCCCGAGCGGGGGCGACAGCATGGGCCCATGGTCGCTGTGCTTCTGTAGAAAGGTCAGCACTCAGGTAGACAAGCTGCACACCTCTGGTCAGGCTGTCTCATTAATGCAAATATTTCTAAACACACAAGTGACTGGAATCGCCTTTGAAAATAAACGGACGTCTGCCTTTTGCCGCACCTGTCTCTTATGTTTTTCTGATCAGAATTTTATTGCTAATAATCAATAACTAGTACTAGATAGTAAGAGCTAGTTAAAGGCTGTGTATTTTATGATTTTTATTCTTTTATTACTCGGGATTATCTTTCTTTTATTCAACAAAATAATTGGCTTAAAGTTTCCTTCATAATCACTGTAGTGATCAGATATGTTTTACTTTTGTTTGTTTTGTGGAAATTTTTAAAAAAAAAATGCTATTCCATATGAGATGTGTCTGTGTATACCAAATAATGTTCAGGTATTTCTCGTGTACAAAGAATTTTACTGTATTGTTGGGGAACTGTGTTATGTTTCAGTAAAATGTTTATAGAAAATGTTCCTATAATGAGGTTTAATTGAAATTCCTGAGGATTTTTATACAGAATGCTTACAGTTTGTACTTTTTTTTTTCTTTTTTTTTTAGACTTCGATGAATTAATGTTTAAATAATTTGAGGGAAACGACTGCTTTTGAAAAGTATTGTCCTACTCACATGTAATTCAACAGGCAAGATTTTAAAGTAGCATGATAAAATTGTTACTTTATTCCAAATGTTCACGCAGTGTTAGTGCACAAGTACAGTAGCGGTATTTGAAAATGTTCTGTTAATCAAAATGTTTGTTGAAATTGTTTTGCCTACCCCCCCCAAATTTGTTAATGCATGACAATTTACTGAGAAGAAGCCCTGCCAGTAATAGGCAATGCGATATCAATCAGTCCAAAAGAGCGATATTCCATTACTCTGCCTGCTTCTCGTTCAGAGACAAATGGCTGAAATCAGGGGATGGTTCGTTGATTATCCGCATTGTCACCATCACTCTGCCACAGCGAGGGGGTCATGAACTGCACTTCTAAGTTAATGTATGAATGAGTTAATATGAATAATAGTGAACAAAGAAACTCCCCATTTTCTTCAGTCTGCCAGCTTCCCCACCAGCTGGTGAAAGACTGGCCTTGTTCGTTCTGTCACATTAGCTGAAGTGTTGGTCCGAGGTGAGGCACCGTGTCGGTGATGTGGTGCCCCCACCACCAATATGAAATCATGCCATGTAAGCCGCCTGATGTTATCTTTAAATTTTAATGTAATTGTCCTTTTTCTATATGCCTTATGAATGACAGTACTGCTTCTGGTCACAAAATGCTATGAATTGTGCAAGCCTTCTCTCTGCCTCTCTCTTAATTAACATGAGCTTTGGAACAGTACTTTATTAAAGTCTAACAAAAATGACTCTTGCAGATGTCTTTTTGTTTTTAGCATTTAAACCATAACCTGGCTTTGTGTGATTAACAGCTGCCTGCTCTCACATATGCAGCTAGACATGACCAAGCGTGCTAATCGTTCTGCAGAGTTTTTCAGCACGCTTGTGTCTGTTGCATCTGCTATTGTGCTCCAGCTTGAAATGTGTTAGAAATGTATCTGGGTGAGCGAGCCTTCGGACAGGTAGTCCAGCGTACAAGTGCATCGTTAAAACTGTAATGATTTCGCCCTGGAAATTAGCCTCAAGCCACGCCCAGCCCTGAGCACCACCTGGGCTGTGAATCTCAGCATCACCCGCCTCTTAGGCTGAACTCAGCCCCTCTGGGATCGATTGGTTTGGGTTCAAGAGCACGGTGGTCAGTATGGGTGGGTGGTGGGGCGGCAGCACGTGGTATAGAGCCTGTCCAGCTGGTTAATATGTGGGCTCCATGCTGTGCAGGGCTGGGGGTGGGGTGGATGTGGTGTGTTATGTGACTGTTGTAAATGCTGTCCCTCCTGTCTATAACCAGTTACGTTTACGGCCCCCTAGTGGACTGAAACTGTACTGCAGCAGATTCTTCTGTTAAGCTCGGATAATCTTTAATAGGAACTTTAGCCACGCTGTCTTAGGTCGACATAGCCGTTAAGTTTGTGCTGCCAGGCTTTTATTCAGTTTAATTCAGTTTATTTTTATATAGCGCCTTTCACAACAGAGTTGTCCAAAATCGTGTCGTGATACGTTAAACATCATTAGAGAGTAATACACATTTTATGAGACGTCTACTGCCTTATGTCTCTGTGGAGTAATATGTAACGTTTCTGCCTGCAAACATCCAGTTGTTTGACATTTTCTGGTCATGTACAACAACAATTAGCTTTAGCATTATGCGCTAAAAGTGGGGGGACAGTAACCTGACCAAACATTTTACCAAGTTTAATGGGGATCATGTGATGTGGGCCATTATTTACTGGCATTTATTCCAGGAATATTCCAGAACAGCTGGATTGTGACCTTAGCATCTTAATTTTTTTCAAATGTCTTCAACCACTGTCCATGCCAGGGTGGATCTGAGCTGTATCCCAGTCAGACCAACCCTTTCCTAGGCTGGTCTGTTTACTGGTGGTTCATGTAATAGTGGTCTTTACACTACAGGTGTACTCTTCTCCAAGAACCGATGAAGTGAAATACAGCTTTTCTAAAATATAGGGCAGTAAGAGCTCCAGTCATCTAATGTGCATTGCTAATAGAAAAAGTAATAAAAGTAATAATAATAAATTAAAATTAAACATTTTTTTAAATCCAGCATAACTTGAGCTTTACTTAAACAAGAAGAGTCCTCTAGTGCTTATGCTAATCCTTAACACTTGCCGGGCCAGTCCCTATTGATCTTCATGACTCCCCGCTTAATCAGAGTTTGGTCACTCTGTACCTCCAAGACAAGGCTGTCATAATGTATAGCGTTACAATCAAAACTGCATAGAAAGGGATTAATCTAGTAGCTGTAGTTCGTACTGAAAATCATCACTTTTGTCACAAAATCTGCTGCTCTGCAAACCACCACATCTCCACATCCTTTCCATAAAACTGCTTTGTGTTTAATGGCTTCTTTCTCATTCTTTGCTTTTTTTAAGTTATGCATTTAGTTAGTGTCCCCCACCTACTATCAGGCACGTAGCCCCAATTTGTTTGCTCCCGACCAGGCGCATAGGCAGGTAGTAAAATAACGAGTTTGAATTCTCATTGAAATTTTCCAGACCCCCCCCCCCACACACTTGAAATTAATTTCTGGCTATGGGTTTTCCTACTAGTGTCCAGCGAAATCAGTTTTTGTGGAGTAAGGTATAGCTAAACCTGGAGAACTTCAACAGTTGGCCAATATAACTTGAACTTTCTCTGGTTCACATTTATGATAAACATACTGCCAGAAATCAACAAACCTAAAAAAAATCCCCTTCTCTACCTTATCATTATGGTATTCAGAGCAGTGGCATTTTTTAATTCGGTTGACAGTCCCATCATTAACATATAAATGAGATTCCTCTTTTCATCCTACATTTAGAGCAGTGTTTCCCAATCCAGTCCATGGGGACCCACAGTCGGTCCATGTTTTTGCTCCGTCCCAGCTCCCTGCCAGAGAATCCATATTTTCGTTCCTTCCCAGCTCCCAGTAGGGAGGACTGGATTGGGAAATGCTGATTTACAGCCTTGGAAAATACAAGGCTGCTGCCCACACGTTTTAAACGTAACCTATGGGAAATTACAGCTACAGAGAAGGTTGACACGTTGGAGAATAAGAGAGCCGCCCCAAGCCGGATGTCATGATTTATGTCAGGAAGTGTGTGTCCCTGATGGCTCCGTATCGATACACACCGATGGCTTTTCCGTTCGAATGACAACCCCATATTACCGGATCTCTAGCAGCACAAAGCTCTGAAGAATCTTCAATTTTTCGAGAGTGAACTCCGCTGACACCCTTTAATGCAAAGCCAAGAGTACATGCTGTCTGCAGCAGGTGGAACTATTAGGAAGGACGTGTCTGACCCGTATGGAGGCCGGTCCATTGAGGTTACACCAGTCTGCCATCCCCGGCTCATGCCAAATCAAACTAAATGCTGGCAAGTCCACTAAGCTGGGTAAGTTGTGCAATAATGATCTGTGCTTCAACTTCCAGCGGATTGAAATAAGGCTCTCAAGGAAAGGGGCTGTTTGCAGCTTGGCTCTTTGTGACGATTATGATGGATACCATAGCCTGGGAGATGGGCCCTTACCGCTCTTTGGCACCAACAGCAAAGAGGCACTAGGCCAACTATTCAAGCAAAGCTTAATTAAAAATAATGGTAGAAACATTGGAAAGTTGACTGCTAACTTTAGTTAAATATGAGAAACATACAGAATACTTAACTCCAAAGGGCTAGGCACATCCCTATTTCACATACCTTAAAGCAAAAGTCACTTTGACTGTTATCCATACTCATTCACTACAGGACTGCAGAGAAATCCTGCGGGTGGGGCCCATAAAGGGGGCAAGGTTCCGATGAGTGACAGGAGCCCTAAAAATCTGGACCATAACTGGATTGGAGACCTAATATGATGATGGCAGGGATCCTATCCCAGAGGGTACAAGGCAGAGGAGACCTGGACAGAGTACCTGTCCATTGCAGGGCACTGACTCAGTGTGGCCAATTCACCTAAACGACATGTCTTTAAGGTATGGTACCCCGAGGAAGATCGGGCAAAGTCCACCCGCGCAGAGCGGGTTGGCAAGCTGCAGTGCTACAGACCAGGCTACCCTGTCCCCTCATTTACGGCTATCATTCCTTGTAGCCTTTCAGTTGTAACAAGATACAGAGTAAATAAGCTACAGAAAACTGTAAAATGGAGGAATGGAGATTCTCAAGGTCTTTAAGCACCAGTTGATTTTTAAATTATTTTCCATGACTGCCTACAAAAATGGTCCTTATTCAGTTTGTTCTTAAGAGGCCAGATCTGTTGCTTCGTTTACCTAATTCCTCATCAATCACCATCCGGGTCCCTAAAAGAAAAGGCTACTCCACAGCAGTGAAAGGTGCATGCAAACACACAATATGACCCCTAAAGTCACTGCAGGCAGCCCCCAGGTTCAGAACATCCAACTTATATTAAAAATTTGAGATAAATACAATGATTCGTAATAACGAACGTGTGCATTACTTTGTGACACTTGTGAAAACATTGCATGGTTTCAGTGGTTCATCATATTAGTTACTTTTATTATTCCTGTATTATTAGTAGAATTATGTACTATATTATTATTGTTCCTACTTAGCTACAAAATAAAGACAGAGTTTCAATGGGTCTTTGTAACCTGGGGACTGACTGTATTATATTTTATAACCTAATAAAGGTGATTATGCAGAAAGTTGAAGCACTATAACACGTTAATCAGGGTCAGATGAAAGCACAACCTCGCGCTTTGAGGAGCTCTGTAGGTTTTTGAGAGTCATTCAGAATTTGATGTGGATTCTGTGCTGATACAATATCTCCATTAAAAAAAGACAATTGGCTAATTATCATCACAAAGTTACAGAGGTAGAGAGCGTTACTGTGAAGCTTATGTACCTAACAAAGACAGCCGTCAGTTATGATGCTGCACCTCTGTGTTGCTGAAGGGCATTTGACTGCGACACTGTAAGCTCATGCTGCCCGTGAAGCAGAATGACGACGTTCTCGAGAAGGTAATTATGGGGTCACTTTAAGAACTGACATTCCACAAGACCTGCAGGGTCCCCACTGCGAATCCTGCAGAATTTAGAGAGAAGTCAATGATTTTGATTCCAGGGCGATGTTTGGGAAATGGCCCTCCCCAGTCTGAAAGATGGGATTCTTGCATTGATTCCTGTAAATCGAAAAGTGCCTGGTCAATTGAATGTTACAGTAATGGGTGAAGTAAACAGCTGGTGTGTAAAAGTTGCACCTCTGTTATTGATTGAAGGGAGCAATGGTACTCAAGGCAAAAGGCTACACATATGGTTTCATTATTTTTCTCTTCTTTTACTACTGTTTTTTTTGTCCCATCCTCTTTCAACCCGTTTTGGGGCCATTCAAAGCATTAACTAATTAATTAAATAACTGCTAATTGGTCCCACAATTACACAAAACAGTGTCTGCAATTTTAAAATAAAAATTATTACAAACAATGGAAAGTCAGTATTGGAAAGCCCGCCCCTTCCCACAATAGCTGTAAGATTCCATCCATCAGCTCTTTCTTCTTTAATTTAGTTTACTTAAAACTTGTTTGTTGCTAGAGCAATGGGCGGGTTCGTTTCATTAAAATGGGTGGGTTCGTCGGTTCATTAAAAGCTTTCCGCAAGGTATCTGAACTGACGTTGGAGGTAATGAAACGGTTTGTATTTCCTCTCTAGGAAGTAGGTAGATCAGTTTCAAGTCTGGGAGATATTTAAGGTTCGTACCTCCATGGCTTGGAATTGCATCTACATTTTATGCACAACCAGTATAATCATGAACAAAATAGCCTGAAATTAACGCTAATCCTCGGAGGGGGGAGGGGTGGCTGTGTCATTTTCAGAAATAGGCCTATTAAATTCTATTCTACAACCTTGCTAGTACCTGAAAACCTGCCTCTTAAAACTGGCTGTTTTTCACATGCAAAGAAGAGAAGTTTGGGTTTATTTGTGACGACCAGCTGCTGTTGACTTTTTTCCCACCTCCCTGACAAAACTGGAATAATTAAAATAATTGCCATGTGTTGTTTACACCACGTATGTAAACACATTACCACCTGCAACGTCGCTGGGGCTCGTCAATAAAATTAGCATTAATTTAAAAGTGAAGCATCCTTAAAATTTGTGAAAAATCGTTTGTTGCGTACACCTGTCTGCTTTCGTTTGGTTTGACCTGAGAGTCAAAATATACAAAAATATCTGCCCATACCAGAATGCTAATATTCTCTTTTTGGTAATGTCACTTGGAATGGAATCTGACTGAACATCCAACAGACTTCCGATCACTTACCCTGGACGGTGTGATGGGGGGCAGGAGGAGAACGGGGCACAAATAACACACTACAGGCAATTTAGAAACACGATTAAGATAGCCAAGGTCTCTACATAGTGGAATAACAGCCACACATCTTCAGTGAAAAGGGCTGATTTGCTGCAGGTTCTCAGAGAATGTGCAAACTCTACACACATCGGGGGAGGCGAGACTCAAAGCCCCATGCCCAGAGGTGTCAGGCATCTGTGCTCCCTGCTGAACCATCTTCAAGATATATTCAATTTTAAAGGTTAAGTCAATAAAAAATTAGCTTTAGGCTGCTTCAGAATGCGATGAAAACGCTTTAGCTTTCGACACTCAATGTAGTGAAAACGTTCTGTGTCTCTTTGTGCCCCCAGGGCTCCTTCCGGGGCTCCCTGTCCTCCTCCCCACAGCGCCCTCTGCAGGGTTCTCCCCGCCGGCGTGGAGACGAAAATGCCGTCGTGCAGTTCTTCAGGACAATTGTGAGTATGCTTGCTGGTTCTGCTCTGGTCACTGTAAGCTTGACTATTATTCCCTTTCTGTAACCAGAGAGAAAAAAATCTTTCTATCTATGGGCTTCCTGCCGGAAAATTTAGCCTCCTACATTCAAAGACTCCACGTAATGACATTAATTGGGTCCAATTTCTGAGAATTACTGTGCAAGTCTATCAGTCAGCATTTCAAGCAGTTCATGGCACGATGAGCAACCCGAGAGATTCTAGAAATGAAGGCAGGGCTGATATCTCAGCTGTTGGACCTACAACCCACACCTGGGTTCACTGGAAGAAATAGATGAGATGTTACACCAATAACTCAGAAATGAACCTCGCCAAGGTGTCAGCCTACACATGTAGGGCCCTGATCAATGATGCGGCTGTATAACCTCACATAAAATAAACTTCTTTTTCAAGGAACACCAGCGACACAGAACAATGATAATATGCCATTCTATGCTTTTCCCAGCTCCCTAATCGCACTGGAATACTGGCATGTATTCCGCCAATGTCTGTTAATTTTGAAGTTTTCTAATATTAGCATGTTTTTAAATTTCACATGCATTTATCTGTTATTATATTTATATTTATGTTTATTAATTTATTTTTGTCCAAAACTACATACAAGTGACGCAAATAGCACATTACAAACAAATGTGCTGCCAAGGAGATGACTCAGGTTAAGTGCAGCTCAGGGGAGCTTCCAGTGAACGCCCAGCTACAGTGTAAGCAGCAGTGGAGCTAGGCTGAGCTTCCAGTGAACACCCAGCTACAGCGTAAGCAGCAGTGGAGCTAGACTGAGCTTCCAGTGAATGCCCAGCTACAGCGTAAGCAGCAGTGGAGCTAGACTGAGCTTCCAGTGAATGCCCAGCTACAGCGTAAGCAGCAGTGG
>JAODLD010000144.1:8639128-8649176 GCA_026781065.1 Mormyrops boulengeri
CCAGCCCCTCGTGTTGGAACAACCACGGGCTCCCCCTTCCCGGCCCGGGAAATTTTAATATTTTTTTCCAAACTGTATGTCCCGATTTTAACCACCTCACGGTTTATCCCCCCCCCCCCCCCTTGTTAAAGCACCTGTGTCCATTATTCTGCACCCTATAGCTTTTATTAAAAGCGAAGGTCAGCCTGAGAACAGCAGAACTTAATCTAATCCAGGTTTCTTTTGAGCGTGTCTGCGTGCTGTTGAGAGATCTGTTCTCCTCGATTTGATTTGCAGTGTATCCGTGAGGCACTCTGGTGTACGTTTCTGTGTGTGTGTGAGAGAGAAATTGGGCATGCACGTGTTTCTTAAGGGCCAGATGGGAAACACCGGTAAAACCACATTTTGTATCATCTGAAAATCTGCCACGTCTTGTAGAGCTGCCTGGATGTAGCTTCTATATTAAAAACGAGAGTGGGGTTATCATCAAACATTAAGCAACTTTTATTTAAAAAAGATAAGTGCAGAGAGGTGAAACAGGCACCACTGTCAGCCTGTCACCACAGCAGGCTGCTGCACACTGCTTGCTGCTGGATTACCGCACGTGCTTGTGCACACCGCGTAGCTACTGCTGGCTGACACAGGGCGATCCCAGCTGGGGGGGTTAGGGATGGTTTAGCAGGGGAGCGAGAAGGGATTGTGGAATGTCGGGGAGGGGTGGTAGGTGGGATTAACGGGACTGAGACTTGGGGAGCAGGCTGTGACCCTCGAGTCGCGGTTCTGCTGTCGGCCTGTAAATTGTTACGAAGGCGCTGGCCTGTGACTGTTTCCTGGGGTTCCAGAGTCTAAACTAGTGTTATAACACTCTATTCATTTATAACTTAGACTGTATCTGAAATTACATACGTTCCTTAAAAGTTGCACCCAGATTAAAAATACTGTGCTGGTCCTAGAGAGATAACTTGGCTGTATAAATTACACAGTCTGACGGCGTTTTTTCTCTCAAAAAGCTTCTAACCTTCAACTTGAAAGGTCTTTATACCAGTTTATTATCGGTGTGAATCATGCTGCTAGAGGGATCCTGGCATCATTGGGCCCTTGTTCAAGGCCCTTAACCCCAATTTCTCCAGGGTGCTGGGCACTTCCTGACACTGCAGTCTGGTCCCAACCTTTCCCCACCTGTTCGTCGCTTTGGACAATCATGTGAAAAGACAACGGCTCCCCATCAGCTTCACTGCTTGGGCCCCTAATAAATGAATTCACAAAAATGTTGTCAGCTCACTTAATGCTCACTTAATGTCCTATCTCACTCATTTTACTTTTAATTTTGTCAATTTTAACTCCCCAAATGCTTAGTACCCAATGCATACCACTTAATTTTATAGAAAGCATACACACTTTAAAAATAACGTTGTATATTATATTATTTTCAGTTATTACACTGTCTTGTCATCCTCTTGACAATAATTTTACCAAACTGTCGTCTTCTTATTGTCACTGTCACTTGTCTCTCCGTTTCTGTAGCTCTTTAGCTTTCCATCTCGCAGTCGCTCATCCTAGACCAGGTAATGAAGAGGCCTGGAGTCTATCCCCGCAGCACAGGCCGCAGCACTGGAGCGCGCACTGGAAATTTAGGGAGACCAGTTAACGTACCTGCGGGTCTTTGGTTCATGGGAGAGAACCGTTGTTTTCGCAGGAAACCTGTACAACACAGGAGAAGAAACTGGGATTCAAACAACCCTTGGGGTGCATCCATCATGCTGCCTTGTGTGTCTGTGTGTGTGTAACTGTGTTCTTACACTCGCACAAATTACGACTGTAGTTAACCTCCAGGTGCAGTTCGTTAACTGAGAGTGTGCGTCTCTTATTTTAATTACTCCCTGGTATTGTTAACGGTACAGGAACATGTTGTGAAGGTGGGTGAATTTACACAGAGAGCATAACGGTAGTTTTACCTCTTTCACTTCCCCAGACAGTGGGATGGAAATTTTAGTGAGAAAGTCCAAAGGAGAGTTTAAGCCTATTCCAGAGTGAGAGCAGCAGAAGTTACACAGACAGACAGACACAGACACACAAACACACATATACATGCACACGCAGACAGACACACACACACACACAGATAGACAGACACACACAAACACACACACACTGTATTAACATTCCACTAACTAAACCATTATTAATCAAGAAAAGTGAGGTCTTTTTCTCAATAAAAAGACCGTGTGTCTTTGCCCTGGACGGAGGTCAGGATGATGTCATACTTGTGTTTTGGATCAGAACTTGTGCACTGGGAGGCCATTTCTGCTTTGTTAGGCTGATTGTCAAACATCACCTTTCTTATTTGTTAATTCTGAAAAATCTCAGCTGCGGCTGTTACAGTACTGATGCTGAAACGACTGACACCCACCCTGGTATCTTGCCCCCCCACAGCGCAAAGCCAGCTGCTAAGTCACATGCTAACAGCTAACAGCATGGCCAGGGGGCAGCTTCCCATGCTAATGGCTAACGACCCAGAACAGCTGCGGCAGGAAAGGATTGATCGTGGGGGCTCACTAGTGCTTTTGCACCAGCCCCCCCGTGTCCCTAGTGTACTCTGTGTGCCTTCTCCACCCCCAAAAATTCGACTAAATTTTATACAAATGCACATAGCTTAACTGAGCCCATTTCCTCACAGAAAATGACTCCATGAAACTAAACAGGCCCTGATATAACCAAGCCCAGTTCCTCCAGTTTATACTCTCATATCACAAACCGTTTCCTACTAAAACCATGAACAGAAACAAAAACTTGACAGACATACAGTTATGAATGTGTTCGGTTTTATGATGATCTTGTAATCTAACATTTGGCGGGTCATGAGATTGGTCATAATCGTGTCTTTAGGGGAATTTGAGACTCTGACAGAAAGTGTTTGTCTTTCATTTAACTGTAACGGTGGGTGTCCTTTAGAACGGCTTCGCTAAGTGGGTAACGACGGTCACAAATGAAACGAGCTGTAATTAATGGTTAAAGAGCTTCTCTTGACATTTCTGAAGCACACTGTAAGCACACATGTGCACAAACAATGCGACTTGACATTACTTCCTTCACAGTTGTATCTGATTATTTTTCTAGTTTCTCCATAGCCATCATAACATCAAAGTAATCCGTGTAGCCAGATTTTATTTTCTGTTTTCTTCTTCCTGTGGCCAGGCTGTGTTTGGGCACCGCACCAGGCACCATACTTTTGGTAGTTTAAGAAAGTACCAAAAATACGGTACTTCCAGGTGTTGGTTTTCCACTGCCGTAAAAACTGGTACCGGCGCTAAATGACATCACAGCGCAAGGCAGGGTATTTTGTACTGCTTTAAAAAAATGGCTGTAGTGTATTATATGGCTGGATGATGTGCAATATTAATACGGACATTGCATGTTATGCACTTGCAATTCTTACATCGCCAGTCAGATAGATCAAGATCGGGCGTTTAATTGGCTTCAATTCAGTGTAGACATTATAGTGCAGGGAGTTTAGGTCTCGCTGAAACATTTTTACTCATTCATAGGAAAAAAACTTAGCAAGTTTTGCAATTTTAATGATTATTCCTTTTCAAGATTATCTAGTATATTTTTAAAAACCAATTTAAAATTTACCTCCGCTGCTTTTGCATGAGCACTGCATGCATTCTCCCAGACGATCATAATCATTTTCGTACTTGCTGTTTAAATCACTCCTAGACGGGTTTATGAGAGAGTTTTTTGCTTTATAAATACCCCAGTGTTTATTAAAACAAATTCACATTGTGATTTCTGAAAAATTTCCAATATTGTGCTGCCCCGGTATATTATACAAAATACTTTATTTCTTGTCATGGCATCCTGATCTTGTTGTATCCGTTCTTCCAACCAGATCACAACTTTAAAGTTGGGTCTCTTCATTCGTCCAGGCATCGCAGATTTTTTCAAGATGCCGATCATATTGTTTTTAGAGGCAGGCTATTTGCATAACCAATCAACAAGGAAAGTCCCCCACCAAAGTACCAAAAAAGTACCCCAGTAGATGCTGGAACTTTTGGTAGTAGAACTCAATCAGGAGTCAGTGGAAAAGGGGAAAGTACTGAAAGTATTGTACCAGAAGGACGATACCTGGTTCGGTGGAAAAGCGCCCGTTGAGATCAGCAGTAATAACTTAGGTAAAGTCCTGCTTTTTGGCTTTGAGGAGAGGCGAGGGAGGTGTGGGGGGGGTTGTCTCTCTTTTATCGATGGCCTTCATCTGTTTCAAAGAGGTCCGCCACGTGGGTCTTCCTGCATCGAACGGAATCGCAGATCGCAGTCCACGATGTGAATCCGCCCATAAACGTGCCGATCGTCACCTCTTCTCTGTTTATTTTGGTCTGTCTTCTGCCTAAGTGAACCAGATCCCTGCGGCGCAGAATCAGATATCCTGGTTGCCAGGCCAACAGTCTTTTCCTGTTGGACATCTGAGTGCTAATCACATACCCCAATTCCCATCCAAAAAAAACAAAACAAAATAAATCCCTAAACGCAGAGGCGAGAGCGGATGTGCTGCTGATACTGTAAAGATGAGGCATGTTTAAGGTGACCCTGGTGATTCAACATCACCAGTGTGCAGGGGGGGTCTGCGCATCGTGCCTCTGAAACTCAATAAACCATAGAGAGCTGAGCTTCAGGGGAGACGCTGTAGCCTGGCCAGCCAGCCGCCTCTGCAGCTGCTCTCTCGCTGGGCCTCCAGCAGGGCTGTGAGGTAGCAGGTACCCATAAACAGGGGATGTTCTGACAGCTCAGGTCCCCAGCATAGCGACACAGAACGTTTTATGTAACGTCTTCAGAGTGCTTTCCGGTCCAAGAAGCACTGCCAGAGGGAGGAATCTCCTTAGGGAATCTTCTGCCCTCCTCTTATTTGGCTGGTGTATAATGTGGCGTGGATTTACACACTGACTCCAAAAAATTGCTGGGCACTAGAGGATCATGGTCCTGCTGTAGCTGATTCTGGGTTCCCAATCCTGGTAGGCAGATAATAAAAATTCTGCAGGTTCCCTGCAGGATTGCGGGGCTCTGGGGTGACCTTCTCCCCTTTCCATGTGTCTCTCTCCAAGCGTGACCACAGTTGTTCACAAGGTCACGGGACCGATCACTCGGCAGGTGTGTGAGTGCTCATGAGACGTCTGGCCCGTGTTGCCCCGGGAAACATGGAGGAGGACATGTATTCACATGTGGCTGTCATGTTAGCCATGAGCACAGCTGTGTAATTAAACCTCGAGGTGTTAGGTGCCAACAGGAGACTGATGCTTAAGTGGGCCAGACTGCACCCCTGAGGAGAGGCGCCTCACGGTGGAGACGGCACAGAACAGCATCCTTGAATGTTAAAAAAAAGACGCTGTCCCTGTCATATCTGCTCTCTCATTGGTCCATACGGCATCTGGAAGTTAGGCCCCGCCTCCTTTTGGAGTCCCACTCTGTTCCCACATTGCAGCCATATGGGTGAGAGGAAGTGGGGTCAGTGTGCCCAGGGCCAGGGACAGGAAGAAACAAGAGCAGTAAAAGCAGACATTAAGTGTAGACCCCAGTGCATTACTGTACTTAGATCTCACGGGCTGGCTTTGGCTTGTAGGAACAGCAAAACGGCTCCTCTCTTCCTTTCTTTGTTTTCGACCTTTGGTCAATGATGGGGCGCCCAACGTAATCTGGGAGGAAGAGTTAATCGTCAGGCTAATATGATGGGGGCTGGCTCATTGTGGTGGGTTTCCTGGACGGTGCAGAACCCAGGGCTCGATTTCGGGGATTTTGCAGGGTCCGGACTGACTTCTCCCATTAGCAGCCCTGGGGTTCCTTACTGAGAATCTTAGGGGCGGCAGCAGAAAATTAGGCGCTCCGATTAAAGTGAAATGCAACGCAACACATTTTGCATTTTTCTCGTCTTAACTGTATTACTGTTAAATGCTTTGGTAATAAAAATGCAATTTACAGAAATAAGAAAGTGATGTTTTATTTTAAAAGGAAAAACATTACAGAATGAAGTAGTATTTTAAGAGAAAAAATCTTTAAGTTAAATGGTGCCTCTTTAAATATAAAGATCAAAGTTCCTTTCATTGTCACCAAAGGGCCAAGTGAGAGCGAGAGTTCTTACGGACTGGACACGGGTAGATGACATCCTGCACAGTATCGTTCCCAATCCGCGTTTGTTATGATGCCGACAGCCTCCTATTAGCTCTCCACTCTATCACTCTCGATCTCTCTCTCACACACTCACCAGTAGGGTTGGGTCTTGTTTAGTTTTTATTGGTTCCAAATCTGATTCCGATTCTGCTCATGAAATCCGGTTTGTGTCAATTCTTGGTTCCAGTTATAATACGCCAAAAAATAATGTCAAAATGTTTCAGTAACAAAACACTGCATTTATTCTCTTTAAAGAGGTCAAATTCTAATTTTACAACAGAGGTTACTTGAAGCAGTTATTTCACTTCCATATTTTGTTAAAACAAAAACAAGGTGATTCAAGATAAAATAAGTGAGGTTAATAACCACACTCTGAATCTTGGTGTTCGTTTGTGACTGATGTCAGTAATACTGTGCAGCTCTGTTTAAAACTGGATGGTACGTAACTAAGATTTAATAATCGGTAAACAGTACATAAGTCGGGTTTTATGCATAACACAGCTTAATACCAGAGGTACATAAAGCTAAATTAATGAAACAGTGGCTAGGTGAACATCTATACTTTCCTTCTGCAGTCAGCATTTAAAAATGCATAATACTCACTTAAATTCCGGCCATTTCACATTTGCCTTACACATTTGTACAAGACTAGCCTTTGGATTTAGCAGCAGGCTGAACTAACGACTGTCTTACGGTCTTTGCATCGGAGTATTTTCGAATCGTAGTCAGTTATGTAAAGCGTTACCATATTTTGTTTATATTAACTGCACCTTCATAATGCTTTTATATTGCATTCATAAAACGTTCAGTACACCTTCATAATGTATTCATTAAGTATTCATAAAACACTCATAAACATCATGTATGTATACCTTAACATCCTAACATCCCTTAACAGCTGTAATATACATTAATAACAAAGATTATAATTGTATAATCATGTTATGTTTGTTATTAATGTATATTGCAGCTGTTAAGGGATGTTAGGATGTTAAGGTGTACTTGCATGCTGTTTATGAATGTTGTATGAATGCATTATGAATGCATAATGAATGCATTATGAAGATGCACTTAATGTAAAGCATTACCCAAAGATTTAATAGTAACAGGTAATATCTGATCAACATTTGATACTATCCAAACATTACACTCAGGGATACAGTATTTTAGGTGTATTTTAAAAAGCACTGCTATTCTGGTATCCCCCAAGATAATGTTTCATTGAATGGAAATACAGTGGTGGGCTATGGTGCCATTATGCCCCCCCGAGCCTAAATTGTAGTTCTACTAATAAATGTGTTCTTGGTTCGTAAACATGAAAATAATTAGAAGTAAACGTGCAAACGGAATTGTCATACCTTAACCCTTACGTGGTTGATTCAAAATGTTGGTGTGTCGATAAGTGGAATCATAATTCAAATGTGTTATTGAAAAATTTACAACCATTTCTAATTTGTCTTAAGGGCTTGAATCAAAGGCAACTGGACTTTTTTCCTTTTTCCCCGCCATTCAGGAGTCGCTGTTCCTAAAGTGTCCCCCGGCACTCACAGTCTGGTTCATTTAAGTCATTTGTGTCTTGCTTAACGACTGTTCGTGACGGTTTATTTTTGCTCGTCTCCAGCATTGGAGAGGCCCTTCCAGAAAAGTCAGGGATAAGCTTTTGGAGGATGGATGGATGGATGGATGGATGTGTGGACAGTAAACCTTTCGTTCTATGGATGCCTGCCTTGGGCCTGTTCCTCCTACACTGACCCCCTGTGTCCATGTCACACCAGCACAGGGTCACTCCCGAGGGGGAGGGTGTAAGCCCGGCTATTTTTGGCAAGATTAGCAGCGGCCGTGTGAGGAGAACACACCCGCTAATACCGCGGTGAGGGAAAGTATGTCAGTGTTGTCATTTGGGTGGCCGGTCTTCGTTTGTTTGCTGGTATTTGAATCCCCCTGCACACAGACCAGGGGCCCGTACCACTAAGCTGCTTTTTTGAGTTAGCAAGATTTAAGGTAGTCTGGGCTAAATGTAAGTGAACAAAGATAAAGGCCATTCAAACTGGGGTACCTTAAATCGGACAAGTTATCTAGCTAACCAACAAATCTCGCTTCATGATTCAGGCCCCAGGGCTAATTCCAACCAAACAAACTTCTCAGAGATGGATATTACAGTGACCACCGTAGCTTGATCTGGGTTTAACCTTACAACAGTGCCTGTATCCATACCCATCTTAATTTTATTTATGCAAAATAATTACATCTATTTAAAGTAAAGAACTACTCATTTTAAGGTAAATTTAAGGCATTAAGAAAAATTGCTAAAGTGACCATCAGATCACACTGTGGCAGAGAGAGAGCCAGCAGTGAACATAATTCAAACACTTTTTACAGTATTAATAATGAGAGGAAGAGGAAGAGAATGAAACGGAAGCCATGCAAAATGTGGAGGATTCTTGCAGCTACGCTGCGCGGCACCTTAATTGACACGTTGTACATTTAGCAATGTTTAACATGCTTTAGATATGCAAGTTGCTACAGGCTGGGCAGTCTTATTGGCAAAGGGCCGGTGTGTGTTCAGGTTTTTGGGATAACTTTTAAATCAGCTGCTCAAACCCAGGTGTGAGGATTTATCAGCCAATCAGTCCTCTAATTAGTAATATAATTAGGCAGTTGCAGCAAACCGCCCCCCACACACAGTGGCCCTTTGCGGATAAGATTACCTACCCCTGATCTAAGTGATGTAACGCTGGCTGGCTTACCACTGTCACTGTTAAGCGCACTCTATGGGCCACCCCAGGACACAGCCTGGCTTACTTGTCATTTTTCTGTGGTAATGTCTAGTCACACTTACAGAGCCATAGAGAGAAAAGACACAAATGTGACAAGTGACGTGGTGGGGGGGCTGACGGGGGGTTCACTAATCTTCAGCCCTTTCAAGCCAGCATGGATGTGGTGTACTGGGAGGGAGATTAACTGGGCATTACATATTGTGCTGGGAAACTTCTAGGAAAAAAAGTATATGATGGTCCACTATAAACGCAACTTTTATGATAAATTAACACGAGTGTTCTAAAACACACAGTAATAATCATAATAAAGTGGGTGCAGACCAAGCTAACTCCAGTGTTATGTAGTGGGTATTTATCATAATTCTGGAGGAGACCTTCTGTTAGTGAGGTTTAGCTAGAGCCAGACGAAAGCGCATGAATAGGGGCCCAGGTCACATGCCTGTCACGGCGCTCTGTGGAGCACATTGTCCAGCACCGCTTTGTGTTGGGGCATTTTCATCTATCGGCCAATGAGGAAAGTCGGTTTAGGTTAGTAGTTGTGATAATGGCTTGGTCGCTAATGTCTGGTAATGAAAGCCCTAAATTTAGCTTGTGCTGAGGCATTTTCATCTATCGGCCAATCGGAAAAGGGAGTTTAGGTTAACGGCTAGGTATTGGTTGATAGCGTCATGTTATGCAAGCACAGTCTTTGTGCTTTGGGCTGTGGGTTTTTAATTTATCGGCCAATCCGGAGGGCCGGTTTAGGTTAGTGATGGCAAAGACGACTGGGGATTGGCTGACAGCGTCACGATACGGGTGTGTACGGGCCCTGGATATGGTGGCCCTGGGGGAGACCCAACATGAGGATGAGATGAGGAAGTGATGGTTTATGAAGTTTCTGACGGACGGATCATATGCACACGTGCAGTAACACGCGTGTGCTCATTAACACTCTGGGTTGAGAACTCCGTCTTGGGGGGTGGCCAGTCATAGGCACCGCATTTGCCGGATGCTGCCCCCCCCTGCCTCGTGGGGATTCTTATAGGGGCCAGATGGCCGCCGACCTAGCAGAGTTCCGCGGTGCAGCTCCCACGCCAGCCCGTGTAAGCACAGGACTGAGCTACCAGATGCAGACAAGGCGCGTGGGGGGGGGGAAC